>CM032664.1:57871756-57947799 GCA_019095985.1 Streblospio benedicti | reverse complement strand
TCAGTCCCACCCCATCTAACATCCATAAGATCATTAGACCATGGTTACAATAATTATATACTACAAAAAGAAGATAAGAACTGTATAAAAATACTCAACCTGTATTCGTGTAGTAGAATTGTTTGTTGAATCAATGCACTTTGGTCGCGTAAAGGAAATCAGCTTGTTCTAAAACAAAGAATATATATTTACTAAAACACAATAAATAAAGGTTGTCACTTGAAATAAAGCCAGGTTTTTGTTACTCCCGCCCGTTGGCATGGTTTCCAATATTCTGTCCACTCCCGCCCCACTCCCGGGACTTATTTTTGCCCAATGTGATGTCCCTCCCACCCCCCGCAACAATTTTTTATTTTCATCCAATCCGCCAACAGTCCGCAGCAGTCAGCAAGTCGCATCCATGTTTGATCTTCCCCAACAGTCCCCATAATAGTTGTAGATAGATTGTGATTAATGTGTACCCCTAACCTCATTTATTTTATCAATTACTTTTCAAGCTGTGTAATTGAAACTTTCAACAACTGACATTCTAATGACATGTATCAGAATACAACCAGAAGCTTATTATTCATTGATTTTATTTGAACCAAATGAAACAAAATTGAAACATTTTTCAACAACTATGCATTATTTCTTGAAAAAAAATCTACATATTAACATAGATAAAACAAACAGTGGCAGCATAGCTCTATTAATCTTAATATTATGAATACATATCATAAGGGAAGTTTCCTTAACAGGGATGTACAACATGGACAATTTCCACTGTGCATTAATGGTCAACATCTCCAGTTGATTGTCCTTTTATAATTAGTAATTCACAGATATGGCTAACTGACCACTTGACTGACACCACTTGCACTGAATACAAAAGACTTAACCAGTTACTGCCCAGTTAAGCAAACACTGGTGATTGTTTACTTTCAATGCAATTATGCCTAACTGACCACTTGACTGACTATGACATAGGTCTAACCTGCTAACTGACTGCTACTATTTAAGTGTTCATTGGTCAAATGTTATGTTCATTTAATTAGCATTTGCTGACTAGTTATAGAGGTAATTGTGAAAGACACCCCACAGTGACAATGAATTTTACAATATCAAAACCAGCAGTCAACTGTTCTTTTTATTCGCTGAGCAAGAGAAAGTTTGGCAACTTTTTATGCTTGTCTGAATCAATAAATGCTTTCTTATGTTACAGTTGCGTAAATTACTTCTCATGCCAGAGAATATCTATTTATGATAGTGTTTGCTTTACCTAATTAATGACTGGAACAATTATCTCAGCAAAAAAAATTCAACCATTGGTCACTACTACTGAAGGTAATTAATATGCATTATGCAAATCAACCATTGGCTAATTGAGAATGTCTAAGCCTTGTGAATTAAGCCTAGTTCTCAATAAGATCTTTTTTTGAATTAGCATAGTTCTCAATAAGATTTGTAAATGTATCTTGATTTGTGAAGAGTTAACATTGGATTTCAACAGTCATTGTACTGTCATGTATAAATATTGTCGCAAAACATGATTAGATATTCTTCAATTTTGTCCCACATCTTTCGCTATCAAGGTACCGTTACTGGACTTTCTTGGAACTACTATGAAGATCTAAGTGACATGAGGGTTGACAAAATCCACACCGTTTTATTGTCGCGGGACTGTCGCGGGACTATCAGGGGACAGTCTTGGGAAGATGTCCCGCAAAATTCCCGCAAGTTGACAATGTGACCACTCCCGTCCCACTCCCGCAAGTTTTGTGACCATTCCCGCCCCGCTCCCGCAGGAAAATCTCGCGGGATCCCAGTCCCGCCCCGCGGGAGTCCCACGGGACTCCTGCAGTCCCGCGCAGTACACTGATATGAAGCAAAGCCTAAATGTAACATGACCGACTAATATTTTAATGATGGAAAATAAAATGCAGGTGTTTTATTTTAATTTAATTGATGATTACAGAAGAATGCTGTAATACATGACTGACAAATTCAAGGTGCGATAAGAATTTTGAAAAAAGCTTCAGTCTGACAGTCACCACGTTCATCCCAGTTTTTTTTAAATCAAACCAAGGATGAGGATGCATAGGAAAGCAATTTAACTTGAAAATCTGTGTTTGTTCAGTTATTTCCATGTCTGGTGTCTTAGAGTACCACTAAGGATACTATATTTTTAGCTGCAGTATCTCTCCTATCAATATACTATCATTGTTACCACTCACCACACAGGCATTAAATAGTTTATTCGGCGTCCATGACGAGTGATCACGTGGCAGGCAGGTCTGACCAGACGATGACATCACCAACAACGCCATCACTGACCACAGCAGCAGCAACATCTGGTGAGGGGCATGGACATTTATACAATTTCCTTTAGATATATTTATACAATTTATACAATTTATGTCATAAAAGAAAACATCC
Organism: Streblospio benedicti; assembly: GCA_019095985.1. Lineage (NCBI taxonomy): Eukaryota > Metazoa > Annelida > Polychaeta > Spionida > Spionidae > Streblospio > Streblospio benedicti. Next base: position 57,945,381 of record CM032664.1, on the reverse strand, counting down.
AGAATTTTGTTGAGTATTAGAGATATTGTGTTTTGTTTACCTTTTGTCTTTTTAAGAATTACAAGTATTTTAAGATGTTCCCAAACTTTCTCATGAAAAAATAATTATTGGAACAACCAATCAAGTCTGAGTGATCAAGCTGTGAAAACCGACAATTCCAAATGTCAATAGAAAAAAAACGTGGCATTCTTACTTTTATTCCAGGAAAAGAAAAAGATATTAGATATCTAAAGAACTGGCTGCCAAACAGACTATTAAACACCAACTATAAATTAATAACTAAAGTTTAAGCTTTACATTTCAAAAATGCTCCATATTCATATCTAGTGATCAACGTTTCATGGGGCAAAATCTAAGACATATTATATATATTATGGACTACATGTACCTCAAACTCAATGAGTTCCGAAGTTTTGGTTTTCTTGATTTTGCTAAAACGTTTGACAGTTTAAAATAGAGCCTTATTCTTACAACTCTTAAAGTTTTATATTTTGGCCCAAATATCATTCATTGGACAGACATTATTTACAATAATATTTCTGTATGAATATAATCAAAATTAAGTTTTTAAACAAAATTTCATTTCATCAGCAATACAGTTGAAAAATAAAACTATACACTACATATAATTTCCGTATGTGTTATCAATAATGCTTTTGCAAGTGAATGTTTTAAGCTATATATAGGTATAAGACAGGGATGTTCATTTTCTGCATATTTTGTTTTTATCTTATCTCTGCGAACCCTTGCTCAAAATATAAAAAAATAAATAAAAATTTCAAAGGAATTACAATTGGATAACACGAATATAAAATTGCTCAAATGGCGGATGATACAACTGTTTTCATAAAATGAAATCATATCATTACATATTTTATGAAATGTACTTTTCTTCACACAAGCAGCTGGTTTAAGATTAAGCAATGGAAAAACTGAAATTAAGTGGTTAGGCATAAAAAGCCATTGTAAAAAATGTTTTCAAACTAAAGTGGACGGACAGTTTTTATGTAGCTCTCAGCCTTGATAGGAAATAAGTGGAAATGCATAGTCTGTGGCAAAAACTAGAGAAGATGTATTTTAAAAAAGTTTTAAAAAGTTTGTGAAAAACATTTCTGATAAGGAGTTGACACTTAAACAGATGAAGGTGCTTGCCAAAAGCTTAAACTTTGCTGTTTCACAGGATATAATCCTGACTCAGGACCTTGTGATTGCAACAGAAAGGGCCTGCTTGTTTGTCAGTGGTTTGGGCGAGAGAGAACAAACCAGAACGGAGGTTACCAGTTTCTTGAAGAAAGCCATACCCCACACTTCGAACATTACCAAGGAAGAGAGACGTCCTTTGAATGAATTGCACAAGGATAAGGAAATAACTATTCTACCTAAGGACAAAGGGAAAGCAGCCATGATCACAAATGCTTCAACCTACAATAAGAAGGTTGGCTCTATGTTGAGTGATGAAAGAAGGTACATAAAACTCAAGAAAGATCACATTAAATATATACTTGTTTTTCTTCTTACCAAACAATACTTAACAAATAGATCCTACACCAGTTTACAAAAGAAAGCTCATTGCTATCCTGACGAGGTACAAGAGTGAAAGAAAGATTACTGAGCCACAGTACAGACACTTAGACCCAACTTCAGAGAACATACCACGTATGTACTGTGCACCAAGGATCCACAAAGAAAGTAATCCTCTCAGGCTGATTGTGTACTATACAGGTTCAATTGGTTAAAATTGTCCTAGGACCCTCACAGATCTGTTAGGACAATTGGTAGGTCTTACCGAGTGTCAAGTGAAAAAACTCAAAGGATCTAGTAGAAACAGTGAGTGAGATAGATGGAGTAGGATGACGTGTTCTCATGAGTATTCTCCCTCTTTACCAACTCTTACACTTACAAAGCCCTTCAGATCATTCAAGACTGACTCAACAAAGGTAATACCCTAAAAATGAGATCACCACTCAACAGTAGTGGTATTATGGACCTGAGTGAGTTTATTCTTTAATAGGACCACATATTTCCAGTTCAGAGGCAGTATTTACCATCAGAAATTCGGTACCGCAATGGGTAGTCCCAGGAGGAGAGTGATGGCATGATTCCTTTTTAGACACCCTGATAGGCAGCAAACCAGACTGAACCATGAAGATGTCATTGTATAGGAAGAAAACATGTGCTGATCAGTATTTACACTTCACTTCCCATCATCGCCATCGGCGTTGTCATAGAGGTTGGAAGTTCTTCTGCGAGATGTAATTTTAATTGGTACTTTTGCGCGATGTAGCTGTCAGTGGATCATGCTAAGAAACACGACCAGAAAATGGCGTAAGTCTAGTCACTTTGTGTTATACATTGTCGTATTAATATATAATTTTGATTGAAATAATCTGCAGTTATATGCAATTCCATTCATATGTATAAGTCTATGTAATTGTTTTAACTAAATAGCTTATTTTGACCATCAATCCCATGCATCGCAATATATTTAACACTCCCGTTCGGTGGGAGCTGTCAATTGAATTGGCTATTACTCGATTTTGTCCAAATCGGACTTGTTGCTGTATATATCATTATTTATTATGGTGAAAATAAGAAACTAGAATGTGTACTGTTAATGTGAAAACGTTCTGATGAAAATCATATGAGCTACAGTAATAAAATATAGTAATATAAAGGATTATTGTTCTATGTCAATGGAAAACTTCTAATGTGACACAACTGTCGTCGCCTGCTAATATTGTCAGTAGACTTTTTTCAGATCATGCAACGATTTCACTGTTTCAACTTGTATTAAATATACTAAATGCGAATGTTTATAGTTAATTTTACTATGGGACGGAAGGAAAATATATTATATGTGATGTATGTAAGTGAGAATGCTGAAGTCTAAAATTTTATTGGGCTGTGTGCGTTCAAAATGTATTGTGCAATTTCTCCCATAAACATAGCATTGCGATGGCTGGTATCATCGTTCGCTAAATAATCCAGTTAAGTTTAGTCTGTTTGTCATGGTAGTTATCTGTTCTCTTGACTTTCAATCCCTATTCCGAGTGTCACTTGTAGGGGCTGACTTGCCCCCTTGGTTTCTCTTGAAGTTTCCAAGGGCCACTCATGCCTCTCAGGCCCTGGTTTTGGTGAGTGGTGCATATCGGCCACTCGGCACACAGCAGCACTAGTGGGGAGAGGGCATCAGGTTATTAGCCAAACACTATCCCGCGCCGGATACGCAACAACCCCCCAGGCGACTAAGCACCTGAGTACCTGATGCCCTCTCCCCACTAGTGCTGCTGTGTGCCAAGTGGCCAATATGCACCACTCACCAAAACCAGGACCCCAGAGGCATGAGTGGCCCTTGGAAACTTCAAGAGAAACCAAGGGGGCAAGTCAGCCCCTCGGGTCACCCCAAGGGGTCAACACCGGGAGAATGAAGGACATAGTGGGTTTATTCAATGATTCAATTTAAATTATAGATTGGAACCCATTACCTAGCAAAAACGACGCCATGTTGGCGCGCGGTGCATTCTGGGATAAAGCACCCTGTGTAAAAGGACTCAGACCACAAAATGGATACTCAATTGTAAGATATACATAGGTATATATATGATAGCTATACACCCGGGTGAGGCTGAAATTGATAAAAGAGTTTTGAACAAGTGTGGCTCAATAGTCAATGACCATCGATCTGCGGAGTATGAAATTGTTAAAAGACAACTTGCAGTCAAGAATCTCTCTAGTAAGTCATGGACCACAAATGTAAGACTTCTGACCCACAAATATGGGCTACCCAGCGCCCATGAGGTTCTACGAAGCCCACCCTCAAGAAATTCTCGGAAGTCCCTTGTGAAAAAGGTGGTCTTAGATTACCACCTCGAAAAACTTAAACGTGATTGTGAGGGCCTAAGTTCCACTAGATATGTAAACCTAGGTGCTTGTTCTTTGAGAAAACCCCATCCCGGGTGGGTCTTTGCGGGTTCCAGTAGAAGAGAGCTGTCCAGGGCGATTGTCAAAATGAGGCTTCTTACGGGTACCTACCTTCTAGAGGGCTAGAGGGTAGGAAGTCAAGAATGCACAAGTCTGAGAAGGCAGGAAGATGCCCCCTCTGTGACTCAGAAAGGGAAACCAGGGAGCATTTTCTCCTGAAGTGTGCAAAGCTTGAGCAGGTACATGAGCCGTATATGCTATGCATTGGGAGGTACATCAACATCAGCTCTTTAAGTGACGATGATAGGATTAGGCTACTCCTAGATCCGTCTCATTTCCTCCAAAACCAGGACTTGCATATAGTGGACGCTATACACCACCACCGTCTACTAATGCTACAACACGACATGACGCGTCAATGCAGCTGCCTACCCTAGCAGAGTGATAGGGGTGCCGCTCAGAAAGCGGGAATTTAAAAAAAACATTGAACATTGAACATTGAACATATAAACAACGTAATAACTAGGCCCCCACTGCTTTGCTTAGCTTTGAGTGTTGGCAAAAAAATCTTATTTTTCTTCAGTAAAGTATTCAATTTCCTGTTGCTGAGGATAAACATTATTTGGGCATATCCACCTTCCCAGAGCTGTGGCAGCCATTGAAGAGATATCTCTAGCCTAGCCCAATTCTACATTTATACATGACTGGCTAACAACTGACCATTCACACTAAATTTTCAAATAATTTTAAGTAAAATGACTGCTTTGGCCCCTATCTAGTCTAAGTTTATTTTTTACCATATCTATAATCAGTAAATAATCGGAACCACGCCCCCTTTTCATTTAAAATGACATATCAAGGTGCAACCGAATGTTCGGACCGAATTTTTGCTGATTTTGCATTGATTTGGTGATCAGAGCCCTAACAACGGCGTCATCGGCTGATATCTCGAGGAACCCCCCACCCCCACCCCGCATCATAAGTCACGTGATCACACCCCCGTGAGGTGATAACACAACCTCCAACAGGGAATCATAATGTCCTCTTTCAGCGAGACGGCCGAATTTCCAAGGAGCCTCGATTTGGAGGCTGGTGATAACATTGACACGTGACCATATCAATGCGCAGGAACTAGGGAAAGTGGCCGTGAATTAAAATATGTTGTATGTGTATCACACTGGACAGGTTTTAGAGCAGAGTCTGCTAATGAAAGTTTCCTGGGGCTTTGAAATAGCCAGCGTTAATACGGCAATTACTAGCTGTACCTTGCCAAACAATCACATGAATCACTGTGAGCCAAAAGCTGCTTTTCCAAAATACGTACACGTTCCAGGCGTTATCTTGTGTACGTCAATAGGCTGGGCACACGTGTGTTTTCTTGTTTATGTTCAATACGGCGTCGTCTTGAGAGTAATTATGGTAGTGGAGCAGCAGCGCCAAAAAAAAACTAGCATAATTTAGAGGGGGAAACCAATCCGAAAAAAACCCACCGGCTTTGTCCTCCATCATAAAATCATGCATTGGAGCATGGAAATAGCGGAGGACATTGCAGGAAATGCAGTGGTAGGAGCTTGCTGGGCAGAACAGTGAGAGTAGAAATGAAAAAATGCGTTTTTGTGCCGGAACACGTCTTGAATTTATAGAATTATATTGATAGAAGACTTGTACACGTTTTGAAGAAGGACTTGGATGGTTTTCCGGAACTTTTGGCAAGGCCACTAACCTCCTAAGCCTTAAGGTACTAGTACGGAGCTTGCCTCCATCCACGATATATTTTATCTATTTAGACACCCAACCTCAGTCCTGGGTGATCTACCACTTTATTTTTGCCTTCTCTCTCACTCCTCTCGGGAGCAAGATGTTTGGACACTATAGTTGCTCGCCTAACAGCAGTCGGTGCATAGACCTCTATACAATCATTTGCCTGAAAGATTTCTGAGTCATCTAATGATTGTATCAAATGATTACTGTGGTTGCATTAGCCACAAAAACTGTCAATGTTGTAAATTATTATCCATTTATGTGCTCACTTCGGCTGTGTCATTATCATTAATGTTTGGAATGTATAATGTAGTTTAACTTATGAAGTGGCAAATAAATATTTGCGATGCGTTACGTTCATTTCTCATGGGAGCAGCGGCATGACTGTCCTGCTGCTGTCTCGTGGGCGTCATGGCCGGGCTCTCTTCTGTCACCAAGTATACACAATTATTCATATAATCACAGACCTTAACACGGCTGAAACATTAGACCTCCCAAAAAATTCCGTCCTCAGGTGGGATTCGAACCCCGGACCTCTGGGTTGAGATGATAACTGACCAAGTATGTAAGCTGGGGGTTACAGAGACATAGGTTCGTCCGAGTAGCATTTTAACAGCCCGCTGCTTGGGATGATGGTATCATTCTGGTCTCACAACCTTGGGGTCGTGAGTTCGAGTCCCGTCAGGGCCACTTGATATAGTAAAAATGGAAGATGTCTCTTCAGCTATGTCAATACAGTGGCAGGAGCTTGCTTGGCAGAAAAGTGAGAGTAGAATTGAATTCACAAGCAAGACTTGGGAAAAATATATACAATTATTCAGATATGAACATGCATTCAATATATGAGACACTCCATGTACATAACAACAGAATGGCGTCATACTAACGCACATGTTAACCACATATATAGTTTACATATTTTTATGGCCCTTGTTTGGGAAAATGGCGTGTCATATGTTGTGATATTTATTCTGCAGGTGGCAACATTATTCTCAGTAACAGAGCCAGGGACAGTTTGGTGCTGCTTTATTGAGCAATTCATAGAATTGTTTGTGTCGAACTAGCTCAAAACCTGGTGCAATATGGCGACACATTTAGACGTTCAAGTTGTAGGCATTTTTGCCTGATCACTCTGGTCATTTAGCCAAAAGGCAATCCGTTAATGTTTGACCCCTGTACAAGTGGCCGTTAGTTTATCAACTGAACATCTCTTAGGAGAGAAAAATTTGAGATGAGAAATATTTGAGCTGTCTTTTAACATGAATTATTGATTAGGTGTAGAATTGGTGTAAATTGCATATTGTGCAAAATCATGCAAATTAAAGCGCCTTTCAATCCCATATACCTAATTTACCTCAGAAACTTTTATCAGGTCATCCCAGCTTTGTCAAAACCGACAAATTTTGGTAAAGTTGGAATTGATGTGTATTGGTGTTAGTGTTTCTGTATTTAGATAAAAATGTTGATGTTTGACGCCTTTGACCTGGAATGTATGATGAATAATAATATAGTGTGTTTGGCTGTACAACTTCATTTTCGAAAACCTAGTTTAATAAAGCTTTTTGGAGCGACTGCTAACATAGAAAATATTTTCATCAGTTTGCAATGGTTTGGTGTACAAATTCATAATTGTTACATCTTGTTTTATGAGTAATATTATTCCTCCAGATAATTGAGTACAAATTTAACTAAACATAAAAAGGAATTGTGGGAGCATAGATAGAATTCTGTTGTTTAGACTCATAAAGTATTGCATTTTAATCTCTCAATTCTCTGTACCAAGCTTTTTTTTTTTAAGAATCACAAGTATTTTAAGATGTTGCCAAATATTCTCATGAGCAAATATAACTAATATGTATAGACAAGCACTTGCTTAAGGCCGAACTGTTCAAACCCCTTCATATTATGCCTTGTTTATGTGCGACAATTCCGCAATGGAACAATCTAAGCCCACGAACTGTGGAGGCCGACTCTATCAATGTGCCGACACTATGATCGTAATAGGCTACTGTAAAACAAGAATATTTCATGGGTATTAAATTTTGCGATTTTCATCTATAAATTATTTTTTGACTACTTGATTTTGTGATTTTGGTCCATTCAGGACCAACTTGGGTTACCCTTTTCACTCTTTTGGTATAGACATGACCCCGTATTTTCCTTTTTGGTATAGAGATGACCCCATATTGTTACATTCTTTGGTATAGATATGACCCCTATTTTTTGTACAAGTCACAAAATATTGTCGACAAGTTAAATTTACCAGTTAATATTTGGTAGAATCGTTGAAATTATCTAAGAATGATTGACCTCATCCTAGGTGTATTACTTCAATCAAATTGTTACATCAAAAGTGTGATATGAATCAATAGTTATTATGTTAATTAATGTATAAGTGTTTTCAAGTGGTATAGAAATGGGTCCATCTTTTTGCACATAGCTGGTATATGGATGGTTATCATATGTTTGCCCACGGAGGCACAACCGTACCTACTTTCAGGTAGAGACCCCCCACTCCCCACCCCCGGGCAACGTCCACGCTTAAGATGTGATCGGCCGCGCTGCAGACGAGATGACGCCGCGTGGTTAGGCGTGCTACGCCAGTGCATTAGACGCCGACGGCCACATCACGTTCAAAGCACATCAGTCTACATTGACCAAAAATTACCACTGACAACCACGCCCGCTTGATTTTTCAAACATGTGGACGGCACATTGTATGTAACCGGCCCTTTACATAGATTTGGAAAATTCTCTGATGAAATTTAAGAGATCCGCACCGGATGAAGTATCTGAGCAAGAAGTACCTAATGAGCAAAAAGGTGCAAGAAGAAAAATCTGAAAATAAAGCTGCAACAGTTTAATTTATTTTTTAAATTTTGATTTAACAGTTTCCAGACAAGCCTTACAAATCATAGAAGAGACTGGAAGATGTTAAGACTTCCTATCAGTGTTACACCATATATCATCCGGACCCTTACTTCCACAAAACATTGCACTACATTTATTATTAAACATTGGCATTTTTGTCAGCCGAAAGCCTTGGGGCAGTTTGATATGTGATAAATATGGACTTTTGGTCATTTGCAGTCACCAGGAATTCTTCAAAAGACGATATCATTTCTTAAAGTTTAACATCCGTCAAAACGTTGTGTGCACGTTTGACATAGATCTACGTTATTCAATTGTCTTGGCATGGGATCATGAATGTGAATTAGCACGGCTATACACCGCAGTGTGGTGTACGGATATCTTTATATATACTTCTTCTTCTTACCGTGCAATACGTAACAAAAGATCCTACCCCAGTTTACGAAAGAAAGCTCATTGCTATCCTGATGAGGTACTAGAGTTAAAGAAAGATTACTGAGCCACAATACAAACACCTCGGATAATTAATCATTATTTTATGAAATGTACTTTTCTTCAAACAAGCAACTGATTTAAGGTTAAGCAATGCTAAAACGGAAATTAAGTGGTCAGGCATAAAAGGCAATTTTAAAAATGTTTTCAAACTAAAGTGGACGGGCAGTTTTGATGTAGCTCTCGGCTTTGATAGGAAACTAGTGGAAATGCATAACCCATGGCTATAACTAGAAGATGAAATTTAAAAAGTTTGTGAAAAACATTTCTGATAAGGAGTTGACACTTAAACAGACGAAGGTGCTCGCCAAAAGCTTAAACCATGTTGTTTCACCAGATATAATCCTGACTCAGGACCTTGTGATTGCAACAGAAAGGGCCTGCTTGTTTGTCAGTGGCTTGGGCGAGAGAGAACAAATCAGAACGGAGGTTACCAGTTTCTTAAAGAAAGCCATACCCCACACTTCGAACATTACCAAGGAAGAGAGACGTCCTTTGAATGAATTGCATAAGGATAAGGAAATAACTATTCTACCTGCAGACAAAGGGAAAGCAGATACGATGACAAATGTTTCAACCTACAACAAGAAAGTTTGCTCTATGTTGAGTGATGAAAAACTGAAAAAAGATCATATTAAAGATGTTTTTTCTTCTTCTTCTTACCATGCAATACGTAACAAAAAATCCTATCCCAGTTATCATTGCTATCATGATGAGGTACAAGAGTTAAAGAAAGATTACTGAGCCACAGTACAGACACTTAGATCTAACTTCAGAGAACTTACCACGTATGTACTGTACACCAAAGATCCACAAAGGAAGTAACCCTCTTAGGATGATTGTGTATCATACAGGTTCAATTGGTTAAAATTGTTCTAGGGGCCTCACAAATCTATCAGGACAATTGGTAGGTCTTACCGAGTGTCATGTAAAAAAACTCAAAAGATCTAGTACAGGTACTAGGTTCACACCAGCGGTGCATCGATGGGGCATTATTGCGGCGTGCAATGCGTCAACAGAGCGTATCAAAGCTTGATTAGAGCATCAGGGCCCTGGTAATTGGTGGGAAAGCTTGGATTAAAGCATGACATTCGGCAAGAGCGCCAATATTTTCTAAACTATTTAAAATGTTTGGAGCTCTGTCACGAATTGCTGAAAGCGCCGAGAGTGTATTAAAGCTTACAAAGGCGTAACAAAGATCAGCAAATCTTGACTCAAAGCATAGGAAAATTTAACAGAGCATGATTAAAAACGGGGACCCCAGTCTATAGTCTTATACAGGCTCTGGTTCAAAAGCAGCATGAAAACGACGATCTTGCCATTTTTCAATGTGTAACAGAGTTTAACAGAGCATATTGATGCACATCAGAGCTTCATAATCATGACAGTGCATGATTTAAAGCGTTATAATCGGATCAGAGCGTAAGAAAGCTTATCAAATCCTGATCAAAGCGGGTTGAAAGCATAAAGGAACCTTAACAAGCCAGGAAATAGTCAATACCGCAAAGCGGCGACTCGTTCGTATCAGAGCACACCATACCTTATCAGACATACAAAAATGGTCACGCTTTGCTCACAGATTTAAAGCGCAGGATTCTCTGTTGGTGTGAACAGTGCATAACAGTGAGTGAGATAGATGGAGGAAGATGAAATGTTCATTCCTCTTTACCAACTCTCAACTGACAACGCCCTTCAGATCATTAGAGACCGACTCAACAAAGATACTACCCTGAAATAGAGATCACCGCTCAACCCTAGTGGCATTATGGACCTGAGTGAGTTTATTCTTACGACCACATATTTCCAGTTCAGAGGCAGTATTCACCATCCGAAATTCGGTACCCCAGGAGGAGAGTGTTGGCATGATTCTTTTTTGGACACCCTGATAAGCAGCAAACCAGACTGAACCATGAAGTTGTCAGTGTATAGGAAGAAAACATGCACTGATCAGTATTTACACTTCACTTCCCATCACCCACTACAACACAAGCTCGCAGTAATTCGCACGTTGTTTGATAGATGCATAGACAATCTTTCAGAGGTAGAAGATAGGAGGAAAGAAGAACAACATGTTGTTGAAGTAGCAACTGTGCTATTATTGTGTCCACTGTAATTTGCAAAATCATTTGGTAGTAAACTTATATTCTGTTCTGTTTAGAGGTGTTGAAGCCTTAAAGCAGTGTGGCTATCCAGATTGGTCATTCTGAAGAGAGAGAAAGCAAATGTCGACCAAAGTAGAACGTAAGAAAGAAGTTTCTTTACAAGTAGTAGCTCATTTGAAAGCCCCAGAGAAGCTCTTTTCAAAAATGTTTTAAACATATTGTTTAAGCAAATAGTTTTTGAGCTATACGTAAAAGTAGTAATATTGTAAAAGCAGCTGAAAACTGTTTTTAGAGTTTAAATTGAATGACACATCATTTGAAAGCACTTAAACGCTCTTGCCTATGGTATTTGTACAAAAAGAAATAAAGCCAGTACTTTCAAGTTCTAAACAAAACAATTTAAAAAAAAAACGTTCTTTTTGGTGTCTGGATGGCATTTGCAGCATATGGTCTGAGTCTTGTAAGCAAGTCCCTATTGTATAACGTGTATATATTACTCGACATTAATTTTGTTGTTTCTTAGAGATTTTGGTCGAGTAATACCTCATTTGACAGGTCTCAACGTGCTCTTTTGAATGGTGGGTTTAGATTATTGTTAAGATCTCGAGATATAAGTGAAAACAACATTCGCATATTGATTTGACAAAGCTGCCATTTCGACTCCATTTTTGAGGAGATTTGGTTCAGTTACTATACCGCTTGAATGCCCCCAAGAAGCAACTTTCCACAATAATTTGTTGAGCTAAAAGTATTCGATCTATATGCGAATTACTTTATTGGTATTGCACCAAATTTTGGAGGGAAATCACGTGGCATGCATTAAAACATGGGACGGAATGCGCCAGTGCAGGATGGTTTGCGACCACTATTAGGCATGCAGTCTTCCTTGAGCATTATTTCAATAAAAGAGAACACATGTAAGTACCAGTTGTTTAAACAATCGACAGGGTGCCTTTGGTAGATGTCACCATGGAAAACTGGTACCCACACTACACTGTCATGATGGTGTTATTGACAAACGTTGTGTATGCCCGATCTAACTTGTATAAACGATGATAAATATATCATTTATAATCAGTTATAAGATAAAGGTAACATAATACATTACCTTTATCTACCTTTTGAACAAGATGTACTACAGTGAATGTCCTTGACAACAGAACCCAATTTGCAGTCACAAATCCTTCCTTTGTAGAGAGTTTCCCGTGTTTACCACATCATTTACTTACATTATATTAAGCTAATGAGAAAAGTTTCCTCTATTTAGTCTTTCCTTTGTATACTCTTCCTTTGTTGAGGACATTTACTGTATACTAATTTTATGGATTTTAGAATATTTGTAATTCTATAAACGTACCTTATAATTGTGTGTTAACCTTGTGTGTTGCAAAGGTTGTATCAAGCATGTGGATAGTAAATGGCATGTGTGAATTATTTTATTGCTTTCACTATTGACCAAACGAAGCACTCTTTAAACTGTTGAACATGTGGAGCCTTTTAATTATTAAGACTAATATTCCACGAAAGAAAAATAACACCCATTCATTTATTTCAGGAGGAATTTGTGACCATATGGTTTCACGCCATTCATGGAATTGAAGGGACATATGACATCCAAATAACACACTCTTTAAACTGCTGAAGCCTTTAAATTTTTAAGATTACTATTCACAAAAGAAAGAAAACGCTCATTTGTTTATTTTAGTAGGAATTTGCAATTGCTTCAGGCCATTTCCGGAATTGAAGGGACAATACTGATAATCTGAGTATCACATCAGTTTGAAGACGTACCAGGCAGATATAGAGCATGATAGCCCAAGGAATTTTGCATCAATTGTATGATAAATGGTCCGATCATGCACTGTGGAAATGCTCTCATGAAGGTGTGCTTTAGATGATTGGGAAATTGAAAACTCCTCACACAAATGAGTGGCATTAGATATAAAATCATTGTAACAAGGTCAAATGTTTTGTTAAAAGCAGTATTAAAACTATACCATGCGAACAAATACTGAAAATTATCATAAAATGGCATCCTGAAAGACATATTATTTGGCAAAGCGCAAAAAATGGACACACGTCATTTTTGCAAGTTGTTTATGCAGCTTTTTAAGTTTTAGAGTCACATTGCCAGAAGCATTATAATGTTACAGAAAATGCTAAGAATTGAACAAAAATGTCATGCTGAAAGGCATATTTTTCAATAGGTGTGGCCAAATCACCATCACCCAAGCTCTCCTTCTTTTCCCATTCAAACTGCAGCCCTACACATCACATGATCCCCCCCCGCCGTCCACTGATCCCCTAATGCAATGAAACCAGTCATCTCGTACACACGCCACCTGAGGAAGAAAGACCTAGTGGGGCAGATTTGGCTAAAGATTGCTCAGTTCGGGTTAGAAGCAACATATTTTATGGAAACTTAGCTTGATATATACGGTTTAATATAAGATATCATGCCAAAATGGCCACTTTTTTCAAGATGGCCCACATGCTGAACTTTGCCTTAGATTAACATTCTTGGTGTCTACTCCTACATTTTTTGTTTTCTCTACCTAATGAAAATAGTATCATTAATATGAAATGAAAATACAATGCTAGAAATAACAATTTATTAAAGTTATGCATGAAAAAGCCGAAAGTACTTTGCAATTGCTATTGATAACAACAACATGAGGCATTTTTAAAATAAAGTCACATCTACAAAAGTAAAAGGAATGACAAACAGTATGTTTTACATGGTAATTGCATCCATATCCTGAATAAGTCAATTACTTATATTATATGCTATGACTAATGTTAGGCGCCTTTATAGTTGGCTGTTACAATCTCTCACAGTGTCCACCACGCTTACAGAATGCTAGACATTGTTATTTAGTGAAGAAAAGCCGATTTTTAAACATTTGCAGCTACCTCTATAACCGTTGCCCGGGTTACAGCCACATTTCTTGAATTCCATGCAGCTCACAGAGGCTCGTTGAAGGGTAGACCACAGAGGCTGCTATTCCTGTGATAACAGTGTTGACCAACCCCATACTGGTGAAGGCATACCAGGGCATGGAACTAGTGCAGAAGGGCAGCTGGTGTTGGAGGAATAAAATCAATAGACCTGCCCTTTCTTGTAAATAGATCTGGCTTAGCCTCGTCTACTGATGAACATGTACTTGTTTTGTCATACATGAAAATGACTGTTAAAATGATGATGGCATCAACTCGTGAATCCTGGCTTCAGAGGGCACCTCTCAAACTTTAACAAATGCATCTGTAACATCATCAAACAATCGCCATGTATCCCACTCAGATTTCTATTTTTTCTGGTAAAACGATGATGTGGTGGTATCACAATCACTTTAAAATTGCATGAAATCCGGGGAGAGCTCTACACCTAGCAATATTATGAACGTCAATGTATCTGAGTCTATCTCTTGTGCCAAAGCTTATCCATAGCTCAGAAGCCTGAATATCATTGAAAGGTGCAATAGCCAGCCCCACAACATCCGTGTCTACTGTGCTCATCATCAAATTCACATCACCATCATTTACTGCATCTTTGGCATGAAGAAAGTGATGGGTATTAGCTTCCACTTGACTGGCTGCTAATATGCTCTCGATGTGTAGAATAGTGGGTGTGCACACAACCCAACCCTGTTTGGTGCTCACGATATGCTTACCCTCATCCCTCATATCATTTGCCGTTATACAGTCTGCAAGAAAGTTAAATAGTTCTCTTTTGTTATCCTTACACCTGAGGAAGCTTTGCCAGTTTTCAGGGATGCGTGTGATGGGCCTCACATGTCTTCCAATACCTTTTCCATGAAGACTCCTTGTTGACGCTTTCAGACTATCGGGTAAGTACTGGTGCCACACTACATCCAATCTGGAGACATTGAAGGTGAAGCTTTACAAATGGAAGAAAACTACCATTTGCATAGTCCTGAAAAGTTCTTGATCCTGCAAGTTTAAGATGGTTCACAACTGCTGCCCCGTTCAAAAGCAATGCATCCACATGTGCTTTTTTCAGCAGAATGGCATGGGCCTAGTTGTTCTATCAAGGACATCAGTCCAGATGCCTCACCATGCCTCAGATTTACACCTTGTGACAATGATGGTATAGGGGACTTGACTGGTGTTCATGATGGATGAATTCATCAATATCACCATTTCGCACCTGACAAGATGCATACAACTTTGAGAAAAGGGATCTATATTCTCTCAAAGAATCTATTTGTTGCTTGTCCTTTGATGCTATATTTGTGTGGCAATTGTTGAATAATGGAAACTTGTTTCTCTTGATGTTGTCATTCAGGCTTTTCCCAGGAATGTTTAGCCTCTTAGCAATACCATGTTCACACCAACGGCGCTTTGGGGGCGATTTAAAGCGCTGTGCAATGCAGCGTGCAATGCGACACCAAAACGTATCAAAGCTTGATAAAAGCGTGAGGGTCTTGATAGATCGTGGGGAGCTTCTTCCACTAGCCAAGAAGCCAAATTATTTTAAACATTTTAAAAAATGGGACGATATGTCACAAATTCACCAAGAACGCCAAAACATTTTAAACATTTTAAAAATACATTACGTTTATCTTGATGAAATTATTGACCCAGCAAGGAGAAATATTGATGAGCGTAATGACAAAAATTGATACCCGTAATGATTATATTTGCATTGTGTACATAAATAATAAAACTTTCATATTCAGATTTTAAAATGAAAAAATAATTATATATATAAAATTATATTTGTATTGCATACATGTTATATTTTTATATTGGTAACATAAATATGCAATCAATTAGATAAATCAATGAACATCAAGTTATAACAAAAGCATGAGTTTGTAGATACATCACTTAAAGAGGTAGTAGTATTGGGGTTATAGCACACATTCAAATAATCACTTGCATGCCTACTTCTCATTTCAGCCAACACTTGTATTGTATTATACACGGGTAGTTCATAATATGCATCTGTAGCATGTGTTTTACCAGGTTTATGACTCTTTATCTCATACACTTCTGTAGAGGTCCCATTTTTATTGACACCACTCCCATCACCACTACTTACAGCATACTTCTCGTCAATCATAATATTCTCACAGCCATCCTCCTGATAAACTAATTGTAGCCGATAAACTGGCATGTATTTTCCTAACAATTTTGCCAACCCGTTTATTTCACTGGCTGTTCCATAATCAAACAGTTCTTGAACATGTGCAGGTGGTTGCTGCTACTCTTGCTCAGCGACTTAAGCGTAATGTTTCTTTTGTTCTTTTAAAGTTCTTAAACCAAGAGTTGAGTACCAGGCACTCCGGGTAACAATTGCCTTGGAACATAGCGTTTTTCCAAGATTCAGTATGCTGTTTGACTATGCTGCTTCTCTCAAATATGTCAAGGGTTGCATAGGCATCATCTGTCAACAGTTTTAAACAAGTATAGTTACTTTGATTTTTTACGTGCACAGTGTACTCTTCGTCTTTGTCTGCGTGACTTTCAACATCAGCCATGCAATCATTATCATCATCAAAGCTTTTGCGTCTTCGCACATTGCTTGAATGTCAGCATCTTTTTCTCAATGTTCATTTAGCATTTGTCTCCTGCTTCCACGCGTTCCTTTATTATTCCTACTTCTATACCAAAATGCACTGACTTTAAAAACAATTGTCCATCTGTTTCATTTAAAAATCTTTGTAGAAGTGAATTTTTTTCTTCTGAATGGTGGTGTGTATAATGGTTAAATAATTCATTTGAATACAGTGTTTTAAATTTACAGTGATAGCCATGTAATGTAATATCTGAAAACAATATTCAAGGTAAGCTTTAAGTGCTTATAACAAAACACAATTGGATGTAAATTTATATAGGCAGTTTAGATACTTAAAACATGTATTAATTTAAACACTACTAGCATTATATGGGATGTCGAGTAAAATTATTACGGTTATCTTTAAAGTAAATCTGATCGACATTACGGTTATCGATAAAGAATCATGACGCATATCATCGCCGAAATTATTTTGTCAAATATCATCAAAACTAAACACAATTGTATGTTCACAATGATCCCTAAGGTTCCCAATGTGATAATGCGCTGCACTACCCCATAATTACTGTTAAACACTTATTAGAAACTTTAATATTATAGGAAATTCAAAGTGATGAAACCTATCTTCCTCCATCTTGGATAACCGTAATGTACATTACGGTCATTAGTGTCGGCACTGTGAACAAAGCATAACAAAGCTCGAAAATCCACTTGTCACACAATGTTATGGTGTCTCAAGATTTGCTACCATCCTAAGCACCTACCGATTCTCATCAGAACTTCGCATTGATAGGCAGATGACGGTGCCTTGCTCAACGATTTAAAGAGCGCGGGATCCGTCATTGGTGTGAACTAGGCATAACAAACAGATTATGCTGTTCCTCACCCACTCTTACAATATTTTGAATAATCTCTATAACCTCATGATCTACAACTTCCTTGCTGTCTGAAACAAACAAATCGGTTGAATCTTCCATAAAAGGATTTCCCATTTCTTCAAAAGTAGCATATGCTTTCATACCAGCCTGTTTCTCATATGTTTTCTGTACAATCTTATGTTCCTCATGGTGTCTAATGTCCCCCTGTTTGATTTCTTTTTTTCTAACTCTTTCTCTCTCATGCTCAAAGTCCTCAATAACTCAAGACACTTCTGGTCCAGAGACCATCCATCTTTGGAATTGAGAGGAATTTTTGGCTAGGCAAACAGCCCCTTCATCACCTTTGACTTGCTTGTTGTTTTGTCTGTGAGCTTGATCGATTGAGGTTTACGAAAATGAATGTTTGGTTTTGTGGACTACAAATTACAAAAGGTCTGTTTGTTCAGCAAACACTTCATATGCTTCCATCATGAGGGTATTGAGACTTGCTGGTGAGAATCAGTCGAAAAATGGCAAAGTCCGAATTCGTGGACCATTCCGGGCGGCGATTTTCAGGATCCGCGCATTGAAAGGGAGGATCCAAATTTCACTTCTCCTGAGAAGTGGATTTTTGTATTCCGTCCGGAAATCGAAATATCGATCGGCGCTTTCTACGCTACGGTCTCTTCTCTCTGTCTCCGTAGCTTCACGGATGTTCGGGACTGCAGTTTGTGCCCGCCTCCTGGAGCTCCCGTGCTCCAGGACGGGGATAGATGAGGATCTACAACATCTGTAGGGTTTTAAGCTGTATATATACCCACTGATTAGGCTTGACAGAAATGTTTGTGTTTAGAAAGTGGGTATCATAATTTACACTTATGTGACACCATATCCAACAAATTCAGAACTCAACCCGAGGCATGGTGCTGATAATCTGGCTGTAATGGTCACTTTGGGATGCATTATCCTCAGCAAGTTGAGTGACACTGTTCTTCGCACTGTCAAATAATTGTTGAGACTATGTGTGTGTGAAATTCTGTAAATTGTGAAAACCTGTGATATGGTGGTTTATATGTTTCCCAGAGGCTGATTCCCGTGAATTCCGCCTGTTATATAGTGGCCGTCATGCACAGACCGGCCGGCGCCTGAACTCTCCGTTTAGCATGACGTGGTCATTTAGACTCCTGGCTGCATGTTAATTTGCCTATCTCGCACATTCTGCCGGGGCGATTTTCATGACGGCGTCGTATAACCCGGTTTGGCGAGGCTCCGTTTATAGCAGCGGCAACCTGTCTGTCATAATATGTCATAATTTGCAAGTAAAGCTAATTATTGATGTCATTGTGAACTCAAGTGAACGAGTACCAGGAAGTTCGCCATCTTTGTCTGGTTGTTCAATTAAAATAAAGTACTAAAATCTCACAAATATCTTCGTCATCCCAGTTCGCTGATAAACATAAACTACAAACACTTATAGCAGAACGCCACATGGTGTCAGAAGAGGGATTATTTTAATTGGAATCATGGCCATGAAAAACCAAGATGTGCAGAATGGTCAAAATGCTCAAAATGTGCATGTTCCACAGCATGTTCAAACTGTGCAAGTTCTACACCATGTGCCTTTCCCCTCAAAACTTAAACTCTCTGCAAGCAGCAAGAAGTCGGATTGGGAACTATTTAAGCAAGTATGGTGTAATTATGAGATAAGCTATAGACTTAAGTCACCCAAAATCAGTTCGGACAGCTACTCTCCTCACGTGCTTCGGTCCAAACGCCCTCAAGATCTACAATATTCTGGGTTTGGCCGAACATCAAAAAACGGATATTGATGTGGTTTTGAAGAAAATGAAAGAGTTCTGTGCAGGTACGGTCAATGAAGCATATGAACGATATTTGTTCAATACGAGGAGCCAAAGTACATCAGAAGGAAACTATCGACGAATAGTATGCTAGCTTGCTAGTACTTTCTAGGAATTGTGGATTTGGTGACCTACAAGATTCTCTAATCCATGATAGAATTGTCGTAGGAGTCAGAGACCCAGGTTTGCGTAAAATATTGTTGTTTGAGAAAACACGGACTCTTCAAGAATGTATGGAAAAAGCGAGATCAGTGGAGGTAACCCAAGAGAGGCTTTCATTCATGAAGCTGGATAATCCAACTGTCAATGAAGTACGCTCTCATTCCAGTTTTCGTCGTAAGCACCAGAAGAAATCAAAATCAAATACCAATTCCAAGTCTGAGAATAATACTAAACCTAATGAAAGTTGTAATTTCTTTGGTAACGATCCTCACCCTCGTAAAATTTGTCCAGCAAGAGACGCAACCTGCAATAAGTGTTCTAAACGGGGACATTATGGAAAGGTCTGCTTTTCCTCAAAATCAAGCCGGTTAATTGTAATACTCCTACGGCATGGAGAGGGCTTATTGCTGGCAATAGTGGCTTATGACTGAGGGAGTTCTTGTATGTTGTATACGGCAAGACATTTACATCTGCGCTTGTATCAATTTTAAACTGTATTTTTATGCCATCAAAAGAGACAGATTTCACATATCTGTTCATAGTATCCTTGTTTGATGATATTGATCCTAAGAAGATAGTTGGGGAGAGAAGATGGCTGCGAAGGAAGGGTAGGGGAGGGTGGAATATTTAATCTGTTCCTCAAGTGTTTACCAGGGGTAGCAGTAGCTGGATGTGGTTCGGGATTGTTATTGTCAAAAGCGGTCTGGTGTATCTCATCAGCAACAACTAATATGGAAACTCAGAAACACATGCAACTTGGAAAAATATGCAAACTTGCAAAGAGCAGGCGTATATATATATATATATACATATATATAATGAGCATATATAATATGAATGTTCAAATTTCAATTTGCAGATTATTCCAAAATGTACATTTTCGACCTAGCTGTCTTATCAAGGATGAAACGACATTACAAGTAAGTACATATGAAAATTTCAAAATTAATGCAAAAAATACAAATGATTAGAACATTAATATATATCAAACTAGATTTATATATATATAATACATTGTATGTTTTTATCCAATATATATATATTATATAAATAAAAGTGATCACTTTATTCAATTTTTTTGTTGTACAAAGTTAACAGTCCCTCTGTCTTTGTGCTGGAACGACATTAAACTTTAACATGAATTTGGGAGTATTGATGTGTTGTCTTGATTATTATATATAATATCCTTGGTGTTGTTCAAAATACGACAATTACAGAAACTATACAAGACATTTTTCAATGATGATAAATTGCGGGGGTATTTAATGCCACATGCCAAATATTCAACAGCAATGGAAACCTCCGAGAAAAGTGTATTGATAGCGCAGAGTGGAAACGACGGAAAATTGTAAATGAACCACCATGGTATTCTGTTAATTTTTTTGATTTGTACCATTTCCAAGAACATGAGAAAATCAAAATCATGCGGTTGTTTGGCATGTGATAGTTTTGTTTTTCATAATGCAAACCTGATATTGCATGCCATATGTATGCATGAAATAAAATTTCCGATATATGTGTCTTCAATATATATATATAAATATATATTTGTTTGTCATACCCTGAATCGGAGAATGTATATAACGAAACTTCAATTTATATCAATGATGATAAAACTCTCATTATTCTTATACAGAGAGTCACAAATCACTTTGATATACATTGTATACCACAATGACATATTCTCTTCTTATTCGACCAACGCCTTTGTTTGTCACACCTGAATCGGAGAATGTCCCACAGAAACTATCAAGACTATCAAGGCGCTATTCAACAGAGTCACAGTCACTTTTGATATAATTGATAGGACAAAACCTGTTTTTCAAAAGTGCATAAGTTCAGTCAACGTACTTCAAATCAGCGTAAGAGTGTGATATTTGAGGAAGTTCTCTATCATTGTGACAATCAAGTGGCTAGCCTGTAACTCTTATTGACAACATTCTTTTCTTCGTAGCATGTGAGAGATCGTCATCCCCTTTAGGCTTAATTTTCAGTTTGATAAGTCAGTGTAACAATGGGAATGTGTACAGTGTAAGAGAGATGCCCGTGAACCGACGATACAAGTGTAAAAGCCCTTGTTAGCACTTGGAATTGCAGCTGCGTCATACTGTGGCATTTTTCTATAACAGCAGGTTTTAGGAGTCTTTTGAACAATATTGCGTGTGTTTGTAGAAAGTAATGAATCTTTGATGAGCGTCGTCAGAACTCGCCAGCTGTTCAATGTATTGATCTATTGCCTTTTTGTCCATTGTTTCCACTGTTGCCGCCATGTTCTTCCCGCAGCTGCAATTATGAATATTTCATTAGGAGACCAACACGAAGAGCTTCAATAACATGTTTAGTTCATGTTGGATGTAAATGATAGTTATGAAAGAATAGTCCTGTGAACTGTGGGCTAGATGTCATGAGCTGACGGTTGTTACTGAAGTGAGTGTGATCATGGTACAGGGCGCATTTATCACCATTACTGAGCACTCCGCTCCAGGGCACATGGGGGTCATAATACTGAACCTGCTGAGAGTGGACGCGAGAACCATGCCACTTACCTCATGTATACCTTGTCATTAAAACATGCTCAAATATTAAGTAGTCACTCAGACTTATATTTACATTTGACCAGAAAGTTAAGGAATAACCCACCAATACCTATACATGCAGCAGTGATGGATCCAGGATTCGAAGGGGGGCGGTGCTTGAAATTTATTGTTTCACGGGGCAGGAACCCGCGGACGGAGATTTTAATGACTCAAAATGACCAAACTGCTTCAAACTACACCAAACTTCATGCAACCAAGACTTGACATGTCAATACTCACGACGGCTGGAGACGAGACGGACGATCATGGAATCTTGGTTTTAAGCGCGTCTACACCACAAAGACGTTGTCAGACAAAACGTCTTGTCGGTTACTGTTTGAAGGAAGTCTTAGCGGCGTAGACTCGGCTTAAGAGTGCATGAGGTATATTTCGCAGCCACTTGTTTTCACCATACCATAGTAAAATGGGCATGTAAATAAACTATAGTTTTGTTTGTACTAAATAATGCAATTAAGCCATAAGAAAACATATGAAAATTGATCGCCAATATCGTTCATCATGCTCTTCATCAAAATTAATTAGAATGGCATCGTCGCTGTAAAATCATTTAAGTACAGTAATCATCGCTAACATCGTATTTTCAATTATCAACAAAACTAGACATGAGAATGTATTCAGTGCAATTACCTAAGGGGTCCAACACAATTATATATTGAATCACATCTCATATCCTGTTTAATCTTTGATGGAAACAATGATTATGTGAGAAAGTTCAAAGTGATAAAATACACGTTCCACCATCTTAGATGATCGTAATACGCATTACGATCATCACTGGCGGCACAGTGGTTTGTCGTTGTCATGCGTTCTGATGAACGTTGTACGTCAAAGGACGTTCTTGTAGTTGAGAGTATTACGTCAAATTCTACGAACTGAATGTCAAAATAAACAAATACCAAAGACGTTATTAATGCAATACTCATTTGGTGGTTTTGTGTTTATATTTAGTAAGAAATAACCAGCAAATATGGTTATTCAGTAATCATATATTTTGCACAGTTAATATTAACTTGCACACGATGGATATTCAACACGAGAAAATGACTGGTGGGTAGGGTGTGGAAGTACCCTCAAATTACACTGTTTACAGTAGCTTACTAGCAGTAGACGTCTACTAGTAGTAGTACTCGTCACTGCTACTTCGAAGTTAGAAAATGCCTAGACCAGGCACTGGTGAGTAGGCTTTCCGTTTGATAGTACACTCAATTACACTACTTCTAACCTAAGCATCTACGTGACTAAAGACTAACCTGAATTTTATCACCCCAAATCCTTGGGAACCCTGCTTTTGTGGCCCAGGAGATTGACACCATTGAACAGGGTAAATTTTAGACAAAGGTTCATTATTTAGTTTTTAAAAGGGGTAAGATTTGTCATCAAATGACTGCACAATCGCATAACTATTTTGTTAAAGATAATGCTCAGTCAAAAATATAAGTGACCTGTAAATTCCAGGATCGATAAACGTTGTGTTTTCTATTGGAAGTATAAGGAAAACAATACTAATATTTTTCATATTAATAATATAATATGTATATATAAGCATATGCTCAAGGTCCAAAACCCTCATTTTATGTCTGGTTGATGTGCAGAAAATCTAAGACGTATACTATGAGCCAATGTCACACCAAATCAGCACAAAACAAAAACAAACAAACAAACAAACACACAAACTGTGTTAGAATAGTTATGGGTGATCTCAGGACAACGTGTGGGAGTGTCCAGACAGTGTGATGCTGTGCAAGCAATATTTGTTGTTCAATAGTGGGTGAGGGGTATGGGCGGTGTTTACTTCAGAATGCGTTCGTATTCGGCATGAGACTTGAGCCTGTTATTGATTTTTCATCCCCATGGGTATAAGCTAGTCTTGCATGCAATTGCCTAACAACAATTGTGACAGTGTAGCTATCCACCGTATTTTAATCATGGGCCCCAGTGCTATCAAAATTTGAGCGTCTTGTGGCAAGGCTAACTTCATAGCGACAGAAATCTCACTGCAAATAGCGGCTGTTTGAGTCAGCGTGGACAGAAGATATTTGTGAAACGAATGGATTATCATGGTCACAATAACATACCCACCAAGAATTCACGCGTTGGGTCAATTATAAACCAATTATGAGGTCATAGAAGAAATGATATTTCGCAAACCACACGCATTCTTTGATAATCACAGTGGTTTGTGAGTCCGTGTTGGCTATGATGAAATTTGACAGCTTATGCTGCTGTACGCTCACGAAGAACATATTTGAGGACTTTTTTTTCAGGTTATCACCGAAAAAGGTTGTTTCATGTCTATTTTCTGATCATCTATACCCTTTATGATGACACACAGCAATCACATAATTCTACAAGAGAACTTATGGAAATTCTTCTTTCTACAGTGTCTTTCAAACTGGTCGTTTTTAATAGAGGGCGGCAAAAGTCACATGTTTGGAAGCTATTCTAGATGTAGATGTATAAATCCATAATCTCATTACATGGAGGTAAAATAAGAACCACGATATTAATCTGAACCCAAATACATGTACAGAAATGGGCATTTATGAAGGCTCCAGAAAAGTTATTGTCTTTGACGTAAAAGTGTCACAATGACCGTGTACGTCACTGTTTTTATTTATTTGCGTAATTACTTCTCCGTAGCCGATATGAAAGTGTTACGTTATCCATTATTGAGTACAGTAGGTGCAGCTACCACGTTTGTCAACATACGTGTGACGTAGTTATCTGAACGTGATGTACGTCATTCGTTCAAAACCTTAGAAAATCGGGGTCATCCCGGTGCATTTGGCTGAATTTCGTGCTGAATTTCGTGCTGAATTTTTGGCGGAATGTTTGGCTGAATTCTGAGTTGAGTTCATAGCCTACATACCTCGTGTGTATAGTCTTAACCAACCCAATCGGGCTTGGGTATTATGCATTGAATCGGATTCAGTAGTAATTTTTACATAGGTGAATGAAGCAATATGCAGTTTTATAAGCTCCACAACCTTAAATATTGAACTATTCCCGTTTTGATAAACGTACATTCTCAGACATACCACCGGATTTCGAGTGGCAACGTTTAGCGGGATAATGACAGCTAGTATTCTCATTAAACTGTTAAACGTTCCTTGACATTTCTATGTAAATTTTGAGAAATAGAAGTATCACTGTTTTTATTTGTGTAATTACTTCTAGGTAGCCGATATGAAAGTGTTACGTTATCCATCATTGAGTACAGTAGGTGCAGTGACCACGTTTATCAACATTACGTGTGACGTAGTTATCTGAACGTGATGTACGTAATTCGTTCAAAACCACGGGGTCATCCGGTGCGTTTTGATGAATTTCGTGCTGAATTTCTGGCTGAATTCTGAGTTGAGTTCATAGCCTACAGACCTCGTGTGTATAGTCTTAACCAACCCAATCGGGGCTTGGGTATAACAATACCACAATGTCTTGTAAGCTAAAACACAAGGTCACGTCATGTTGCATATAATCGAATGATTTTCGACAGATGTACCGTGGATTTCCAACGGCAGATGTCACAATTAATATAGCAGAGATAGGAGGCTTCTTACGTGCACCGTGAAAGTTACGTCTGACGAAAATCATTCGGTTGACATTTTGCTGCTTCACGTATTTTGGTCACTAGCTGGCTGTTAATGTTGTGGTATTTAAATTGCTCTACATGCTTTAATACGTTGTTTAAATTAAAGAAATTTTTAGAATGCACATTACACATAATATTGCTTCTCTACAAGCATGCTTGGTCGGCCACTCAGCTTAACCTTTAAGTAACATTTTAGAGCAATCCAGCTGGCATTTGGTACCCGCACACTTCATAAAGCACCAATTCATTCCACTTCAACTTGGCAATATTCAGACTGAATTGAATTGGTGAAAAGGTATTGAACATTAGTTGACAGATAATTCATCATTATTAGGTAATAGTAGAATAAAAATTACGATGGACCCAGACATTTTACATAACAAACAATTTTTTGCACAGAAACCTTCTATATGGTCCCATAGAGCTAAAATAAATTCAACCAAATACAACCTAGAGGAACTCCCTCCACGTGCGGAAATCCAAAATGGCTGCCAACGCTATTAAGAAAATCTAACTTTTTGTGTATTTGACCTACAAGCAATTTTTTGGTTTTCAGGTGTAAGGAATTCAATTTTGGTGCTTTCATAATGATTTGACCCGGAGATTTTACCTAGCAAAAAAAAATGCACAGAAACCTTCTATATGGTCCCCTAAAGCTAAAAAAATTCAACCAAATTCAACATTAGGGAACTTCCTCCATGTGCGAAAATCCAAAATGGCCGCCAACGCTATAAAGCTATATAGCACCAAAATTGAATTCCTTACACCTAAAAACCATAAAATTGAGGTACTAATATACATGCTTGTAAGTTAAATACACAAACAGTTAGATTTTCATAATAGCGTTGGCGGCCATTTCGGATTTTCTCACATGGAGGAAGTTCCCCAAGGTTGAATTTGGTTGATTTGTTTTAGCTCTAGGGGACCATATAGAAGGTTTCTGTGCAAAAATTTGTTTGTCAGGTATCATGTCCGGGTTCAATAAATTTTACGTCGATTTTTACTCTACTATAATACTATATTGATGACAAAGTTCTTTGACACATCCAAGTAAGCACCATCCACTATACTCAGAAAATCTTAAGAAAATTGCCTTGGGTGAGTGGACGGTTGTATGTGGGTCACATGTGTTACATATACAAGATGAATATTAAAAGAAAAACATATTGACACAAATTAATAATTCATTTTTTTATTCTAGGCTTGTTCCTATTAACACTTGCTGTGCTTTCCCTCAATCAAGTGGGTAAGTAGAATCATTTATGCAAATTCTGTTCAGTTCAACTGACATTAGATTGCTGTGGTTGAAGTATCGAAATTCACATTTAGCACCTTTTTTCTACTTTTGTTACATAAGCGCAGTTCAAAAATTGGTTACTGCCATACTAGTTGAGACACATGATGAAACATGAAAATCGTGTTTGTTTGATTCCCCAAACATTGTAACAAACAATACACTGGTCAGCGTCAAAGCTGCAAAAAATGTTTAGACAAGAGGATAACTTATTGCTGTTTTTGAACCATTTCTGTCTAAAAACTACTGGGGGACTTTGCTTTCCTGGTTTCCCCACCAATGTTTTTGCGCCAGACTCCGTTACATTTTTGACAGGCCTCTATCTAAACCCCAAACTGGACTTTTCTCTTTCATTTCATTCTAATCACATCTCGCAAATGAAAATTAAACAAGTACTCAAGTAACTAAGGTCTATGATGGGACTCAGAATTTTAGGCTGCATAATGGACCAAAAGCAATTTTTGGGTGTTAGGTAATGGATTTCTATTTATTTAGGGTACTTAATATAAACATAATGATATTATATATGATATAGTAAAACTAACAAGACCTTTGAACGCGTTAGATTTTTTTTAAATTAATATCTTATGGGATTTTGTGTAGTAATCAACAAAATCTCTATACATTTACAACGTCTGATGGTGTGTGTTGATTACCAGAAATACTTTGATACAAATAGGGAATCATCTGAGATGTTATATAAGATATATTAATCTAACAGATTTGTTTTTCATAACTTTCTACCAGAAATTAACTTTTGCACTGGGGTCCCAAAACGGTCTTTAATGTTTAACAGTGTTAAAAATCTTGTGAGGTTATGGATTCATGATTGGAGATCGTTCACAAATGATGTTAACCAGCAGGGGGTGGGGGTGGGGAGTGGGGTGGGAGGGTAGCGAAAGATTACGAAAGTTGACAGGGGGGGGGGATGTCTAGCACTTGGGTGATGTCACCTTTTGGAAAAAAGTTTCAGTTATTTAACGTTATTTGAACATACTTTCTGACATGTTAAATGAGTTGTGATATATATACTAGTTGAAATCTCATTGCCATGTTTGATTTATATCCTAAATACATTTGTAAAATTATGTCTAAATATAGACATATATAACGACACAGTTAAATCAGTGTTAAATAGCATTGCGAAACCATGTTGCGAGGGGAGGCAAAGATGGCGTCACTTACCAGGAGGGGGGGGGCGCTACATAAATGAGGAAAGGTGACAAGGGGGCGCGGAGGGGGTAAAAAAAGGCCAAATATGAAGTGACATCATTTGTGAATGATTCCTTAATCCAATAGTTGATTTGTAATAAAGATTATTTTTATATTATTTCAGTTGGTGATTGCCCGGCTATAACAACACAATTTTCTTCAGTTGAAATTTGTACCCCTGATGTTGCAAGTCATGCTGAAGGTACACAATGTAACCTAGTATGTAAGACTGAATCGGATAACGCCTACTACCAGGTACCTGGCACAAGCGACCAAACTTCAACTCACACATGTCAGGAAGATGGAAGCTGGAGCCCTCCTCCAATTGACTGCACAGGTATGGTTTTTAAAGATCTCTCATAATATCACTTGAAATCATTTATTGTTTGCAGCACTTTAAATTGTCATGTATTGGTAAAGTGAACGTAGATTAGAGAGTAATACATTTAGGGAAAACACTAGAAGCATGACAATTTGACAATTGCGATCAGATCTGAGAGCCTGTGTATTGTCTTTGAGATAAACCTTAGTGGTCAGGCTGCACACTGATCCTCAAGCTCAATTGAATTAATACTCTTTTGTATGCTATACAATGTGGGTACAAGTTCTGTGGGTCGACAATGTAGTGCACCTCACTATTAGAGCTGTTCAACCAAGAGCAAAAAAATAATTAAGGTCCAAATCAATGGCCCAGGCTCACATTCTCTTACATTGCAGCATGTAGTCATGTTATTTTACTTCATACTATTAATGAACTGGTTCTTTCACAATTCTATTCTGTACACTATATTAAAGCAACAATAACAAGCTGCAATATGTAAATGCAAAGAAAAGACAAAATATATGTATTTATTCTTTGAATAAGTAATCTAAATATGAAGAACACAATGAATATCACGTATTTTGCTAAAAAAAAATCATAATGAGAACAAAGAAGAAATAAGAACCTTTTTTGTAACACCAAATCTATCACTGTGCCGAAGCGAGGCGGGTGGCGACCGTTACCCTCCTCACGAACAAAACTAAACCAGTATGGTAGAAAATGAACACCACTATTATTTTTAGCTTTATTAGAGGATTGACGCACCAGGGCCACTTGATGTAGTCAAATGGAAGCTTAAGGTTGTAAAACTTGTCTTCAGCTCTGTCTATTGTTTGAAAATGTTTACATTTTGGTTTAGTCTTGTTGGTGAGGAGGGTAAGGTTCGCCGCCCGCCTCGCTTCTGCAAAGTGTCTATTGTCTGCCTTTTTGCAGGATGTGATGGCTCAAACATCGGGGATCATTTGCTTGTTGACGCTGACATGACAAGCATTCTACCAACCTATCCGTTTGACCGAACATATTACCTAAAATGTGAAGCTGGATACCATTTGAATGGAAACCCGGATGTTACGTGTGACCCCTTGAATTTCAAATTTGCATTTAAATCCTCTCAACCTAGCAAATGTGAAATCAATTTATGCAAGCAACTACCGCCACTTGGTGATAATGTTGTTAAAATCTTGGATACTGAACCTCAGTCCTATCCTAATTATCATTACGGCACCACTTTAACTTTTGGGTGTGAAGAAGGTTATGCTGTGACCGAAGGAGATGTCACTCGCACGTGTTCTATAGAGGAATATCCACCAGACCATGAGGGACCAATGGACTTCCCAGGTGTAGACCTTAAATGCGCGCTTAGTAAGTATTGTATTTATGTAGTATTATGCAGCAAATACTGTTTGTCTCAAATTTAAACTGATACGAAGAAAAATTGAGACAGGTAATATTTGAGAATGATAGCATTTAACATTGCAAATGGAAATTAATCCAAATTGCAGAGTTGACTACGAGTATAAAAACAACTTCATTAAGTCTCTTTGTCCATTTTACACATCATCATATATTTAGCGGTGGCGAATCACTGTCACTACTAGTACTGTATATGAGGGAAACATGCAGGAATCCATTTTATTCTCAGCATTGATACCATACTCCAGATAACCTTAACTCTTCCTTTTTTCAGTAATCTGTCCACGCCCAATCCTCAATCTTAATGTACAGAGAGCCACTTACCCTGCTGCTTACTACAAGAACAGTGTTTTGGAGGCAAAGTGTGTGACCGGCTTTAGGCTCTACTCCGGAGACCTCAGGAGAACCTGTCAAGAAGATAGCACATTTTCTGGCAAAAATCCTATTTGTACAAGAATTGTTTGTGCTGAAATAGACATAGGAGAAGGTGTTATCATTAATACAGAATCGTCTAAAATACCAAAAGATGGCAGTATTCTGACGTATCCTTATGGCACGCACCTGAGTTTTGAATGTCAAGAAGGCTATGCAGCTTCTGGAGGAAGTGTGAAACGTACTTGTGGCAAAGATGGATTGTTCATCGGTGAACCACTTCAATGTACAAGTAAGTTTGAAGTTCCATTTACACATGATTTACATCCTCTTGTTGAGTGATGTACTTCTCAATGGCATGTTCTAATGTTATTTTAGAGATTCCGAAGGAACCAGACAATCCAGAGAAAATAGTGAGTAATGGCTATGCTAATGACGACTTCGAAGACTTCTCATGGGACTGTAGTAGTGGTCACAAGCTGTACCCATCTTTATGGTTTGTAATGATCTACACAGTTATTATCACCAGCCTCAAATAAACATATTCATTGTTATGTTAGTTTATAGTATTATTAACGTTATTCTATGTAATATATTAAAGTTGCAGTAGGTCGCATTTTATGGACAATCGTCTTTCCTTACCACAGTTTCTTCACAATAAATATATTTTTCATTTTACAAAAAGCTTTTCATCTCTATAGAGACCTTCTCAATTTTATAGTTTTTTTCTCACAAACTTACTACATATTTCTTTCTTCAAAAATAAAATCCAACTGATATTCTTAATTGTAACCAGTTCCAATTAAGAATATCAGTTGGATTTTAATTTTGGAAAAATAAATGCATAGTAAGTTTGTAACTTTTTTTTATAAAATTGAGACGGTCTCTATAGAGATGAAGAGTTTTTTGTAAAATAAAAATATATATATTGTGAAGAAACTTTGGTAAGGAAAGACATTTGTACATAAAATTAGTTAATAGTATAGTGCTTTTTTAATAATTTTGTATACAGAAATTGATGAAACTTATATTGTGAAGTGATTTGTCATGTTGACTGTTAAGACATAGCTGTCTGCATTGTGTGTATGTACATGTACTCTGTAAAAACATGAATGATCATTATACATGTTGTAATTCATTGATGTACTGTATTTATTTATGCTGTTTTACTCCAGATGTGGAACATATAATTATACATTTCGTTTTACGCACTTTTATGTGCACGAATATCCCTATATAAGTTTTGATTGTATCTAAATATACTCATATTGGTTTGAATTTGCACAATGTAGCGTGCTGACTATATGATAGCTATTAGAGTTCTACACTCCGGCAGTCTGTCCGCCTTTTTACCGTTCTGGTAGCTTTGTTTGAGCACGAGTGCTCAAATGTGTTTGGTAACGTACAATTGGTGACCACACCAGATCCTATGTCACATGAACCAAAACGAGGAAGGTGAGAAATGATGCACCACGCCGTAACCCGGGTTACCGTGATACTCCGGACCGTGAAAATAATAAAAAATCATTTTTGAGCTAATTTTTTTTTCAACATCAATACCCCGGCATACCGTGATGACTGGTAGGCTGCTGTGGTATCAAATTTTGTTAATATTCATAAGTAAAATGTTTAAGTTTTGTCACAATAAAAACATCTTATTTATTCTTAATTTATTTAAAACTCGATTTCCAACCTAGTACATTGTGACAAAACGAAAATGCAAATCGGCGTCATTCTTTTGGTGGTCTGCCTTTTAGCAACGACCGATATTCGGAAATATCACGGGAGAAACGGGGCATTACGACATGCCGGGGTTTGCATTTCACGGCACCCAGGGGCATCATACGGACCCCGGGTTACGGCGTGGTGCATCAAATGAGACATTTTAATATTTATTTTTATATTATTCATAGAAACTAGTTTGTACATCAAATCAATAAACCTCGGATGAAAAATAACTTTCATTTATTTAGTCATAGGTTAAACATAGAAGAAATATCAAATGCATATGTATTTTGAAAGTGAATTCATTAATGGATATCATGAACCAACTACACAATGATTAATGATCGATAAAGTTTATTTTCTATTTATTTCCTGATACTATATAATCGACACTTCATGCAGCGGAAATGCTCAAGCTTATGGCAATGCCTTGGCACTCTAAAAAAACTGTTATTACATTCAATAAACACATATTTATTTAGGCCTCCCCTCTCAAGTAGTTTTGTCCCCGACTCATTGTTACTATACCTTGCAGATGGACGTCTGCTTTGACAGTTTTTTAGGGTGCCAATAACTTGAGCAAGTACTTGAGAATAGTTGGGTAATAATATTTTTTGAAATGTTGAGTATTGCAAATTAAGTTAATCGAATTTTGAATACAGTAAGTGTATTATTGTATAGTATGATTTATAAACCTGTAAGTGTTAAAACTAGAATTTTGCTGATCATATTCATTTACTAAAATTCAGCATGATTTACTAAAACATTATATTCTGTACCATTAAATGCGGCCAAGTATTGCCAGTGTCCTACTTCCATGAAATAACTTCAACAGTGTCTTCTGACAGGCCATTTTACTCATTTAAAATATCTAAATTATCACATGTGCCCATATTACGGCAAATCTAATAATGGCTTGCCCTAAAACACCACACTACCTCTAATAAACGCCCCCCCCCCTCATACCAGCACCAATGAATTTTGTCAAAAATTCATGGAACATGTAAATTATTTTTTCCAGATCCTGAAAAGTCATGGAATTTTGTAGTCATTGAAAATGAGATTTTGTCAAAAAATGGAAAATATATTAGATTTTATAACAACTGATGGTAGGTACGTTCGTACGTAAAAAAAAGCATTGAAGGTTCATATTTGATCCACTGGATGTGTACGTACTTATATAGCACCAATCTCTATCTCTGAGTGAGTGGTGCGCTGAACTGTACGGGGGTCACAAGGCTTGTTGCCGCCAGCATCAGTGCGAAGTCCCTCAATCTGGCCTGGTGGTGGTCTGGTAGACGTACCAGTCCACTGTTATTCAAACCTTCTGGGTGTATTTGAGATCCGCAAGTGCCTCGCGAGTTCTATGTGCAGGAGAACGATGTCAAAAAGCTTACAGTATTACTTTATCCTGTAATATGTTAATACTACTGGAATAAGATAAAGATATTCTCCCCATGTTTTCAAGGGTTGGATAATTTACTAGTCTCGGTTCGTTTCTACCCTCTATATATGATGCATGTACCCCTGTTTCAAATAATTACATCATAAAGCCCCAATTAATTGGTAAATGTGACATATATCATCAGACGAAGCCCTGAGTGTCTCTGAACTAATAAAATATATATTACACATGGGTAAAAGTTGACAAGTGATAAACATTTATTCTCAGACACTTCCACTGAAAAACGTGTGCCTCTAAATGGAAAAATCTGAAACACGGGGGTCTTAAAGTAACCTCTCCTGATAGGCAATGGCCATGCTGCTAAATTCTGAAATTAAATGCTTTTTTTGTGGAATCATGAAAGCCCATTAGATTAGATTTATTGTCTGGCAGGATAACAGAAGTAATCCTTTGAGTAGAATTGCGCCTTTTAATTAGAAGTTAGCTTCTTTTCAAGCTTACATTTTACCTTTAATATGTTAAACTATATCGGGAGAAAAAAATGGATAAATGAATACTGAGTTGAGCCTTTCCAAATAATCATTAGGGACATTTAATTGGTAATAAAGAAACAGAAGATTAAACAGTTATTTTGATCTTGTATCGCGTATAATGAACTATCCTGAATAAGGGAATACACTCTCACAAATTTATACACAATGCAAACTCAAAGTAGCTTTCAGCAAGTTGTGTGGGTTCGTAACTTCTTATTCCTCGGGGTTATCCATGAATAAATCGTAAATAGTAACATTGTTTACGTTTACACATGGCACCTAATCATGTATTTGGGTCCATTAGGACTATTAGCAAGGATACTATATTACTATCCTTGCTATTTGTTCAATCCTACTTCATTACCCAAGTCACACTGCTACAGATAGAGGCTCAAACTCAGCTGTTAGTACGGTTAAGAAAAAGTGACCAACGGGTAGCTATTTTTATGGCACTTGGAACTACTCGGAATGTTTCGGAGCTCAACAGACCTCGGAATATTCCTACTCCTATCACACACGAGACATGAGAGTAGCGGAAACATACGAGGATTGTCGAATGCTTATTTATGGAGGACACTAGTCCATACTCGGTGCATTACGGTTATTATTTCGTCCCACGCTTATTACCCCTTTCAAAAAATAATGAAATCAGCATTTGGTTTGAACATTAAAACAGACCCTGACAATGAATATTTAGCGATCAATACTTTAAGACTACGATATTGTGCGGCTTTCAAATATGGCCATATCAAAGTATGAATTATCTAGCATGTATTTACTTTTTTAAAATTTTAGAATTCATCTTATTGAATTTTTTTTAATTAGGAATGCTTGTTGTTTGGAACTGCGTAATTTAGAGACCAATATGAACATATTTGGCTGCGAATATTTCTAGTTCTACAGTATACAATGTTTTTGCATTGTCATTTAAATATTTATCAGAATTACAATGCATGCAGACGACAACATTACCTCCAACCACGCAATGGTCAGTACTCTCAACCTAACTGACTACTTTCATTGATATGTATGAATTAACACGTGCATTTATAGTCATGTCAAACTATAACTGGCCATACATACATGATGCCAGCATACACAAACATGAGGGCCCCAGACGAAAAATCAATGCAAACATAAGCCAACGCACCGCAACTTATTGTTATGTAGCAGTAGATGATGCAAAAATGTTCAATACCAGCCAATATATAGTAAACACATGCTGCTTGATGACAATTGCAATATTTTTAGTTAGTGCTATGTCAAGTAAGGAATGCGCTTAGGAATGTAGAAATTGATTGATACCATCATTGCTTTATTCTTTTTCTCAGTGGTATCAACATGAAGAAAGTGGCTGTCGTAAGTTGCTTATACCTCTTATTAATGCAAATATATTATCATTAATTACTTGTATAGAGAAGAGATCAAACTAATAATACTCGAGCTGCAAACTGCATATCTTCAAAGTTTGGTAATGCTATATTTTTCACAGTAGCGTGATGGCCTGCTGCAATTAAAACTGTGCCAGTGTATGATGAAAGACAATCAATCTATAGTTTGTCCAATATTGTTTTTGTAGCCTAGCTTTTCCCCATACCTTTCTTCAATCTTAGCCGAATTTCATAAAACTTACATTGTTTGGTGCAGAGTTAAAAAGGGCTTGCTCAAATAATAACACAATAGTCCAGAATTTGTTTATATACTCATAAATGTAAATATCATGCTTATTTTGGAGTAGTATTCTTAACACCTGCACAAAGTGCAATATAAGTACGTCATGCGAAAGTGCATCTTTATGTAATTTTATCGGGTAAGGTCAAAGGTCAGTATGGTATATTATTATATTGTGCTGGATTGCCAGTAGCCATGGTATATGGTCCATAAAACTGCTATTCATAGTGTAAAAATAATAACTGGACAGACTATAGTAGATTCATGTAGTTTTTGAGTGATTCCATTTCACTGTAATATAATGAATGCTACTTGCACCTTATATGATAATCTATATAGGTTGTGAGTGGTTACAAAGACGCTGGCCTGGATATTGTGAGCGGTCTGTGCCGCCACTTCAGTGGAGATGTGATTCTT
This sequence comes from Streblospio benedicti, assembly GCA_019095985.1. NCBI lineage: Eukaryota > Metazoa > Annelida > Polychaeta > Spionida > Spionidae > Streblospio > Streblospio benedicti. Next base: position 57,909,261 of record CM032664.1, on the reverse strand, counting down.
ACCGCAAGGAAAGACGAAGAAGGCATTGCAGCGGTTGCTAAACTGACCGAAAAAGGACTTGCACCATTATTTCACCAACTTGATGTGTGCAATACAGATAGCATCCATAAACTTCATGATTACCTGAAAAAGCAATACGGCCGGCTGGATGTTCTCATTTACAATGCAAGAGTGTTGTATTTCCCAGTGAGTCAGCCAATCAACTTACATGCTCAGATTGACAGGACCATGGCTGTCAACTACCATGGAGTACTCGCTGTGTGCAATAAACTCTTTCCCCTGTTGTCTACGGGCGCCAGGGTGGTGTATCACAGCAGCGCGGTGGGGCTGAGGTGCATGCTCAAGTCTTTGTATCACATACAGAAAGCTTGGAAGAAAGTGAGCGCAGTGAGCGAGGTGACAAAGCTGGTGGAGGAATATGTGGTGAGTAGAAATTAATATGGAAGACACTATTTTATTGTATACATGTTTATCAAGTTACAAATAAAAACATATGCCTCATATGACCCCCACCCCCCACTCCATTGTAAAAAATCTAAAATAGGAAAATATTAAAAAAAATAAAAAACACACACAAAAACAATGTCAATAATATTATAATGTCAAGATTTTATACAGAGACCACCTCTCTATTGAAACTACTTGAGGCCAGTCACTGTAGTGCCTTTCCAAGTGATTACAATGCATATAGAATATACATGAAATACACTCTAACAGGCGAGTGCCAAGAATGGCACGGACTGCACGGAGGGCTGGTACACCTGGGCTGGTGCCTACGATGTATCACAGCTTGGGGCGATGGCACTGTCCTGCACACAACAGGTCTGAAACATGAGTCTTTTTAAAGTGATGATTCAATGAGATCAAGATTTTGACACTTAATTATGTCATGCACTTAGATAATGGCAGCCATTTTTGCACTTCCAATGTACATTCATTAAGCACCGTGTATTTGATCCATAAAATCAACAGATGTATCTGGACCAGCAGAGGCCAGGAGATGACATCCGCATCAATTGCTGCGATCCAGGTTTTGCCAGGCAGGAATCTGAAGATGCGGATCCAGATCACAGGGTACAGGGAATTCTGAATCTGGCATTGTTACAGTCTCAATCAGACATTCGGGGCAATTTCATGTACGGATTAAAAGTGGTTAATTGGAGAAATGAAGATGTGCTTGAGGATTATGAGCGGATTAGGAAGGATTACGACACAGTTGGGGAGCAGTTGTGGGATTGAGTGAAAGATATTATATTCATCATTCTTTTTCATGTAATTTCATTGGTTATCATGATCCAGAAGTACCCAATAACCTGGAGAGGGTTATCACGCCTCTTCGAAGAGGGGCGATACCATGGTTATCATGCTTGTACTAAGCTGGACTACTTTTTCACATTTTTTAAAACAGTGTTGTAATTGTTTATAATGAAGAGGGACGCTATGGATTGTATCTCTTTATTCCATCACGGCTCTTAGCTGACTCCCAGAGGACCACGCCTCAGCTCGCTACATCCCGCACTGACTCTGCTCTAGCTGGCGGTGCCATACGTCATAATGATAAATACAAAACCGGGTTCGTTGTGTAATTTGAATTATGTTATCAGGATTCGCTCTTGTGGCGCATCAGGCTCACCCTTCGGGCTCTCCGTGATACACCCCAAGAACTCCCCTGATAACGTAATTCATGTTACAAACTCACCCGGTTTTGTCTATTTCCAAACTGTTGATGGCTGTTAATAGACAAATCCTGGTGAGTTTGTAATATGAATTATGATATCATGTGAGTTCTTGTGGCGTATCACGGCGAGCCTGATGCCCCACAAGAATGAATCCTGATAACATAATTCATGTTACACAACGAACCCGGTCTTGTATTTATCATTCTTTTATAAACAATTACAACACTGTTTTAAAAAATGTGAAAAAGTACAAGCATGATAACCATGGTATCACCCCTCTTCAAAGAGGGGTGATAAACATCTCTGGGTTATCGGATACTTCTGGATCATGATAACCAATAAAATTACATGAAAAAGAATGATAAATGTAAATACCTGCTATATTCTGAGGCACCTCAAGAAATGGATAACGAGTAGCAGATTAGTAACTTTACTTGAATTATTTGTTCTCTTTACTCAGTGATGACAAGTTTCTGATTAGTTCATGCTTAAAACATGTAATACACCGCAGGGAAAAATTGCTATTTCTATATTACATTCATAAACAATTGGTTTTGATATTTTACTAATTTATTGAATGATTTCCTGCTAATGGTGACAGTTCAATTTTCAACATTAACTGAGGAAGTTGCATAAATATAAACGCGTATTGCCTCACACTAACTATTTACTAGCATGCTAAAATACTAGGTCTATGCAGCATTATATTCGATCTTATATATATATCAATAGTTTTTTGTTAATTGTAGTCTTAAAGATAGTTAATAAATCTTATTTATGCAGTAAAATGTAATACATCCAACAGCAACCAATTTTAGTCTCTATCCTGTTCAGTAAGAGTATATTTCTTACACAGATTTTGCAAGATATAAACATTATACACATTTCCCGTAGGTCACACCCATCCCGTATAATGTGTATTTATTTTTTCAAGCATCCAAAGATTACTACTACCATGAACACGATTGGGTTTTTTTGGTGCCAAAGTGTAAAAGGAAAACTTCTAGTAAATTCTAAATTAATGTACATAAACATAATGTAAACCATGTTCACATCATCACGGGAGAGTAGTGTGTACATATTGGTAAGTTTCATTGCTGTGTACTGTCCTGATACAAGTGCATGATAATTATCATACTTGCTTTTCTACTTATTAAATGCAAGTTACACATGTCACTCCAATGTTTATGGCTCACAACACTAACTGGAAATTGTCAACCATAAAATAACCCACCTCCCAGTATGTTGATTATGGCTTTCTACAATCTACCTAATAATTATCATTTAGAATACTTCTCCCCACCACACGCATTTGACCACGGAATGACCACAAAATGTATCCTTTTTTGCACTAACTTATTAGAATATTTTAATATGTTCAATATTGTAAATTATTATATTTGAAACTGTGATAGTTTTGCATGTGAAATACATATATTTTAAATAAAAGATAATTTATCTTTCTTTATACCGATTGTAATTTTCTGAAATATCTATCTTATTGAGTCGCTTCAGCATAAATAAATAAAACCTGATATATGTTTTAGGAGCTGGGACTTTGTGATCCAAGCAGCACCTTCTGATTCTGGCTTTTGTTTTTGTTCCTGTGTGTTTTTGGTGTCTGTATTTGGGTTTGAATTGTCTGTTTTTGTTATCACACACTTGATAGAGGTCAATGATTCCACTCTCAAATTACTAAATTTAGTGCAGCTCATGACAAAATGAAAAGTGTCCTCTACAGAGCCGCTACTACACATTTTACACATACACGTCACTGGGGTCGTCATTATGAATATTGACGACAAATATGTTACATACACTTAATGTTTTTGCCATTGGAATTGACGTTTTTTACACATAGAATTAAAACGAGCTCATCTGTACCAGGCATAATCAGATGCATCAATTGCAACACTTCTAAACACATTTAATTTGCCATATAAAATCAATTCCAATCTCCACATACCAAAATTTTTATAATTTATTACTCTATTTACATTTTCTTCCATGTTTGTTTCCCAGGAATCTTTCCACAGTGGATAACCTTCATGGCTTCCTGAACAATATTGTAATTACTTAAAATATTGATGATTTGGGCTATTGGAGTATAGCCAACATATCTCACGGCCATATACGGATTTGATATGAAAATAAACTTGTAAAGCTGTGTGGAAATACATGTTATCAAGCCGTGGAAACCGACGATGGCTTAATGCCATCCTCTTATGAAATTTCTCAAGACACTTAAGCTTCATGTCGGAGAAAAACCTCACTTCAGTATTTGATAGAAGTTTAGGAATACATACCTACCAGAGCCCTGCAGTGGGTTGGTTGGGTTCGGTTCGGGTAGGCCTACCTGTGTCTGCCGTGCGAGTAAGAGTACCCAAACGCTAAAGTCTATGGGTATGGGTCGGGTACGGGTAGCATTTAAAAAAAAGTATACAGTTACGGTTAGGTTACTGTTCACTGTCACTGTTCCTAGGATTTATGGGCCCTACCCGTGTTGAACCGTGATATACCTATGGTTGGATTTTCTTATAATGGTAGCATTTCTCATTATACATGGATATCATTATCCTGAATGCCAGTATATATCCTGTTTTAGAACAAAACTTCATTAAACAGCTTGTCAATTGTTAATTGTGTCACTATTGTCTGGTCAATTTGGTTGGATGGCCAATGCTCAACAAAAATCCACACTCATAGAGATACTTTCCTTAAAAATACTTTAAGGCTGAATTATATGTTTGCTTCAGAAAAATGATATTAACATAGGCTATTATATAAATTGTGTTATCTTTTGCATATTTTTGACGGAAACTCTTTTAGTTGACAAAATTGTGTAATACATAAAATTAAAATTAACAATTTCATCCGGCATGTTTTGTCAAATGCAAATAGTAACTGAATCTTAGACCCTCAATTCAGAGGCAGATCCAGTCGGGGGGGCAGGGGGGCGAGACCCCCTTTTTGAACAAAATAATTCATTTTCATAGAGTTTTTACACGTCCACCATCGATCGCACATACGAAACCCATTGTATCCCCGAAATGCACAACCCTCTTTTCTAGATCTAGGGTGGGCAGGGTGGGCAGGGTGGCGAGCGTCCCCCTCCCTCTTTTCCCACTAAAATATTTCATTTTCATAGGGTTTTTCATGAAATCCCGGAAGTGCGCCCCTTTTCCTTAAATGCCCTAAGTCGAAACGAACAGACACTTATCCAGGATTGCACAATTGCACACGATAGGAGGCAAAATATGTTGGGCAATGATGCAAGCAAACGCCGCAGGCTGGCAGCTTTTCCTGGGGTTTGCTTCTTCAAGATCATTTAAATCAAGACCTCTTCATAGCGTCTGTGTGTATTTCAGAGAGAAATGTAAATGCTCTAAAACTCTCCAAAAACATAGCAGCCAGTTGCCCCCCTTGCCTCTTATGTAGCGACGGCCCTGATCATATATGTGAATGTTCTACATACCCTAGACAGAACGCCAAAGAATTTATTCGTCACAAAATTGCGAACATGTTTAAATTTTTCCGGCGAACTAGCTAGAAAAAAATTGTTCGCCAGTGCGGCATTTGCTCTTGTGTAAGGCAAAGTTTTTTCATTTTTATAAAAGGTTCTTAACACTGCTTTCGAGCAAAATATTTGAAAGTACCTTGAGAGCTTTCAACCTATTCTCTAGGTTTTCATCAGTCTGCCGCCTATTCGTCACGAGATCGTGGTGTGACGTCTTTGGCGGTGGCCGGGAGGACGTTGTTGTAGAGTGCAGGCAGCTCAGCGGCACCCAGGTTCTTGTTGAGGTCCGGCTTGAGGCGTCGGATGTACACTGCCTCACAAATCTTCCTTTCAAAAGTATTTGCATCAAGGTCCAAGATCTTAACATTGTCTAGTGAAATCTGATGGCTCTGTCTGTCTGGTTGGTGGAGATGAATGGATACATGCGATGAAGTACTGCTCGGTCTTCGGTGCTGGTCAAATCTTGTTTTCACAGTCTTGGATGTCTCACCAACATATGTGCGGGAACATTCTTCTGTTTCCATGCCACCACAACTGATCTGATATACCTCGCCACAGATATCTTCTTTTCTTGCCGGGTCTTTTGGGACACTCAAGAGCTGTCTGAGTGTGTTTGTGGGCTTGAAAATAGCACTGCACCCGTAGTCCTTCATTATTCTTCTCACACTCTCTGAAAGATCTTTCACATATGGGATGCTCACCATAGTCTTCTTCTGTATATCCGTCTTGTCTTTCTTCTTGCTGGAATCTTCCTTTTCCTTAAAGGTGGAACCTTTCTTTTATGGCCCAACTTGGGTAACCACACTTTGCCAATGTTCCATCTATATGTGTATGCTCTGTTACCCTATCTTCCTCTTCTGAAAAAACAGTGTTGGCTCTGTGGTGTAGGGCGCAAACAACACTTAATTTGTGCTCTAACGGGTGAGTGGACTCAAAGTAGAGATATTGGCCCGTGTGGGGGGGGGGGGGGGGGCTTCCGATAGATCTTCAGTTTCAGGCTCCCATTACATACATCCTCTCTTTTCACTGTGGACGTGTCCAGAAAAGCCAAACCACCCTCTTCATGACCTTCTGTCGTGAACTTAATATCTGGATCTAAAGAGTTCAGGTGGTCAGTAAGCTCTTGAGCGTGCATGGAGTCCAACTTCGTGTGGGTATCATCAACATATCAATACCACCAGAAGGGTGGGTGCGATGCAGTGGCTATGGTTTTCTCCTCTAGGTCTTCCATGAGGGCGTCGCATACTATCATGGAGACTGGTGATCCCATTGCGGCCCCATGGATTTGTTGGTAGAACTTCTCCTTGTTCATAAAGTATGTGCAATCCAGAAGTTCTGCTATTTCCGTTGGCTTCATGGTGGTTCATTTATGAAGGTCTTTATCTGCTTTGAGCTTTGCTTTGATGCACCTCTGAGTCACTGCTTTTTCTACAGGCACACTGGTGAAGAGAGCATTTACGTCATACAATCGGAGTTCTTGCCCTTCTTCAATTCTACGCTTCCTAAAAATCTCACTGAATTGTTTTGAATTGTTATGCGTTTCTCTGTTTTTCCTATTATTAGTGAAATGATGGAGGCTAGGTGTTTCAAACATTTGTAAGTTTTGCGATCTATGCTGCTGACTATTGGACGATGACGTCACACCAAGATCTCATGACGAACAGGCGGATTGGCGGATTTACTTATGAAAACCTACAGAATAGGGTGAAAGCTCTCAAGGTACTTTCAAATATTTGGCTCGAAAGCAGTGTTAAGAACCTTTGATAATTATGTCAGACTCGAGCAGATGAATATAGTGTTTTTGTTTGTGTATGTGTAGTTTTAGTACTTTCAGCTAAACAACAGAATCTCTTCTATGAAGACAATCTTTGAAACTGCGCTTCCGTGGTCTCAATGACGACGAGTTCTCTTTACAGTGGTAGGAGCTTGCTTGCAAGAACAGTGAGAGTAAAATTCAAAAAATCTCTTTACAGAGATTCTCCACATTTAGTTGACCACTCATTGTTCTCTGCAGTGAATCAAGCATGCAATGTCTGTTTTTAATTGCAATACACATACTTTAATCACGCATTCAATGTCTGTTTTCAATTGCAATACAATGATGATGAGCAAGTCAAAATGCAAAGAGTAAATCTAAAGATTTATAATAAGATATTTGTGCATGGAATTGATACATATATACTGTCTGAAAGAATAAAGTGCATCATTTTAGTTCAAAACAAAAAAATGGTACAATGAATATCAAAATAAAAATATATAGGAATAAATAGCTTTTTGTTTTTTTTACAGTGACAGATCTACATTGCAATTTTGATTATTCGACATGGTTTGCATAATAGTGAACTCTATATGGTTGGTGAAAATGGCATTTTTCAGTGTCTGTCAAAACGACATGCTTTTTTTTTGAGTCAGACATTTTTTGAACAAGTCAAAATTGGGGATTAGGCAACATGATTGGAACAGCCAAGTTTGTCTATATTTTTATTTGCATACATTTATGTATTACCAATTATGTGACTACCCATGTGTATGCAAATCAAAAATATAAACATTGCTGTTCAAATCTTGTCACCTAATCCCCAATTTTGACTTGTTCAAAATGTCTGACTCTGTCTCTCACAGACACTAGAAAATGCCATTTTCATGTAAGTGTTCACTATTATGTAAACCAATCAGAATAATCAAAATTGCAATGTAGATCTGGCAAAAAAATAGCTTCATTCCTATATTTTTTATTTTGATATTCATTTAAATTTTGAGTTATGATTGAAAATGTGCACTTCTTTGCTGTCAGCACATTAGTGCGCTGTTTCTGTACTTTGAGTGCTCTTTGCTGTGCCGTAATATTATTTAGACGTTTTGTCAAATAATAGGATAAGATGATAACTTTATTTCAGAATATTTCATTCCATGTTTTTAAGCGATAAAGAAAAACTAAATAAGTAAATATAACATACAAATTACACAGTTTCAAGTACTAAATTGGAAATAGAATTGCTTTAAAAGGCGTTGCAAATCTTTGATACAATATTGTACACAAGGTGGACAAAAGAACTTTTGATCAATTTAGGTTAAATTGTTTTAAATTTGTAAGTAATAATTTCGTCATTGATTTCTTCTGTATGCGTCTGCTAGATCTAGTACGTCGTTATTTAGTATATGTCACGTGGTTAAGGCCAGCGTGGCATCTCTGGCTGGTTTGTGTGAAATTTTTAATTTTTAATTTTATTAGACCACTAAATTATTATTTTAAGAAGACAAAAAATGGCAACCAGCTACAATAAGTTGACTGTAGACCAACATCAAGAGGAATTGAACAGTAAAGGATTGAATACAAGAGGCAAAAGACTGAACTTGTTGAGCGTCTAGAAACTTATGAATCGGATGCGGCAGCTCGCATGGCAAATCCAAATGATGATGCAATAAATGAAGGTGATATGGATAGTGGAAGAGGATATGGATTTAGTGGAGAGTGATGATGATATTAATACCTTGCAATCTGAACTAGATAGACTGCTGGAATGTGAAAAAAAGGATGGTGCTAAACTAAAGAAGCAGATTGCGGAACAGAGGGAAAAGTTGAGCAAACTCATGAATATGAGTGAACGGATGAGATCCTCAGAAAGTCTAATCTCTTTCCAGATTTCAGTCTAAAGTTTAATCCTTCTAAGCAGTTTATACGTTGGGATCTGGTTTTTAAATCAGATGGAAGTCTTGTTGTCTGTGTAAAATATTCATGCTATTTTAACACACGGAAAAAATGCATTATATCACAAAATTAAATACCATTATCTTAGGAAGTGAGACTAGAATTGGCAGACTAGTATCGGGCCTTCCAATCTCGAAGCTTGAAAAGAATTGCTCATGCGTGTCATTTCTCACGAATAATGTACTAATGGGGCGCCAAATGGGGGCTCTGTAAGGTTTTTAAATGTTGTCACGGCCATGGGCATATTAGATTAGTATTATGAGTAGAATATATGATCAAAAGGTTCTGTAGCGCATCTTGATATACATGTAATAAATAGGTTGTTTATAAGGTATTGTGAGGTCAACAGACGAGATTGACTGATATATGTCAGGAGATAATAGACTAATATGCTGTGCGGCGTCTTCGTGATATGGGATGTACAGGAGAGTTTATGTTAGCTGAATAAATATTTAAGTTAAGTTATATATAAGTTATATAAGTTATATATGAACGATCTAGTATTCGAGTATGATAGTGATGCTAACTGTTGGTGTCATATTGCACAATCATAGTGAACAAGGTGTTTGAAAGTTTTTTTTATTTGCTCATATTGTATTCAGTGAACAGAAAGTTTAAACCCAAATTGTTATATTATTACAACATATGGTGGCAGCTGTTTGCTGCTCTAGAGTTCACAGATGTAGTTGTACTTAAAATTGCCACCAGCGTCGCCCCATTGGAAGTTCCAGTCGCTCACCAAGTGAGCCGCCGTTTTCTCCGGAAACATTGGACAGCCGGTACACCAGTTGCTGTAGCTGATTTCTTCTCCGGTGGCATAATCCACCCATGTGCCTGGCAGAACGTCAGGTGTCGACTTGCGCACGTTTAGGTACATTTTGAGATACTGCAGGCCTGTAATATAAACACGATTGTCACAATGCTGGGTGGCGCCGTGTGGAGCAAGCTCTTATTCCATGAACATCGGACTTTGAAGGCTAAGTGAATGGGAATGGGAATTATGGATTGGATTATTTGTTTGTTTTTAAAAACATGTCATTTTAACGGCCACATTGGCGTTCTCTTTATACAGTCAGAGACACCTGTCTTTCAAGGAGTGGGTGAGGGGCATTAATGCCGTTGCCATTTTGTTTTGATCATTGTTGGAAACAATGTGAAATTTGAAGTAAACGAATGAAAATCAATTGATTTTAGCATCGATGCTCTTTCCATGGGTACTCAGCTTCCAAATTGAAATTTATTGACATTACAAAATTCAATGAAATAACCTAGTGTTTATTTTGCTTTATTTTCTGGACACATGCATATATATGCATATATGTGTGTGGGTGATGTCACGTTGCTATCTGAAACCTCTTGTTAAACAGAGTATGAAACAAAGGTCTTTTCTAATGTGCTTTCCCAAGTTTGCTGCAATTATATTCTTCTCTCTCTCTTCTATGGCAAGCAAGCTCCTACCCACTTTATTGACATAGCTGAAGACCTCTCTATCCATTTGACTATATCACCAGATACAACGGTTCGTCCGTGTGACCTTTTAACAGCCCGCTGCTTGGGATGATTGTATCATTCTGGTCTTGCAACCTTGGGGTCGTGAATTTGAGTCCCGTCTGGGCCACTTGATATAGTCAAATGAAAGAAGGTGTCTCTTCAGCTATGTCGATATAGTGGGTAGGCACTTTCTTGCCATAGAAGAGAGAGAGAAGAATATAATTGAAACAAAGATCAAAGCACTCACCGTGAGTCTCCACCCAGTGAGAGATGAATTCCGTCTCCTCTGCAGACTCCACGGAGAACAGGTCAGCTCCATCATACATGGCTTGACATTTCGTGCGGCAGTCATCCACTGAGCATATGTCGCTGTCAGGGGGGAAGTAATAGTAGGAATCCGCGAAGGGGATCCATCCTTTTTCCGTTAATTCTAGGTTTAAAAACAATGCTTTGTAAGAATTTGACAATGCGAAGGCATAATTATAACACAAGTAAAGTAAACACGGGGTTATGTGTATAAATGTCAGCAGGTCACATAATCACATAAACGTGGTCTTCACAAGGGCATCCGATTATTCTATGAAGAGCTTTCTCAGGCAAACACGGAATAAACACATACCATAAGCCGTTCAATACCATAAAACTGAGAACTGATAGTACTAGTTGTGGCGTCATTTATGAGGTCTGCTTTACCATGGGGCAGAGTGCAATCTGTTAGAGATCAGCTTGCTCAACACCAGACCCGACAGGGTATCGCACCCAAGACCTTATGGTCGCGAGTCCAACTCCCTGTCCATTCGTCCACGGAAGCACACAGTGAAAAACTGATCAGCAGATAGAAGGTGGTTATTGCTAGTTACCCTCATGCATCACGTGCTCCTTCAGCTCCTTCACTTCCTCCTTCAGCTCACCCACATCATGTGCCAGCTCCTCCACAGTCTCCCCTTGTACAACACCTAAAACAGAACAATATCCACCTGAAAAGATACTCATTGTTGCACCTCTTCACATCCCTTAACGCAGATCTCTCATTGTAGTTTGGTATCACTTTTAGCAAGAAGCTCGGACGTGATTCACAACGGGACTCGCAATCCCATAGTGTGAGTTCAAATCCCGCCTGGTCCACTTTGATGTCATTCAATAGAAAGTACTTTCTTTGTATATATATATATATATATATATATATATATATATATATATATATATATATATATATATATATATATATATATATATATATATATATATATATATATATATATATTTTTGGTTCCTCAAAGTTACTACTCAAATAGTGCTCAACAATGACAACATGATTGGAGCTTTTATATTTAATTTATTTATTTATTGACAATTATTATTTCATTTCCCTACACGGTGTTTCATGTGTGCTATCACACACAATATCCTCAGGAGAATATGACAAAATAAAAAAGTATAATTACCCAGTACTTTGTAGATCTAAACAGTACATTATAAACATGCTTTAGCTAACAATATAACAACGTATCAATGCATCTATTGATTTATACTCAGCGTTATTTATTGTTTATTAACAAGAATTTGTTTTTATGTCTGCAAGTGCTCACGATCTCTGATCTTTTGTTTAAGGTGGCCATCTCTCTTTTATATACAATGAAGTACTTTTCTAGGATGCACAGGTTGCACCTCTTAGATGTATTACTGTGGCTTGGCTTTCCGACCACTTTCCAAAAATATTATATTCACTATTGTCTGCTTTCAATCTCCATATGTATTTACTTAACTCTGTTGCATTTTTTCAATCTTTCTTTTTACAAATAATAATTGTATAGTGTTAGCAATTCTGTAACGAGAATAAATAGATATGCAGACAAAGGATCTCCTTGTCTAACCCCTCTATGAGTATCAAATACCTAGAGCAGTAGCCATTATTTATTACTGCACTTTCAATTTATCATAATAAACAGTTTGACCCATTTCTTAGCCACAAAGTTAAAAATTTCAATACTTATTAAGAAAGTTCCATGATATTGAGTCAAATGCCTTTTCAAAATCTAGGCATAGCAATAAACATTAAATTTTTATCCTCCGTGTAATTCAGCTATAGTTTTACAAAAGCATCATGAATAAACAACCATTAACATACGCACTTTGATTTACTTATTATAAATGGTAAAACTTTTTTTTCAATCGGCTGGCAATTGCCTTTGAACATATTTTGTAATATATTCAAAAAAGAGAAATAGGCCTCCAATTTTTAATAAATATCTATCTCGTCTTTTTTTTTTCATATAACAATTTAATAATGGCTTGTCTTTGGGATGTGGTCATCTGTTAATAAACAATAAATAACGCTGAGTATAAATCAATAGATGCATTGATACGTTGTAATATTGTTCGCTAAAGCATGTTTATAATGTACTGTTTAGATCTACAAAGTACTGGGTAATTGTACTTTTTTATTTTGTCATATTCTCCTGAGGATTGTATTTTGTCACACATGAAACACCGTGTAGGAAATGAAATAATAATTGTCAATAAATAAATAAATAAATATATATATATATATATATATATATATATATATATATATATATATATATATATATAATAAATATATAACATATATATATATATATATATATATATATATATATATATATATATATATATATATATATATATATATATATATATATATATATTTATTATATTTATAATATATCTAAATGACTTATTACTCATATTATTATCATATTTAGAAGAGACATATATTGACACTGCATTTTTATCCATATTATTATATTAGATCATAATCTTTACGTCTGTACGTAAACTTTTGTAACTTTAATCAAACTGTTTTATTAAAAATGTTACTATCAATAAGTCATTTTTACTCACCGATGGCGGCAAAACCCAGCGTGAATAAAGCCAAGACGTGCATGATGCTGCTGTTGATGCTGACTGCTGCCGTTGATGCTGGCTGCCGGGTTGTGATGCTTATATTGAGAATCTTCTCCCACGCAGAGCGGACCATGAGTAGTAAATCATGCAAAACATTACAGTTAATGGTATTACGTGTACATGCCAGACACCATTAGAGTAAATCAATGCTGACGTTTTATTAGTTCAATAGATTTTTTTACAAGTTTACCAGCTTTCCAAACCGGCTTTGATAGTGTGTATATAATATATAGGGAGAATGTGGACACTAAACAATTTAAATATTTTTGAGCTCCAGGCTCGTAACTGTTTATCCTGGAACACACACAAATGGTCATGCATGTTACGCAGTTGGTAGTGCACCTTGTACAGTTGTGTACACTTGTGCCCAGTGATATGACATGTTGTTAGCCTCAGTTATATGTAGATTAAGGTGAAACGTACTTAGCCATGAAGTCACGTTCTGTGATCATATGGTTCAAGGTGAACATGCAGACAAGCATGTCAGCATGTCTGGTGTCTGTGTATATAAAAACTACGCGCCGGTACATATGCGTCTAGTACTATTGTCACTATGTCCGAGGTATAGAGTACACGGCAGTTTTATCATGATAGGCTAATGTAGCTATTGTCTTTATATATATATATATATATGTATGTATGTGATTGATGTATGAATGAAGAATGTAAGTGAACAATAAAGACATTGGAAGTTAAAGGATAGTCATTACTCCGCAGAATACACAGTCTCACAAGTCACCCAGGAACACATACGTTTAGCAATGCACTATTCCGAAAACAAGCTAAGTTCTGCTCCACGAGCCCAACAAATCACGACTCAATAAAGATTGCGAGCCGAAGGTGACAATTCCCACAGCTGCAAACTGTGAGCTAAGAAAGACCTGTCTTCGTTTCAAGACGAGATGGACCACGCTTGCGCCACGCTTGCTTCAACAGAAACCAAGCTCAAGCAGCTGCAGCGTGACTCTGGCAAGTAAAAACTGCAACACACTCCAAGTTTTCATGAAGTGTTGTGGTCTTTGACTGGACAAGTGGATGGCAGGGGATGCCAATGGGATCAAGAGATCCTGGGATGCCATAGTCTCTGCCATAAATAATCAGCAATGCGATTTTGTTGATGCACGCTTGCATCAAACATCTTATGTGAGGAGATCGCTCCAAACATCCTATGTGTCCAAACCGGTGGCACCCTGGCGGGCAATCTTGTGGATCCACACCAGCTGTTTGAGGTTGTGGAAATGGACACATCCAAGGATTGCGAGCCAAGGATGCCGAGCCAAGCTCGACTTGTCTTGCAGTAATGCAGTAATGCAGAAATATCCAAGCAGTTGCTCGACAGGATGTCCAAGGCTGTTGGCAGCATGCATACGTATAGAGCCAGTACCGCTGACTACATACACACTCTTAAGAATGTCTGGTGGACTTCACCGGTTGGAACACAACCCCTCGGGGGGGTCTACTTCCATAGTCACCCTATACGGCATGTGCCACTGATAGGGGTCACCTTTTTCAACCCCGCAGTTTCACTAGGGGTCACCTTTTCCAGCACTGGTTTCACTAGGGGTATCATTTTCATAGTTTCGCTGGTTTCACTAAGGGGTATGATTTCGGACCTTCAGTGACACCCCGCTGCCCATTCACCCTTGAAGTACCCCCCCCCCCCCGAGCACAACCCCCACTGTCATTGGTCGACATCCACCCTGTAGTGCAGCACTGAAGCAAGACTGTCGCAAGTCAGAGGTCGTCGAAAAATGACTGCAGATTCCCATGTTGGAAATCTGGACGAGGACCCGTTTCTGCAAGATCACGTGGAGACAAAGGTCCAGCTCTGACTCTTTGTTGGTTTGGGGTGATAGTCAATAGCAAGGAGAGTGTTAGATCACAGTGTAAGTTATTAGAAACTCCCAGCAAGTTAACAATGGCCCTTGAAAGTATTGAGATAGAAAAGAGCGAAAAGTGGTGCAATGTGACAAACTATTTAAGAGTAGACATTGAGGGAGCGCAAATAATTCTTTCATACGATTCTAAACACCCGAGGCTACGCAATTTTCTACAAAGTGGGACTTTTCTGTTGGACCTCTAGGCGAAAAGACATCTCATCAGCATGAAGCTGATTCCTGCCCACTGTGCCCAGGCACAGGTGCACTCCATGTATGCTCTGTCAACGTGAACACGTCTCTGTGTATAGAAGACGGTCAATGCACTGTGCATCAACACTGATGAGAAGCATCCAACTGAGTAGGCTTCTAGTGAAACTCAGGGGCTGGATAACACCCGTACAGTTTGTCACCAGACCACAGGCTAGTGGCGTAAATGTGGTAATGAGATATATACAACAAGGAGCAGTCTGTGAGAACCACCAGGCTTTGAGATCTTGCTCTGGGCGAAACACACGCTAATGACAGCTCCCGTCACTCTTGGGAGGCGGCAGGCTACGTAGGATTGGGTAGCAACATATGCACCCACTTTGTTTACAAATTGTGACAAAAAACACTAATAGTGTTAGGTCACTGGCGTGCAGCCTTATTAAAGGGTCTGTCAGAGTAGTTGCCCTATACATCGGAAGCAGTTAGGGTTACAACCTCCCATTTTGTCACACTTAATAGAGACGGTGTTGCTTCTCAGGCCTGTACAGTATTAGACATGCTTTGGTGCAGTTCAGTACAAAGCATAGTAAGCTGACTCGTGGCATGTCGTGCTGAGCTTTTTATGGCCAACCTCCGATTCCACACGTGGATACTTAAAGACCTGCAGGGAATATTCCGCCCATAGACGCTCTGACCATCCTTTTGTGAGTTAGGTGAGTGGACTGTGTTAATAGGACGCACGCCTAGTCAGTTCCACCCAAAGTCTGCGGGTTTTGAGCTGTGTGCTGCACACCCTTGTGCCATCCTCATATAGTCGTCCAAATTCCTGTGTCCCCAGGGACGGGAAGGAGCCTGGGGGCAGTCGGTTAACGTTTACTCGCAACGTTTATGTGCAGCTGCAGAAGTGCTAAAACCTGTTGTTGAGAGTGTTGTCTGACTTTCATATGACCTTGATGAAGATATAATTTCCTACGGTCTCCTACGGTCTTCATTTCTCTTCAAGCGCCTGAGAAATTTTACCACCCGACAACCCCCTGTATATGTCCTTTGTGGTCATATGGTGGGCTATGTGTGAGCTAGGTGTAGGAGGATGGTTTGTAAAGGGAGTTCAGTCAACGTATGCCAATGTGTTCGGTCATGTTCGTGTTGAGACATTTAGTGTTGTTGTTGAGGCACATCGGGTTTCTGTTCCTAGTCCACTGCTATTTATCATAGTGTAACAAAACTCGTTTCGTGTAGTCTCCAGTGCGCGAGAATTGTAGCATTCTCGCGTAGTATAAAATTAGTTATAGAAGTTGCACTGGACTCGGTACAGCTTTCCCCTATTACACACACCTTGTTAAGCTTGTTGTTGTCCTTTATTATGGCCACAGTAGGATTAGGGAGCCAGTACTCTCTGGTACTGGTTTTTGAGCCGATTAGCGGCAGTTCTCCTTTAGCGCTCATCGGAAGCGGTAGGGCTGGCACCCTATTCTCGATCTCGGGAATAGGCCCTCTTTACTCAATTCTACGGAGGTTAACCGATGGGTGCCTCTCTCAACGTGGTCCTGGCCCCGTCTTGCACTGCGTAGGGGATGCCTGAAACAGTGCGTGTCAGCATCGGTGCGAAGTGCTTCCTGTGTGAAGGCCATTCGTGAAACCCGGGGTGTCACCAGCTACTCTGCACCCATTAGACGGGACTAAAGGTTAGACTGCTGTTCACGGTATAAAAGCCTAATACACAACAAGAAGCGTACGAGGGTTCTGATCACTTACGGTGAGTCCACTCGGGTATAAGACCCGCAGGGTGGTTTGTACATGGCGTGTACACAGCCGCGGGGACACGGGGTAGATCTCTAGAGGGCCTTGGGCCTGGAGATACTCGTGCCGCCACCCCACAGATTTTCGCAGTGAGTCCTGGCGAGCTCTTCCACAGCGCTTCCAGGGGCTACCACCAGTCAAGACTGGCAGTTACAGAACTCACTTTGTTTACAGTTTGGTGATGTGACCAGGATCTCACGTAGGTACACGCAATTACGCAGTGTGCATACTGGGATCCAGTCGCGATGTCCAACACAGGGGTAAGGACGCGTCCGGCGTCAAAGACTCAAGAAACTCAAGATACCGCATCATTAGCTCCAGCACAGGCGAATAGTGCCGCGAAGCGAGCGTTTGGCCGCGGAAGATTTAAAGCGCGACCAGGCAGCGGTGATCGTGATACTCCAACAGTAGGAGCATGGGTGTTCATCAAGGGACTCGCGAAGTCCGACCGCGAAGCGGGAACGGACGCGCCGCGAGATGGGCAACATGGGAAAGACCACGGAGGCTCAAAAGAGAAGCCGATCCACGAGATGGACGATGACGAAAGCCTCAAGTTGGACGAAGCCACCGGTGGAGAACTGCCTCGACGCGAGATGCGCAGTCACCCCCAAGGAACCTACAGCTGGCTAGATAGGACGGGAGGCGTGGTGCGAGTCCCTTTGGGCCCCGACACAATCCTTCCTCCATCGATCCAGATGACTCCGCCGAGGGAATCAACGGCTGTGGTACAACCAGCGGATGGAAAGACGGGCGCGAGTGGAGTTAGCCACAAAGTCACGTCTACAGTGTTACCCACGACCACCCTAGAGAGGATCCCCGAACCAGGTGGTTCCGAGAAAGAAAAGGACCCTTCAGTCAAGACGCAAAGTGGCACAGAAAGTGGAAACAAAGGTACGGTTGGCAACTCCGCTGAGAAGTTGGCCCCCATGAGGGGAGCGCTTCCAGAGGATAAGGCCAAGAACCAAGATGCCCCTGCCCAGCCTGTGCAAAGACCCAGGAAATTGTTGGACCACGAAACGGACCAGGGACACGTGAGTGCCAACGAGGAGAACGTGAGAAAGGAGATAACTTCCCAGAAGGACCCCTTGCAATGGGATAAGCCCGAAAAGGTCAAGAGGCCCAAGTCGATTCAAGCTCAAGACCCAACGGCAGAGGAGAATATTATGTGGAAATATCTCTCCGCCCAAGAAGATGCCCAAGCGGTCCTGGGTATACATACAGAACGTGTGTACTACCTAGAGCTGATTTCCGGACGCCCAGCCGGATCCCTTTCTCTATTCTAAATTGGTCCTAGGGAAGTTGTGTCTTTATCATCAGGGTCCTCGGTGAAGACACCCTTAAATTGCTAAGAGAGGAGTTTGGCACGGTCTTGAGCGAAGGAGAATAACCTAGCCTGATGTTGTTGGGGAGCTACACACACATTGTTCTGGCTTTGCGATTTAATGTAACTACAAAGGCGTTTTGTTTTGCCATTGTTCTCTTCTTCCTGGACTATGTGGTTAAATGTTATGCAGTGAGCTTGACATTGCCGTTTCTTTACGTCTTGCTCAAAGGCCTTGTATACAAATTGTGTTTTGTCAATGCTGGCTTTCACCTGATTTCGTAGCCTTCTTGAACATATGCCGTCTCCTGGCACAACGCCTCTTCAGTTGTGTGTTGAGCCAAGGTACAATGGGAACACAACATTTTGTGGTAGAATTACTTGTAATCCTTTGATATTGACCTTCTTTCTTTTCAAAGACAAATCCATTGATGCATTTGCCTTTTTACACACACCTTAAAAGTAGTGCGAGCATTGATTTTAATAAATAGTTTTATCCAGATAAGACCCCACACAGATTGAATGCTTGTAACAGGTAGCATTATGCTTTCATATAGTCCAATAAAAATGAACACAATGAAATAAAAATCATCATTACTACGCCAATTTTGGGGAATTATTAGATATTTGTGTGGCAGTGAAAATGCATATAGGAACATAAAACTCATTGTAGAGATGGAACGGACTTCCCACGTAACATGGTATAAAGCCTCCGAGGAAGACTTACATGTATAATACTTCCATACCGATTTGTGAAATTGGAATGTATGTCATATAAAATAGATAATGATATAGATGCAATGCACTTCCCACGTAACAGGCTTTAAAAATATATTAGAATTATGATATAGATGCACTTCCCACCTATCAGGCTATAAACTGTCTCAGGTTGACAAATAATGCTCCTAAACTAACAATTTTCATAATCGGAATAATATGAAAAACACATGTGTTACAAGTACAATTAAAATTCCATTATACAGTGGTGGAACAGCTGGAGCAGGTGGGCGTTCCGAAAGATCATTTTTTTGTCTGACAGCTTAACACATCTATATTCACATGCGTTTTACCTTGGTTAATAACTATGTGCAATATTTAAGCTTTCCATCAACATCTTCATTTTTGGAAATGGACTTGAAAGTTTGCGCTTCATGTGCTTCTTGTTCAAAAATGAAAGAGTTCGTAAACTTTGCTTACATCAATCAATAAATAATGTCCACTAGTTTAATTTTATATGTTGGTAACGGTCATATCCAGATCCAACCCACTAATGGCTTGGATGTTTTTTTTTACCCAAATCACCAACAAATATTCATCCACCAATGTATTCATGCGCCAACATGCAACCCACTAGATGAAAAAATGTATTGCTATTAAACATCACCTACAGTGGGTTGAACATCCAAAACACTGCATATCATTTTAAATAGCATTGCTTTGTTTGTAATTGTTAGATATAACATGAGTAATATATGTAGGAAAGAATATTTCTGATGAATATTTGTACATATATATAAACATCACTGTCTTTATATACTCCTGTTGCAGCCACCTTAACAAAAGAATGCATTACACTATATACAGGGGTGTATATATATATATATATATATATATATATATATATATATATATATATATATATATATATATATATATATATATATATATATATATATATATATATATATATATATATATATATATATATATATATATGTATATATATATATATATATATGATAAAAACTATTCTACGTATATATATATATATATATATATATATATCATATTATATATATATATATATATATATATATATCTCATGTTATAGCCCACCACATATCATTTTTGATAGTAATGCATTCTTTGTTGTGGTGGGCAACAACAGGAGTATATATAAGTAACTGACCTGGTCCAATACAATAATTAATTTTCCACTGGGGAGGAATACCCTGTTAGGTCAGATTCTTAAGAGGGCGCTATATTTTGATGGGGCTATGGATAAGATTCGGGCCTGGTGAACATGGGGTAGTAGTGAAGTTTTAGACATTTTTTGCAGTGGGTTGGATGTTCTGGTGGGTTGAACATCTAACTCACTGGATGAAATAATGTATTTCTTTTTTTTCAACATTGAGCCTCTATTCCTATTCCTTTATTTATCCAACATCTTAACTCTCTTCTTCATCTTTAGTCTCCATCATTCAGACTATTCACTGATTTGCCGTTTGGTGCATCTCAGTGTCAGACCTGCTGTAACGCCCTTTAAAAATAACTACGTTCGCCGCAGTTAACAGCCACTGATCTTCACTGTCTCCGTGGGATTTTGGTAGTGGATTAGCAGTCGTCCGGCTGTGCAGCCTGATGTGCATTACGCATAAAAGCTGGTAAAACGGCACATTAGTAAAGGTACCAACTGAACAAAGATTGATAATTCTTCCGTGATTTGATTACTCTGTATATGTTATCTGTTTTTTACAATACAAACTCTTTTACTGTTCAGATCTAAACTGTCTATCACTCAGCATAGTTTTATTATAAATAAGATAATTAACGTGAACAAATACAGTGTTATCATCAGAAATATGTACATTTCACACAATCAACATATATAATTGCAAAAATACATTGCAGAATCGTAAATATTTTCCAGAAAAATCAGAGGTTTTATGTTAGTGTACATTGTTTTGTTGAATTGGGTGTTTGCAAATCATATGGTATGTTACATTACACAATGTGGTGATACTGTCTGGCTCATAAATTCCACATTTAATTGGACAATAGAATTTTCAATATTTGGACTGCCGTGGACGTCATTAATACGGAATTCTGACATGATAATGAGTTGAACTGTGACTTTATAATCCAATTGGCACACTATTAATGATTCTAAAAACTAAATATCTATATGTACATTGATTTTGAATTGATGAAATTATATTAGATTTTTACAGAACAATTAGGGTTTTATGTACATGCACATTGTTTGTGTTGAACTGTGTGCATTGTAAATCACATGATTTGTCACATTACACCATGTGTCGATACGACCTCTAACCCTTTAATTGGCCATTTAGCATTAACCTTTTGAATATTGAACTACAGTGGGCGTCATAATAGAAAACGCTGACATGATAATTAAGTATAGAAAACGCCGACATGATAATTAAGTTAATCACACATTAATTGTGACCTTATTAAGATTGGGGCCTGGTGACCATGGGGTACTTGGTAAAGGTCGAGAATGTTTTTGCAGTGGCTTGGATGTTCTGGTGTTTTGAACATCCAACCCACTAGATGAACTAATGTATTGCTATTAAACATGATCCATAATGGGTTGAACATCCAACCCACTGTATATCATGTTGAATAGCAATGCATTATTTCATTGAGTGGGTTGATACTTCAACCCACCAGAATTACAGTAATACATTTCTATGTGTGCGTGAACGTCGAAAAAAGGATTTTTTTCAGTGGGTTGTATGTTCTGGTGGCTTGAATATGCAACCCATTAGATGAAATAATGTATTGCTATTAAACATGATATATAGTGGGTTGTATGTAATGTGTATGAAAATTCAAACTTGTAATTTTGAGGCATTACTCTGCTTGGTGCACTAGTTAAACTCCAGGGCATGGTCATTCATCCCCGCCGCCTATCTGCCCTCGTTCTACATTCAGCCCACCCGCCTTGCATCAGTCACTTAGTCTCTTATCACTCCCTCTTCTTGGTGGCGGCATCAAAGTGCACTTCAGGTCATGGTCACCATCCAGACCTCACCTGGCCCCGCGAGTTCAAGGCCGCGCCGCCACCGCCGCCTGTCATTACCGCTTCCCGGCGCCCCGGGGAGGATCCAGTCCAGCCTGGATCCATCCCTGGCCGCCCATGCTCCACCAAATGTGCGCCACACCCAGCACATGACTTCCACCCTGGGACTGCTCATATAACGTCACGGCCCCGCTCCCTCGTCACTCTATCCTGAGCTGCCGAGGACTCTGTTTAAAACCTGTTTAAAACCTGTGAAAAACTGTGTTCAAAACTAACTGTGATTTGGCTCTCAAAGTGCTATCACTTCGTACAGATACGATACGGATACAAAAATGCCGGAGAAGTGTTCTAAGTGTAATACCACGCACGCACCGCCACGAGGCAAGAGATGCCAGGCAGCAGGACAGGCAGCCCAGGAGGAGCCACAAGACTACGTCCTAGTCAAACTAACGGAGGCGGTCAGCCACCTCACAGACCGCATCGCCCGCCTGGAAGCCTTAGATGATGAGGCCCCGCCCAGCTCCAGCAAAACCAAGCAATCTAGGGAGCGCCTCCAGGCAATGCACCTCCTCGACCCAGACACAGCGGATTCCTGCACCTCTCAACCCGAGGATACCAGTGACAGTGACCCTGACACCCGTCCCAAGGCAAAACACTCGGGTAAGCTGCCTACGTCATCACATAAGGTGAAATATGAGGTCGACTGGCCTCATTTCTACGTCAACAGAGAAGAGGCTCCCGCAACCTACAACACTCTGTCCATCGCTGAATTCACCTTCCGATACGTGTCAATGTTAGAGAATGCGCCTGCACAAGCCAAGTATCACATGCAGGCGCATTTCAAGGATCTAATGGAGGACGCCATGTCATATAAATGGGAAGTGGTCCACGCCTACCACGCAATTGTGCTCAACCACATAGAGACAGGCCGGATCACATGGTCTACGGCCTGCAACGAGAGGCTCAGGTGCCTCCATGTGTGGAATAGCCCCCAGCAGACAAAGAGGGCCCACCAGACCTCAGAGAGGCCAAAGACAGTCGGCCAGCAGTTCCAACTGGGTACATGCACGCAAGTAGGCATCCACGACGACAAGCACCATATTTGTGGCTACTGCTACAAGGCAGGCGGCCACAAATTCTTCCACCCCGAACGAGTGGCGCCGTAAGCAATACGCAGCAAAAAACGGAAAGTCGGAGGAAAACTAGTGTCCTCCACATCGCCTCGCCTCGCCTCTCCCAGCCTCTCCCAGCCTTGGCCCCGCAACCGCCTGACCTCCCCAACTCCACCCCCAGGTCGCCCGTTCCACCGCGGACCCCCGCAGCACGACAACACAACCAGCAACGCCTCTGCTACCAGAACCAGCCTGCAGCGTCAACCCCTGATCGCGCCGTCATCCTCAGCGACCCACCTGTCACAGACCATGTGACAAACACGCCTCTCCTAGCCTCAACTAGCCGCAATCTTGTGGAGACGGATGCCACTTGGCCCAGCTGCCTTGCGGATCACCCAGCCCCGAGCCCACCCGCCCGGCTACGTGCACCTCCCAACCTTGGCCTCACAACGTGCGGGTGCTCGCCACCGGTAGCTACCCCACCCCCACCCCCGTGGACCACCATCCTGCACCAGACCAAGGCCCAGCAGCCGACGTTCCCCTCCCTCGCATGGCAGAGGCTTTGCGGACATACCTCAGAGTCCGGAACTCTGGTGCCTTCAACCAGGCAGGCCTCCACATCCCGCTATGCGCACACCTCAATATCCCGGCTTGGGGGGCCCTCACCAGGCCACCAGGATACTACTCTATGTGATATGTTGGAGTTCGGATTTCCCCTGGGATTCGAACCTGTCGCCGTCCCGTTCCCAACATACAAAACCCACCAGTCAGCTGAAGCCTACCCGACCGACATATGCCGCTTCCTTGACACGGAAGTAGCCCATGGAACACTGCTAGCCTGGCCCTTGTGCTGCATTGAGTTCAAAGGCCAAATATTTGTGGATACTGCCCTCAGCGCGATGGAGCGCAGCCAGCTGCCAGCGGGTCACTGACCGGGTAAAATTCATCATGCAAAGACTAGGCCACATAGTCTACAATTACATAGACGACATCGTCGGGATAGCCTCAACACGGGAAGCCTCTCAGGACGGCTTCGACGCCCTCCGCAACACACTTGCTATACTAGCCCTCCCCGGGGCCTGCCCCCCCGACCACTTCACAATATAGCTAGGGATACAATTTGACACCATAAATGGGATTACGCACATGCCGGATGAGAAAGTGGACGAAATATTAGCCATGGTGCGCACGTGGCAAACCACCGAGTGCAGGACACTAAAGAAACTGCAGTCCCTCCTCGGGAAGCTACTCCACGTAGCCCAATGCTCCCATCCGGCCAGGCTGTTCCTGAACAGAATGCTTGCCACCCTCAGACGTCACGCCCACGTCCATGCTCACACCATCCGCCTGGACGATGACTTCCGCCGTGATCTGAATTGGTTCAGTGGCCACCTTACCCAGGCCAACGGCACCTATCTCCTGCCCATAACCCCCACCACAGGCAAGATCATCGAATGTGACAGCTCCCTCGCTGGCGGGGCCGCCATTTGGGGGGCGCGCTACCACTCAACAGTCTACCCTCAGTTCATTAAGGACCTGAACCTAAGCATATGTTACCTCGAGGCCCTAAACTTTCTGCTCAGCGTCAAGCTCTGGGCCGCCCGCATGTGCGGAGCCACAGTGCAGCTCCTTTGTGACTTCAGCGTCACCATCCATGTCTTCACCTCTGCCAAGGGCAGGGACCCATTCCTCCTCAGATGTGCACGTGAGCTCTGGCTCACTTTGACAAAATACAACATACAAATCATCCCTGCCCACGTCCCCGGCACCTCGATGACGGGCAGGGCCGATGCACTGAGCAGAAGGCACACAAGCCTTGCATACGAGCGTGCCTCCTCCACCCTCATACAAGCTGAGAAGCTTCAGCAGGATACAGTAGATTCTTACATGTTTAAGATGACCACATCGCTGTAAGGTTCTCATCATCCACTCTGTTACAGGTTTTTACCTCAACCTGCACCAGCTCAGGCAAGCAGCCGCCGACCTCAAGACCTGGGGGCACAGACCGGGTACAAGGCGCAATGACGCAACTCAATGCAACGTGTACCTGAATTTCTGCGAGTACTACGAACTTGAACCATTGAACCCATCAGACGATACGGTTTTTGCCTACATAGCGTTCTACAAAACTCAAACCGTTCAAGTCAGTAAACAACTATGTTGCGGCCATCCGCCTACTCCACAAATACTTTGGGGAGCCCACACCCGCCGTGGTGGCATTTGACGTCCACCTCACCCTCCGGGCTATAAAGATACGCCATCGCAAATCACATCACATCACCATCACAAAAGCTGCCCATCACACCGCAGCTACTAAAGGAAATGTGCTTCATAAACCGCAAAGGAGCTCAGTGCATTAAAGTGAAGTGGGCAAAAAATATGCTGACACCGGATAAACCAATGATCATAAAACTGCCTATACCGCATGATTCGGCTGTTGACCCGGCCCTGGCATACAAACAAATGATAAGGGATACACCAACACGCCACCAGGACCAGCCCCTGCTTCAGACCCTGGCTCACCCTGCCCCGCGGACTATCACAGTCAGGGATCTACGAGCCACCCTACGTTATCTTCTCAGAGCCTCAACCAGGACCCTAAGCTCTTCTCACTGCATAGTCTGCGCCGGGCACCGAACCAGCCGACATCCAGCGCCACGGCGCTTGGCGCCCAATGCATTCTGGGGATAAGTCTGCCCAGCCACCTCCACGGTCATGGAGGCCCTGGCCACCCCTCAAGGCCATCGAGGACGTCGCCTCAGATCCCCCACTCCCGTCCCGGATACTGTGTGAAGTGATCAAATGTCCTTGACCGCAAACTGGGACAAAACCTCAAGGACACTCTCGCCACTAACCACAGTGGTGATAAGTGCATTTTGACTACTCTCAGTGACTATAAAAGTTTCATCTTAAAGTCCATATCCCACTGGTAACGGAGCACTGGAACCTCTATTTATTAGCCCATTGTTTGATAAAAATCAGTCGGATAGCTAAATTGCCTAGGTTTTTCAGTAAAATATCGCTAAGCAATCTGCCGCACTTACGCCGACGACCAGCGTCGACCTGACGTTTCGTGTCCATTAAAACGTCAACCCTGCAAACAGTAACGTGGGCGACTTCTCTGAACGTCTTACATGCTGTTTTGAACGTAGATAACCCGCCAGTACGCCGACAAAACCTCTGAATTTCACAGGAAGCCAATCGATGGGTCCATTCTTTATATAAACAGACAAACATTAACACTATTTGGGCTGCTCAAAACATCGTGGCCCCGTCAAAGTGGCATGCGCCCGATCGATAATCCATGGGCTTTTTAAACGTTGGGCCGATACGCCCATTGTATTTTTTACGTTGGGAACATACATAGACAAACTACACATGCGCTGAGCATATGCAGCGTATTGGTAGCGGATGGTGGGC
Organism: Streblospio benedicti; assembly: GCA_019095985.1. Classification (NCBI taxonomy): domain Eukaryota; kingdom Metazoa; phylum Annelida; class Polychaeta; order Spionida; family Spionidae; genus Streblospio; species Streblospio benedicti. The sequence continues at coordinate 57,882,413 of CM032664.1, read as the reverse complement.
AGATGCTCGGCAGATGATAACGTTGGCGTAAGCTTGGCACACCTTTAGCGTACGATGGCGTACATTGAGCGGATGTTAGCGTATCATAGACATATTATCAGCTGGTAGCGCCTACTCGGCGTCCATTTGGCGTATAACCGCGGATGTTTGGCAGATGATTAGCAGATGCTTAGCAACAAGATAACGTATGAATGTTGTATGATTGGCGTTAGTTCCGCGCACTATTCACGAGACCTATAAATTGGGTGCTGCTCCATACATCTTGTCAGTCTGAAGCTTGCCACCGAAGAGGCAACATTGATGCCGTTCAACAAAACACCGTTCTCGTGTAGACCAGCACTTTAATCCATGAACCCTCAAGATGAAGCAGATCTGCACATGGTCCAGCTTCACCAGCAGCAGCTTTTGCAAGTACAACAACCTGATGGTAGAACTCCGCAACGAGGACCCCTCATCGTTCATCAACTTCCTCAGAATGCCGCCAGAAATGTATGATGAGCTGTGCAGGATGACTGACGAATCTGCAATCTCCCGAGGTCCCAGTGACGACGAATGACGCCAACCACTGTGAACAAGATGGCGGATGCTCATTCCAACACATTTAACATATACAAAGCACACAGACGTAGAAACTTTGCTTTTATTCAATTTATTCTCATTATAATCATATGGATATTCACAAGAAGAGTGAAGTGAGAGATGTACTATATGAAGTAACATTTCGTACTGTATTGTTCATATCACCATAAATAAGTTATGTATTTTAGCACACTGGTGCAACTATGCATGTAAATGTGACTCAACACAATGTGGCCCTCAGTTTTCTTATAGTAGTATGTGGAATACTGACTGTCCAAATATGCACAGTGATGTTGAATGCATTATGACTCAATATAATCTGTTGCAACAAACTTTTTTGTGAAATAGCATCATATTCTTTTTCAAATACATACAAATTCAATTATCTAAAATGTATTGTAAATGTAATTTAAATGAAAAGGGCATCTTTATGAATTAGATACATGTAATTAAGGTGGGTTTTGAAGAATTTCTAGACATTGTATATATAATGGACTTGGCAATGTGGACATATAGGTTACAGCGTTTAAGTGACGTCCTAAGCTTCTGATGAAATTGCCCAAAAGGTACAATAAAGGTTGGCTGAAAGGGGGGCTCGTGCCCCCTGCGCCCCCCTCTAAATACGCCCTTGAGTCTACTGCGAGTCTACAGCCAAATCTCACGGAGATCTGTACGATCAGGGAGTGTTCAGTGCGGCAAATGGGGGTGGGGGGTGGGGGGGGTCCAGAGAAAAGTGATATCATCGTGTATTGGAGGGGGAAGGAATGCAGACAACAAAAGGGTTCCTGGATGGTATGGAGTTATAATCCTTGCTACTCACGGATGTTAGTTATAAAAGCAGATTTGCTAAGATTAAAATGCTTGTACAATAATGTCAGTCCTTGTACAATGGAATTGGCAGCAGGAAAGACAGCTGCGCATGCGTTAATGGAGCATGCCATTTTGGTGTTAAATGTACACCAACTTGGCGTAAAACTTACACCAGCCGGTGGTGTCTTTGGAAACACCATTTTGGTGTGTTTTTACTTGATTTATACGACTTTAGTGTAAACGTAACCGTTTCATAGAGTAAGACACTTACTGGTTTTTAAATTACACCAACATGATGTACAAACTACATCCCTCAATGCAAATGCGGTATTTTTTGTATACTTTTATGGTCTAAGTTCAGATTTACACCTATTCTTTTTACAAAGTACGCCACTTTTTCTGTGTGTATACACAAATACATTGGCTTTTATGTTTGGGGAGTCTCTCACTTCATTTGACATAATTTTGTGCAGACGAAATACCCGGTGGGTCGACTCGGTCAAAATCTCATCAAGCTCTATTGTTCTATTGACTTATTGTGCTGAAAACAAAACACACATACACATGCTAAACAAAATAGAGATGCACTAAATCGCACTAGAAATAGCGGGTTAGGAATGATATTGTCAAGAACTGCAGTAGCTATTCTGAGAACAAGAAAAGCGAGGGTGCGAAATCTGAAGAGCCTCCTCCGCCACGGCCTCGCTATGTGCATGTGCTGCAAGGATGAAATTGTATTCGTTAAAAAAATATCTACTTTAACTGATAAATAGATTTGTTGTATTTGTCACATATTGAGACCGTGTCTGCTAAACCCGTGGCCAAGCGTGACCACACCGGCACGTGACCTATAAAATGCATGTTTGGTTTGGTATGGTTCCGGGAGCGGCATGACAGCTGGTTGCTGAGTGTCCCATTATTCAATAGTGTATTCATTATTCATTTAGAGTATGATTTGTATCCCGGTGTGTAACATGCTACTCCCAGTCAGAGTACAGTAGCGCCTTAGGACCACCTCAAACAAGAGTTCTCCTCTACCATTAGTCTATTTTGCTGTCAGAGCTCTTGATATGTGGAGTATAGTGTATACAATATCATGTTTAAGTATAATAGAAATCAAAAAAATGTCTTCAGAGTAATCAGCGTATTGTTGTACAGCTGAGTATGTGTGGAAAATTGTGAAACATTGTTCCGTTTAAACGTGTTCTCTTTATTGAGTTGGTTTTAAGTTTTCTATATTATGTATATATGTGGAATATCAAAGCGCATAGACAGACACAGGGGGTGTAATATTTTAGTGTCACCGTCTAATTATTCAAATAAACAAATTTAGTGTATTGTAAAATATAATCTAATGAACATCTGACGATGCACAAGCGCACACACACACTGGTGAGAAGCCATTTTACTGCCATATTTGTCAGAAATCATTTACACTTGGAAGCAACTTGAAAAGGCACCATGTGACTGTGCATGCCAAGAAGTGGGCTGTTATTACACATTGAACATCTTCTTTTGTAAAAAGTTTTAGAGCATTGTTGGCAAGTGTAGACAAATTCCTGAAATCACATTGACTACACTCATAAGGTTTCTCACTGGTATGAATTCTCACACACACACACACACACACACACACACACACACACACACACACACACACACACACACACACACACACACACACACACACACACACACACGCGCGCGCACACAGATAGATAAAGTCCATATCCTACAGGACAGTCAAAGTCACAATGCAAACTCCTTGTATGTAAATCAAAATTTCAGATATAATGGACAACATGAGGCCCATTATGTTTAAATTTTATTGCTTACGGTGTGTGCTGTTGTGTGTTAACCGTGCACTGCACAGACTCGTCTTCTCGTGACAGAGTTGCTATAGAATGCTCTTGGGCCGCTGTCTGAACTGGCAGACGGGTGTGGTGGCTGGTTTGCCTGTAGATTTGAGCATAAAGCACATTGTTTTGCAATAAAAGACATGTAAGTGCACATATATTGACTTCAATGAATTTGCATTTCTGAATGGATACCTGTCAAACTGCCCCACTATCTCTGTCTATATAAGCCTTTCTACTAGAATATACTTAGGCAAAGCATGTCCCCCCAGGCGAGTACATCCTAAAGAACAGTGACCCTGCCTTCGATCCGCTCCTGAAGAACTAGGAGTCCGTGGGTTAAAGAGGAGAGTACGTGATATGAACTGGATAGGCCTGCCAGCTATTCAGACGTGCAAGAAGGCAATGGGGTGGCATGCTTTGCACGGTTTTTCTGCTGTTTATGGCCATCTCTGAGGGTTTAAGGGTTGCGCGTAGCTGATTTAGATGTGCCCCTCTAGGGGCTGGGTGGAAATTTAGCTCTGTATGTGCGAGGCAGAAAAACTTAGTAATATTCTATATAACCTAAGCATAGGCAGGAGACTATGCCACGTTGCTACGTCCAATTTCGCCCAGAATGGCAGCCTCAAACTAGCTCAATGCGGCCAGGGGCGTGGGTCTAAGTGCCATGGCCGTGTAGGCTGGGGTCTTAGCTTCAAAACAAGCCATTATCCATTGCAATAGACCACGTAGTTCTCGACTGGCGTGCGATACCGCGAGGCCGCTCCCACCCGGCGTTTGCCGAGCGGCGGGAGAGCGGGCGAAGGACACGTACTTTGTGGGGGCGATATCTCAGTCAATATTGGGAGCACGATGGTCTGGTTTAAACGACGCGGTAGCTCGTAATTTCCAGATGAATCTGCACGTGTCACTTTTTCTTCAAGCCCCATGGGTTGTCGAGAAAAACGGGCGTTTCGCCGACCCCCGTTAGCGGTTTTTTGGCCAAAAAGTGTCCTATTTTCGATTTTTACGACTTCATAACTGGAAATATATTTGATATATCAAAATAATTTTTATTGCAATGTACTTCTGAGACATAGAACGTATGCCAAACTTAAAATTAACACAATCCATGACCTCTGACTTTTGTGGAGAGACAGTCATCACTCTTCTCAGTGTGAGGACTGTACTCTTTTTGTAATTTTGACGGTTAAGTCTTCATATATTGTGTGTGCATGCAGAGTAATGAATTTATGCATGTAAACGTAAATGTCTGCTTTATGGCGGCCTTCTTCCCCCGAGAATAGAAGTCAAGTAGAAACCCCAGTTAAGACCAACTCTCTATGGAGACCACCTCTTTAACACGACCACTTTTCAGGATATGGTAACTAATACTCATGGAAATGAAATGCCCGCACTGGACAAGTTTATGCAAAGTTTATGTACACCAACATGGTGTACAAACTACATCCCTCAATGTAAATGTGGTGTTTTCTCTATACTTTTATGGTGTAAGTTCGGATTTACACCTATACTGTGTACAAAATACACCACTCTTTCTGTGTGTGTACACAAATACATTGGCTTATATGTTTGAGGAGTCTCTCACTTCGATTGACATACTTTTGTGCAGACGAAATACCCGGTGGGTCGACTCGGTCAAAATCTCCTCAAGCTCCATTGTTCTATTGACTTATTGTGCTGAAAACAAAACACACATACACATGCTAAACAAAATAGAGATGCACTAAATCGCACTAGAAATAGCGGGTTGGGAATGATATTGTCAAGAACTGCAGTAGATATTATTAAGTGTTGGATATAATATTGACCGACTCAACACAATGTGGCCCTCAGTTTTCTTATAGTAGTATGTGGAATACTGACTGTCCAAATATGCACAGTGATGTTGAATGCATTATGACTCAATATAATCTGTTGCAACAAACTTTTTTGTGAAATAGCATCATATTCTTTTTCAAATACATACAAATTCAATTATCTAAAATGTATTGTAAATGTAATTTAAATGAAAAGGGCATCTTTATGAATTAGATACATGTAATTAAGGTGGGTTTTGAAGAATTTCTAGACATTGTATATATAATGGACTTGGCAATGTGGACATATAGGTTACAGCGTTTAAGTGACGTCCTAAGCTTCTGATGAAATTGCCCAAAAGGTACAATAAAGGTTGGCTGAAAGGGGGGCTCGTGCCCCCTGCGCCCCCCTCTAAATACGCCCTTGAGTCTACTGCGAGTCTACAGCCAAATCTCACGGAGATCTGTACGATCAGGGAGTGTTCAGTGCGGCAAATGGGGGTGGGGGGGGGGGGGGGGTCCAGAGAAAAGTGATATCATCGTGTATTGGAGGGGGAAGGAATGCAGACAACAAAAGGGTTCCTGGATGGTATGGAGTTATAATCCTTGCTACTCACGGATGTTAGTTATAAAAGCAGATTTGCTAAGATTAAAATGCTTGTACAATAATGTCAGTCCTTGTACAATGGAATTGGCAGCAGGAAAGACAGCTGCGCATGCGTTAATGGAGCATGCCATTTTGGTGTTAAATGTACACCAACTTGGCGTAAAACTTACACCAGCCGGTGGTGTCTTTGGAAACACCATTTTGGTGTGTTTTTACTTGATTTATACGACTTTAGTGTAAACGTAACCGTTTCATAGAGTAAGACACTTACTGGTTTTTAAATTACACCAACATGATGTACAAACTACATCCCTCAATGCAAATGCGGTATTTTTTGTATACTTTTATGGTCTAAGTTCAGATTTACACCTATTCTTTTTACAAAGTACGCCACTTTTTCTGTGTGTATACACAAATACATTGGCTTTTATGTTTGGGGAGTCTCTCACTTCATTTGACATAATTTTGTGCAGACGAAATACCCGGTGGGTCGACTCGGTCAAAATCTCATCAAGCTCTATTGTTCTATTGACTTATTGTGCTGAAAACAAAACACACATACACATGCTAAACAAAATAGAGATGCACTAAATCGCACTAGAAATAGCGGGTTAGGAATGATATTGTCAAGAACTGCAGTAGCTATTCTGAGAACAAGAAAAGCGAGGGTGCGAAATCTGAAGAGCCTCCTCCGCCACGGCCTCGCTATGTGCATGTGCTGCAAGGATGAAATTGTATTCGTTAAAAAAATATCTACTTTAACTGATAAATAGATTTGTTGTATTTGTCACATATTGAGACCGTGTCTGCTAAACCCGTGGCCAAGCGTGACCACACCGGCACGTGACCTATAAAATGCATGTTTGGTTTGGTATGGTTCCGGGAGCGGCATGACAGCTGGTTGCTGAGTGTCCCATTATTCAATAGTGTATTCATTATTCATTTAGAGTATGATTTGTATCCCGGTGTGTAACATGCTACTCCCAGTCAGAGTACAGTAGCGCCTTAGGACCACCTCAAACAAGAGTTCTCCTCTACCATTAGTCTATTTTGCTGTCAGAGCTCTTGATATGTGGAGTATAGTGTATACAATATAAACGTGTTCGCCCAGAATGGTTGGTTTCAAACTAGCTCAATTATGTATATATGTGGGTATCAGTGCGCATAGACAGAGGCAGGGGGTCTTAGCTTCAAAACAAGCCATTATCCATTATTCAAACCAAACAAGTTCTCGACTGGCGTAAAATATAATCTAATGCTCCCACCCGGCGTTTGCCGAGCGGCGGGAGAGCGGGCGAAGGACACGTACTTGGTGAGGGGCGATATTCAGTCAATATTGGGAGCACGATGGTCTGGTTTAAACGACGCGGTAGCTCGTAATTTCAGATGAATCTGCACGTGTCACTGTTTTTCTTCAAGCCCCATGGGTTGTCGAGAAAAACGGGCGTTTCGCCGACCCCCCGTTAGCGGTTTTTGGCCAAAAAGTGTCCTATTTTCGATTTTTACGACTTCATAACTGGAAATATATTTGATATATCAAAATAATTTTTATTGCAATGTACTTCTGAGACATAGAACGTATGCCAAACTTAAAATTAACACAATCCATGACCTCTGACTTTTGTGGAGAGACAGTCATCACTCTTCTCAGTGTGAGGACTGTACTCTTTTGTAATTTTGACGGTTAAGTCTTCATATATTGTGTGTGCATGCAGAGTAATGAATTTATGCATGTAAACGTAAATGTCTGCTTTATGGCGGCCTTCTTCCCCGAGAATAGAAGTCAAGTAGAAACCCCAGTTAAGACCAACTCTCTATGGAGACCACCTCTTTAACACGACCACTTTTCAGGATATGGTAACTAATACTCATGGAAATGAAATGCCCGCACTGGACAAGTTTATGCAAAGTTTATGTACACCAACATGGTGTACAAACTACATCCCTCAATGTAAATGTGGTGTTTTCTCTATACTTTTATGGTGTAAGTTCGGATTTACACCTATACTGTGTACAAAATACACCACTCTTTTCTGTGTGTGTACACAAATACATTGGCTTATATGTTTGAGGAGTCTCTCACTTCGATTGACATACTTTTGTGCAGACGAAATACCCCGGTGGGTCGACTCGGTCAAAATCTCCTCAAGCTCCATTGTTCTATTGACTTATTGTGCTGAAAACAAAACACACATACACATGCTAAACAAAATAGAGATGCACTAAATCGCACTAGAAATATGGGGTTGGGAATGATATTGTCAAGAACTGCAGTAGATATTATTAAGTGTTGGATATAATATTGACCGACTCAACACAATGTGGCCCTCAGTTTTCTTATAGTAGTATGTGGAATACTGACTGTCCAAATATGCACAGTGATGTTGAATGCATTATGACTCAATATAATCTGTTGCAACAAACTTTTTTGTGAAATAGCATCATATTCTTTTTCAAATACATACAAATTCAATTATCTAAAATGTATTGTAAATGTAATTTAAATGAAAAGGGCATCTTTATGAATTAGATACATGTAATTAAGGTGGGTTTTGAAGAATTTCTAGACATTGTATATATAATGGACTTGGCAATGTGGACATATAGGTTACAGCGTTTAAGTGACGTCCTAAGCTTCTGATGAAATTGCCCAAAAGGTACAATAAAGGTTGGCTGAAAGGGGGCGACCCCCCCCTGGTTTAAACGACGCCCTTGAGTCTACTGCGTAAGTCTACAGCCAAATCTCACGGAGATCTTTACGATCAGGGAGTGTTCAGTGCGGCAAACGGGGGGGGGGGGGGTGGGGGGTCCAGAGAAAAGTGATATCATCGTGTATTGGAGGGGGAAGGAATGCAGACAACAAAAAGGGTTCCTGGATGGTATGGAGTTATAATCCTTGCTACTCACGGATGTTAGTTATAAAAGCAGATTTGCTAAGATTAAAAGGCTTGTACAATAATGTCAGTCCTTGTACAATGGAATTGGCAGCAGGAAAGACAGCTGCGCATGCGTTAATGGAGCATGCCATTTTGGTGTTAAATGTACACCTTTTGGCGTAAAACTTACACCAGCCGGTGGTGTCTTTGGAAACACCATTTTGGTGTGTTTTTACTTGATTTATACGACTTTAGTGTAAACGTAACCATTTCATGAAAGAGTAAGACAGTTTACTGGTTTTTAAATTACACCAACATGGTGTACAAACTACATCCCTCAATGCAAATGTGGTATTTTTTGTATACTTTTATGGTCTAAGTTCAGATTTACACCTATTCTTTTTACAAAATACACCACTTTTTTCTGTGTGTACACAAATACATACATTGGCTTTTATGTTTGAGGAGTCTCTCACTTCATTTGACATAATTTTGTGCAGACGAAATACCCGGTGGGTCGACTCGGTCAAAATCTCATCAAGCTCCATTGTTCTATTGACTTATTGTGCTGAAAACAAAACACACATACACATGCTAAACAAAATAGAGATGCACTAAATGTCCCATTATTCAAAGTATTCATTATTCATTTAGAGTATGATTTTGTATCCTGTAACATGAAAGGTACAGTAGCCCCAGCCAGCTAAACAGACGTACCATTAGTCTAATATCATGGCATGCTTTAGAACAGTGACGGTTTTTCTGAAGAACTAGAGTGTTTAGAGAGGCGTGATATCTGGATAGGCCTGAGGGTTTGGGGTGGGCTTTTAACGGTTTTTTCTGCTGTTTCTCGGCCATCTCTGAGGGTTTAGGATGTGCCCCTTTAGATGTGCCCCTAGGGGCTGGGTGGAAAGTTAGCTCTGTATGTGCGAGGCAGAAAAACTTAGTAATATTCTATATAACCTAAGCATAGGCAGGAGACTATGCCACGTTGCTACGTCCAATTTCGCCCAGAATGGCAGCCTCAAACTAGCTCAATGCGGCCAGGGGCGTGGGTCTAAGTGCCATGGCCGTGTAGGCTGGGGTCTTAGCTTCAAAACAAGCCATTATCCATTGCAATAGACCACGTAGTTCTCGACTGGCGTGCGATACCGCGAGGCCGCTCCCACCCGGCGTTTGCCGAGCGGCGGGAGAGCGGGCGAAGGACACGTACTTTGTGGGGGCGATATCTCAGTCAATATTGGGAGCACGATGGTCTGGTTTAAACGACGCGGTAGCTCGTAATTTCCAGATGAATCTGCACGTGTCACTTTTTCTTCAAGCCCCATGGGTTGTCGAGAAAAACGGGCGTTTCGCCGACCCCCGTTAGCGGTTTTTTGGCCAAAAAGTGTCCTATTTTCGATTTTTACGACTTCATAACTGGAAATATATTTGATATATCAAAATAATTTTTATTGCAATGTACTTCTGAGACATAGAACGTATGCCAAACTTAAAATTAACACAATCCATGACCTCTGACTTTTGTGGAGAGACAGTCATCACTCTTCTCAGTGTGAGGACTGTACTTTTTGTAATTTTGACGGTTAAGTCTTCATATATTGTGTGTGCATGCAGAGTAATGAATTTATGCATGTAAACGTAAATGTCTGCTTTATGGCGGCCTTCTTCCCCGAGAATAGAAGTCAAGTAGAAACCCCAGTTAAGACCAACTCCTATGGAGACCACCTCTTTAACACCACTTTTCAGGATATGGTAACTAATACTCATGGAAATGAAATGCCCCAGACTGGACAAGTTTATGCAAAGTTTATGTACACCAACATGGTGTACAAACTACATCCCTCAATGTAAATGTGGTGTTTTCTCTATACTTTTATGGTGTAAGTTCGGATTTACACCTATACTGTGTACAAAATACACCATTACGACGATTATTAGTGACTCAACACAATGTGGCCCTCAGTTTTTCTTATAGTAGTATGTGGAATACTGACTGTCCAAATATGCACAGTGATGTTGAATGCATTATGACTCAATATAATCTGTTGCAACAAACTTTTTGTGAAATAGCATCATATTCTTTTTCAAATAAAAATAAAAATTTTAAAAAAAAACGAAAGTACATGA
>CM032664.1:57786513-57850040 GCA_019095985.1 Streblospio benedicti | reverse complement strand
CTTCCCTGATCTTTCTACGGATTTCTAGGTCCACGCCACAATTCTGAAGTCTCTGGGGCTGATGGTATGGCCCGTGTCTCTAATATGATCATCTACAGCGGTGGGCACTCTCTTGGGGTTCAGATGCTCTTTGATGCAAGTACTTAATGTTCTTCCGGTCTCACCGCGTACGTGTAAGTGTACCGGCACTGTGGGCACTGTACTTCGTATATAATACCACATTTAGAGTCATCCGGAGACTTGTCCTTCGGAGTGGCAGAAAGTTAAGTACTCGTATCAAAGAGCACCTGAACCCCAAGAGAGTGCCCACCGCTGTAGGTGATCATATTAGAGACACAGGCCATACCATCAGCCCCAGAGACTTCAGAATTGTGGTGCGTGAGGACGTAGAAATCCGTAGAAAGATCAGGGAAGCTGTGGAAATCCGCGTACGGCGCCCCGAGATGAACCGAGACACCGGCTACGACCTGCCCCCGGGTTTTCTGCCACTGCTATCATGTGACTGCCGCCATGGCGGTCACATGACCAACTAAGGACCGTCATTTGGCCTGAAGAAGCTCTTGCGATAAGAGCGAAAGTCTCGCCAAAATGTGAGTCCCAATGGTTTCTGTTGGTGTCTTTAAATTCTCGTCTATAACATGGATTTTGTGTTCATATATTCCAGTTATCTACATATTTACATGCAATCACAAGCAAAGAATCTTTCCAATGCTATATGCTACTATACCCACACCAATACAATTCTAAAATGTGTATGGGTAATAAAGGTAGCATTATATCATATATGTAGCAGAATCCCATATAGGGGACGGGCGAGATATGGTTTTTTTGTTACCCCCCCCCCTACCTCTTAACGAAACTATATTTATTTGAAGACTTAGGATGTCCACAACATGAAATGGAACTTTAACAGTGAAAATTTTGTGATGCAATACCTGTTTCGGCCATATTTATACAGGTACTCACAATTCACGAGAATCGTGACTTGGTTTGATGAACAATTTTAGTCATCAATTTCAGACTGATTGGAGCCTACATTTATTAACACACATAACCATGTTGGGTATCAATGAAAAGAGTATTTTATTTCGCTTTATATGACATATAATATGTACATGTAGCTTCCATATAGCAGATTTTATAAGATCTTTTGTGTTTTTAGTTAAAAATGAAACCCAGCGTCAAACACATACGCACCACTAAATCTCTATTTTTTATTCACACACTAAAAAGTATCATAATTATTGCATCTATGATTTTATGAAGCCTTACTATGCCCCTAATATGAAATGGAATTTTAAAATGGAAAATATTCATATACATTACCTATTTGGGCATTTTGCAGAGGTACCTCCTAGTCAAGTATCACGAGAATCACGACTTAGTTCATTTGCAACTGTAATCATCATTTGATACTTATTGTAGTTCACATTTATTGACACACCTATTCATGTTTGGTATCAATGGAAAGGGTATTTTACCCTGATTCGGATGACATATAAGATTTGCATGTTCAACCTTCTATCACACACGCACATGTTTTAATAAAAATGTATTCTGGTCACACGACAGAGATAATCATTATGTGTATTCTTTTTGTATGCAGTCAAACATATTTTGTTTTTGTTAATGTATTATTTATTTTTTATTTATTTACATGTGACGACTTTGATGTGTTTATAGTGCCAAATGACTGCAATATGACTAATGTCATCTCCAATTTTTAAACAATCATCAATAAAAAAGCCAACAGCTCCATTTTGACTATGAGAAACATAAACATGCAATAATACCCTGTCCCATGAACGATCTCCTGTAGTGAGATGACAACTAGCTAATCAGGTTAAAGAGGCGTTTGCTACACAACACAGAAAAATTAGTGTATAATATATAGATACCACCACACCCATAACAGCACTATTTAATAGTGTTTATATGTACTCAATTACAATAGTTTTTGTGTTTACATAATCTAGTTAGCTGTATTTACTCACAATAACCACCAAAGAATCCTTCCAAAATTATATGCCACTAAACCCATACCAGTACTATTATATTCATATGCAGTTAAGATAGCAATATCCCATAAATATGTAGAAAATCCCATAAGCTGTAGCGAAATCCCAGAAAATGTAGCAAAATCGCAGAAAATGTAGCGAAGTCCAAAAAATTATTTAGAGAAGTAGCAAAAATGTAGCAAAATTCCAAGGTATCAGAATCCTGTAGCAAACTCTGAAAATTTTAGCAGAGTCCCATGTTCTTTATAGTAAAGTCCTAGAAGCTCATGCGCTTCGATAACATGCATGGCATAGTGTGAATGTTACACACAATAACATCAAATTACGGCCATAAATAAGCACATTTACATTTACTGTGTAGTATATGAGTCTTCACAAAATCCTACAGCCATCTTTCTTTTTTATAAAGAAAATGGTTCAAGATATCCAACATTGCTCATTTTTATTTCATTTCCCACACACCCCTTCTATTTTCCTTTTCCCCACATCCCATAAAGGTTCCGTTTCCCCCCCCCCCCCCCCATATCCCACATTCCTCATTCCAGTTCTTTGAAACCCACATTTATCTTTTTTTATCTTTTTCCCCACATCACTATTTTAGTACTTTTATCCCCCTCAATCCCATCTGTTAGGTATCGTAATCACTGACGGGGAGAGCAACATCAATCAGATATATACGCAGCCTCGCGCTGAAGAGGCTCGTGCAGCTGGTATCCAAATGATCGCTGTTGGCATCACTGACTCAGTCAATCCAGATGAACTTCTCGTTATCGGTGGAAAGCCAGAGAACATCATCGAGGTACATGTTATGCCATAATTCAATATCTTACGGATTTAGTGTATGTTATAACTGTGTATTTTATAAGTGTACACATTATTAGTGTATATGCATTAGTAGCATCTTCTGTTGTATTGCATTGTATTTGTTTATGCAATTCAATCATCCAAAATGTTTTTTGAAGATGTGCTGTAATTTTGATGGTGTGTTGAGTAGCCAGTCGTTAATAAATTCCCTATTTGGCACAGTGGACCATGTAGAAAAGTAAGTCTTATCTATATTTTTGCCTGCAGGTGTCTGACTTCAGTGCCCTCAAGCAATTTGTGACCAGTACCTCCAACCTCGCTTGTAATGAAATTGTCGGTGAGTACTCAGTTTGTGTCCAGAACTGCCCACCTCGCTTGTAACAAACTCTTCAGTACTCTAATCATCTGGGTTCTTTTTATTATGAACCATTGTCCTCTTTTTCAAGTTTTTAAATGATAACTGTCTCCATTTGTTTATTCTTAATTACTTATTTATCAATGTAGGTTTTATGTTTGTGTATAAGTATTAAAAAGGTATTTAAAAATAGATTTGAGAATAGATATATTTACACAATTTTTCTGATTCTGGAAACAAGTGTTGATTAATATTGGACAGCACCAACTGGCAATTTTGTCCCTGTCAACGACTATATCAAGATTTCCCTTCCTACCATTTTAAAGTGTCCCTCAAAATAACAGACCAGCATGTTAAACGTAGGAAAAAAAATAAAAACAGCCATAATGCAAAAATGTAGCACTGACTTCGTTCATAGAAGTCGCAATATACATATTATTATACAAATTCCATTTTTATATTTTTATAGACTTTGCATTTACCTACTACATTTTGATTATATACATTTTATCAATATAACCACATTGATTATCTCCTAGTTAAAAATTCCGATATTTTGTTCATTTTGGCTAAACAATGCCGATTGTGGTTACGATTTTCAAAACCTTGATAAGAAATGCTTATTTTGTAGGTCCAGGGTGCTATTTTGACGCTGTCAAATGCTTTGGAGACACAGACTTTGCTGATGTTGTAGATGCCACAAATTCAGGACTAAGTAGTATCAACAATGACCTTTGTTTGTGAGTAGGAATGTTCTATGGAACGAAGGCTGCTTCAATCTGAGTTTTCTTTTTACAGCCACCTTATACCAATCACGTCCTTGTTCTCACTTTATTTCATTTTTGTTATAAGATTTACACCAACAATAACACAATTTTCATAGCATTCATCTAGGTACATAACTACTGAAAGAAAATTAACTAACAGTGATTTAGTCAGCTTACTGGTAATGATGATGATGCTTAATGTGTGCATTTCACCGTATTTTATTGTTTAGATGAAACTATTAACAATTTGTTTGAAACAGCTCCTAAATTCACATGTCTATCTGTTGTATCATTGTTGTTTTTCTTGTTTTTTTATGCTTTTACATCCAAAACCTATTGTAAACGTCACTAAAACATTTTGTATATATTATTTTCTGAATGTTTTCAATACTGTCTTTCTCAAACAGATTGACAAAATCAAGAAATAAATAAACTATTAGAACTGCAGCACACTACAGAAAAAAAATCTAAGAATGATTATGCAATATTCTATCAACCTTACATATTAAATACTAAATAGTTATATATTATGATGATATTCTTTCTGTGATTCTGTGATTCCTGTAAGGCCTAGAAAAAATGATCCTGTGGTTCCGGTAACCCTAGCTAACCCATTTTAACCCCCAAAACCTAATCTTTTTATTGAGTTTTTTTAATAAAAACTTCAAACCTATGGATTCAGACATAAAATAATATACTAATTTTAGCGATCCAATAAAAAGAATCATATGTAATTCATCATTTTTGTTTAATTTTACCATCATGTTGTGTGTGCAGTCACTTTCGTTTTCTATGTGGAGTAAAAAAAAAGAAGTGGCCCCTACCTAACCTAATTTTTTGCGGTACAAAAATATGAAGAAAAAAATAAAATTACCTACCTTACTAACCTATTTTTCAACATCATGTTACTGGAACCAAACAATCATTTTTTCTAGGCCTAATCATGTATGAATTTGTCATTTTGTTCTGATGGTTGGAACAAAATGAGAATAAATTGACTTTAACTTCTATGATATACTGCTTCCTCCATGGTTGAGCCCTTTTCATGGATACTCCCTTCCAAATTGGAAGTCATTAATATAAAGTATGATGCAAAGAAATCTTAAAGAATTTTATTGCACTCTTGCAGGGATTTGGATGCTCGCCAAACATGCCTTGATGAGGCGTATGCTCAATGTGACCCAAACAGCAAATTTGCAGTTTATGTTGAGGCTTTAATTTTGAATCTCAACTCACAGTGTAGTAAGTGTTGCACTTGTGAATTTTACTTTTCTTTTTGTATACATTTATTAACTATGTTCACTGACCACAGCCTGATCGGTTAAAGTACGCAGATTTTGAATTAGTTTTTCTATAATACAGCTGAAGGTTATAGATATTTATTACACGTATTCTAGACCTTTGAGCACTGTAGCTCTAACAGGGTGACCTATAGAGGGGTAGGGGTAGCAAGGTGTAAAAGCGTTAATGGCCATAATGAACTCAAATAGGCGCCATTGTCCTACATGTGAAAAAGGCTCTGAGTCATCACCATTTTCAAGTTACAGACCAACTTTGATCACCCTAACTAAAACCATAGACTTGTAGAGGACTGAAAATTGGAAAATACGCAAATAATTGTCTAAATGGACCCAACTATCAAACATTTTGGGTCCCATGTAAAAGACAAGGCTGAGAATAGCCATCATAAAAAAATTTGATTTGAATTTTGACATTAAATTTTATTTGTTAAACCAATAACGTTTTCTGTTATATTGAATAAAAGAGTAAAATTTGATTTTTTTTATGATCACATTTTTTTTTATTTCTCTAGGAACTGGTATGTATAATTTACAATTTTAACCATGTAATATAATGTTGTATAATTGCAATAACTTGTACCACCATTCCTGCGAGCTTGCTACATGTAATGCTTATATATGTTACAATTTATGGATAATATTGCAGTGAAGTATCACTGTAATAAGTTATCCATACTAGATATAAAACAGCTTATATAGTAACGCTTTTCCTGTATAATAAGAATAGAAAGTAGTTCACAATTCATTTGCACAGCCTGCATCACAAAGAATTAACAAATCTCACCATTTTGGGACCAGAGGTCAAGGTAGTTCCATAGAAATACAGGGAGATGGGTTTTGTGCAGATTTTGTTTTGTATCTGGGGATGCAGTGTACATTTTGTAGTTATCAATTTCGTAGTCGTTACTAGCTATCTAAATGTATTTTACAATATTGAGATTAGATGTGTAAACAAATTACTTGCATTTCTAAAATTTAGATAAAAGAAAATGAATACTGCGGCTGGTTCTTAAGGCAATGCCTATTTATATTATTTATTGTTTAAATATCGTTACATCATTAATGTCATGAATAAGTCACTTAATGAGCCTTGGTATTGAAAAGTCAATAGATACATACATGTATATGTTTAGTACTATATGATTGTAGATTAATTCTATTAATTTTGTAGTTTTGATACTAAAAGAGTTCCATAGACTTAAACAGGGGATAGTGTATATGTAAAGTACTATAAATTGAAGAATAGCACTTTTTGTATGTGGATTAACAAGGAACGTATTGGGCTGAAACATGTTCTATAAAAGGTTTTATGGAAATTTATTAGTTTTGTCAATGCACTGTAAGAAAGAAATATTAGAAAGCATATAAACACTGTTTTAAGTAATACCTCATTAGTTTTGGATAAATTACAAATTCTAAGATAACATATGTTATGATAATATATAATTATATATAATTATAGCAAATTAATGGTTACGACATTACATGTAACATTTGTAATTAAAATCACAGTAACATACTAAAAAGTAATTATCTGATAACGTTAATGCTATAGGATAGCTATCTTTCCTGTTTCGTTGTATCATAAGTTTTTGTATTGAAGCTTATGTTTACTAAAGTATATTTGGTTTTGTTTCAGTAAATTATTGCAGTGTAAATCACACAGCAATGTGTAATGATGGAATCACATCATATTGGCAGACAAGATTTGAGGATCCTAAGAAATGGACAGATACGATTTGTGGGTATGTTTTGCTGAAAGATTTTGTCCATTTCTGACTTCCATAATGATATGATACAAATTGATTTTTGTAAGTATGACACGCTTCATATGTTTTGCTTTATATTCTAAATTCTGTATTGTAGCACTAATCATGAAGTAGATGATATTTTGTAGCACTAATAATGAAGTAGATGAGATTTTGTGCAACTAATACCAAAGTAGAGAAGTTAAGTTTTTAACCTATTAGTATATATTTTCACATACATGTAATGATTTTGATTGGTGGAAGCGTATCTACAACAGAATGGCTTAGAAATATTTATCATTCATTTCAAATGACAGCGAACTGGACTGGAATACCCCTTCAAACCTTTGAACATGAGCAAAGTATTCAGGCTATGAAAATGGGCGAGAGCCTTTGAAATGCAATATAATCAAATATATATAGTTGTTGCAGTTTTTGACTGTCGAATAATTAACTGAAATTGTTGTTTCAATAGCACGGAACTTTTAACCTGATGAAAGTTTAAGTAGTGCATGCAGATGATACAAATACTTTTTTCATTTCAATATTACATTCTCTTTTTTGTAGAACGTTCCAAGGCAATTCAAGCATTTCAAGTTGCTTAACCATCAGGGTATCCGACTGCTCAGATAATAGCCAAGTGGATCTTCACATCGATATTCTGCAATCTTTTCTCACTGCACTGGAAGGCCAATGCGTAGAACCACCAAGCCCACCAATTGGTAAGCTAGACCTATGCTTGTTGTCGAGCACATGTTGTTCGTAGGGATTTGTTGTAAAATATTCTGTAATTGTAAGGCACCTCGACAATAAATATGATGAAATATCAACTGGTGCTTGTGTGATGAATTGTTATCAATGAAACATTTAACAAAATATTATCAAAATTTGTGTTGTTGTTAACTAAACATTTCCCCCATTCTGAAAATGCGTATAACAATCATTGTTCATCAAATATATTCTTGCTTTTTTATTTCCCAGATTTCCCTCCAGCTGAATGTAATCTTGCAGACGTAGCCATGTGTTTTACAAGCTTCTTTGATGAGTTACTTGACATTATGACTGGCAAAGAAAGTGACTTTGAAGGACTCTGTCTGTATGTTGTTTAATTGATAAGGTTAATTCAAAGTAAAAGTTTGTAAACTATAGTAAAACATCATGCTGAAGTGGGCAAGAATTTAAAGATACCAACAGAAACCATTGGGACTCACATTTTGGCAAGACTTTCGCTCTTATCGCAAGAGCTTCTTCATGCCGAATGACAGTCCTTAGTTTGGCCTGAAGAAGCTCTTGTGATAAGAGCGAAAGTCTCGCCAAAATGTGAGTCCCAATGGTTTCTGTTGGTATCTTTAAATTCTTGTCCATATCATGAATGAAGAAACCCAAGATAAGAGAAGTGTTCATTCTTTGATCATGCTGAAGGTTATTACACTTTCAGTTTACTGGAAGAAGATGATTGAGTTTGAAGAATCTCCAGTGACTGTTCTCTTAATGTCAATTTGTCATGTGCAAAAATGCTTTCAATTTTAGGGCTTGGTCTGGCAATTTCAAGACATGTCTGAACGGCACCCTCGGTAACTGTGGCGATTACTTCAGAGACCTTGTCTACCATTATTTGTCAGATGCTGAAGATATCTACTATGATCTTTGTGAGTCACAGGAATGTAACTATGCAGAATCGAATGTCTGCACGTCCAGTTTGGAAGTAAAGCTGAATTATATTGGGATGTACCAACAGTCCATAATGGACAATCAAATGACGTGGGATATAATGTAAGCATCATAATTGTTTTTGTTGACCTGTATATAACCTTAACTTTTGCAATGTTTAGTCTTGTATTTATTCATATAGAACAATTAAATATTTGGAGGGTGTTCAAAAATAGTTGAAACGGAAAAGGCTACATGTAACAAAAGTAGGTTAATGCAAAATACATATATTTAGACATATTTGTAAATGTAATTGCTCTACAGTATGACATAGAGTACCACTGACTTAACAGTTGCTTGGTAACCTTACGGAATATTGTTAAATGTCTAACCGCTTTATTTTCAGAACAACTCATTAATATCAATTATTCACACAACACAATAATAAACAGAATAATACTAACATATATCGCATGTCTCATAATGTATTATAAAGTGTTTGTTTACTATATTTTGAGCAGAACAGGTAACGCTTCCATGATGAGTCCGGCTGTGTCTGCCTCGCCCGGTCAGTGGGGAATCATGTGTGGGTGAGTGCCAATGGATGTTAAAGGGACATGCACAGCAAATGAGATAAATTGAATTGGGGATTTTGTTTATTGATATATAAAGTATTCTAGTAACTTGGTATACAGCATATGGATTCATGTTATTTTGTCTTTTTCATTTTGTGCTGTTCACTATTCCAAAAAAAACGATCAAACCTTTTCATTTACATATCTTTATTTATATTAACATGTTTCAAGTCAACAGACTCCTTTTCAAATTTGTTGATGTTTACATTACCATGATAGTACTATATATATAGTGAATATATAGTACTATCATGGTAATGTAAACATCAACAAATTTGAAAAGGAGTCTGTTGACTTGAAACATGTTAATATAGATAAAGATATGTAAATGAAAAGGTTTGATCGTTTGTTGGAATAGTGAACAGCAAAAAATGAAAAAGACAAAATAACATGTCTATTGATACACGTGACATGCTGTTCCTAATGACATGCTTTTACAATTATTAGTACGTGTTTTGAAAAAAATATCAATACTGTGAAAGAAGTGGCTCAGATTACACCCAGTGAGCCTGTAAGACACAGCTATATGTATATTGGCGTGCGTGGCTCCGTGTGTCTAGATGACTGCTTCGTAATAGTCGGTATAAGCAGGCTACGACTGATTAAAGCTGCGAGGCTGGATAGACTAATAATAGTATCACAGGCGGCAACGTGCATTGCGTACGATTGATACAGGTGCGAACCGAAGTATGTATTCTGTGTCTCGGGGGATTAGTGTAGTGGTTAGCACGTCCGCCCATGACATATGACTGGTCTGAATCATGGACAGAAGGCCGTGAGTTCGATTCCACGATCTTCCAAAAACACCTTTACATAGCCTTTCCGATTATTTCACACTACCCATAAAAAGTAGGTTGCCATATTGATAGTCACTTTTAGTACTATTTCATATATCCCCTGGAAAAAAGGAGCACTGTATTATATTGCAGTCTCTATCACCCGTGAGCTGACAGATCAGCTGGTCAGAAATATTTAGTGAGGCTGATACTATGTGAATATTTGAAACAGGATTATTGGGTACATTTCATGAACCAGTTTAGAGTAATGATTAATTGTGAAGAAATTGAACATTGCACATAGATAAAAAATATATATATTCAAAGGGCTAAGATATGAAATGAAATTCACCTGTGCATATGTCTCTTTAAAACATCATCAATCTGTGAATATATAGAAACTCCTGTCAGTCTTCATATAAAGAAGACCAGATAAATACTAGCCATTATTAGAGGTAAGAAATCAAGAATGGAAATGATGGAAAATTCCACACAAGTGGTTGTCAGATAACAAAAAGCTATGGTGCATATATTTAGATATAACAATTACTTTTCAGGGAATTCAAAAAAACAGATGCTTGCTTCTCTACAACTGTGGAAAAGTGTGACGATTTCCTCAGAATTGGAGCAGAGATGAGATACAACAGCTCAAAATCAATGTTTGGAGGAGAGCTCTGCGATGGTAAGTTATAGTATAGTTTAGAAATAGCCGGTCCAGGATTTCCTTGATGAGGCATCTCTGGTTGTCAAGATATGAATGGGAAGGCACAATTTTCTGTGTTATGGTGTGATCAAACACTCTTATTTCAAAGGTAGTTGATAATTCTTCCTGATATCTATTAGCGGTACAGCAGTTTGTACATGATTATTCTGCTGTCCTTTTTCATCGTTCCATCATTTAAATGTCTTGCTGATTTATCACAGGGTGCAAATGGTTCACATCAAATCAAATCAAATGTCAGTACTAATATTTGTGATAAGTGGATTGCTGGCGTGGAACATGGATAGCTAGTAGAGTCTGTTTTAAACAGTCAACATGTATAACATTCTTGTTTTCTGAACTTTTTGTATAGGATAAAATTTGTTTATCGAATTAGATGTATGGCTGTGAAAATTATGTTATTGACTTTGCATCCAGGTATCACTTGCACGCCTGAGTCTAGTATCAGTTGCATTGTCAATATGATAGAATTTTCTTTCTATCCTGCATTCTTCCCTGCAACATGGATGGATGAAGTATGTGGGTGAGTATTATTTGATATCTGAAAAGTATTAAGTATATTATATTGCCACTTGCAACACTGAAACTTCATTATCAGCGATAGGTCATTAATTAGTGTTTCAATTGTTTTCCTAGGTTGCCTTCAAGTTTCATATAGATTCAATGTATTGTTTTAAACACCAATATTTAAGACCCCCTATTCTTGCATAAACAATATTTAAGATCACCCGTTTTCCAAAATTTAAGACCATATTTAACACACATACACCATTACCTACCCAAAACCGATGCCAGTGCCCCCAACCCCCTCCCTCGAGGGCAAATGTCATCAGGCTGGGTTACAATTTGCCAATTTTGTGGATCGATTTTCAAACATTTATGTTCATGTAAGAATGATATGAATATAGCAGGGGACAAAGTAGAAAATGTAACCTCTCTAACACAGTGCCGTCAAGTAACCTTCAAGAAATAACATAGTTTTGCAAAGTGAAATAGAGTATACAAATTTTGTGGACCAAAATAATCCATGTTAACAGGAGCAAATCATATTACTCTTGTTGTAACAATAGACATATAATCTATCTAACAGTTCACTTGGCATAGGTATCAGTATATAATAGCATTGAAAACTATATACATGTACCTGTTGCGAAAAATCCTTCATAGAATGCTCTGATACAACATGCTCCTATATCCTTCCTTCAGCATTTTACAATACCTAGCCTGTTGACATTTTTCAACCCGGAAAGATGCTTGAAGCACACTGATAGTTAAGTTATAAGTTTACATTTATTAAGTACAAAGAGATTGTAATAGTTCTCCCGCCCTAATCCCAGCACATACATGTATGCAGATCAGCACCTGTGCTAATCATTTTTTGGCTGATGTATAAGATCTGTGTTGAACATCTATACACTTGTATAATACCAGTTCTCTTTTATTAGTTATTGACCTTTTAGGTTTTTGAGTGAAATTTTAAAGAGAGATGTTGTATGTGCGCTGTGCAATGTTATCATCTTCATTACATAGCTTGGCAGTGCCAATAGAATAAAATTTTACTAATGTAAACGAAAATACTTGTGCTTATTGCATGAATACATGTCTGTTCATGTGGTTAACATAATCAAACTAATTGAACTTGGATACAGTGATTGACTTACCATGTATGTCAATGACATGGCTAGACAGGTATGATTGTATTGTAGACAAATTGTGACATTAGACTGTTACACGAATGTGACAAGCTGTTCTCCATTTGTGGGTGACTTTCTCCAACCCTTGGGCGCCACATTTCTGGGCACAATGATTGATGATTGTGAAGACCCATCATCTTCAGAAATTCAAGGTATATTTTAATTATCAAATATCAAATTTAAGGTACATTTTAATAGCTGTGTTACTTTCTATAGGTTACCATCATGCTATCATGCTGAGTTAGCACAATTTTAGATATATTTCAATATGAAAACGAGGCAACATCAAGGTTTTTGATGCACCAGGCCAAGATGCTTTTAGTTTTTTAAAGATTTTGCTGCTAATGAATTTCTAATCTTAACAATCATAATCGTGGACGTATGTGATGCATTTCAATCAACACTACACCAACTGGAAGACAGTAGCGTAATTTTCTAGTTAGACTTTTAAGTCAATGTTTTAAGCATTCTCAATATGTTCTCTTAAAACGTTCCACGTGTCCATTTGATTGTGGATGGCATGGCGTTGTATGTGAGGGCTTAATGTTAATTCCAGAGTGTTCAAGCAGATGTTTACACAGTATACCCTTAAATTCACTCCCTTTGGTCATGTTGGATGTTCAATGGAAAAACAAATCGTCTTAGCAGATCAAATGGACTAGTTTTACAGTCTTAGTAAGATTTATGAGCAAAGATGTACACTATTATATAAATTTGATATGATTCAATTATCACGTATTGACAATCACTTACTAAATTATGACTGCTTCTGTAAAGATCATGCATAATAAACGTTGATGAGTGATATCTTGATATATGCTTTTTGTGGATGTTTATTAGAAGCTTTTAAATTAATTTGCTTTAGTAAACTTCAAATCTAATATACCATATCATTCAAAGATAGGAATTTTCTATGTCAACGAAATAAAATATCTAAACTAGCCATTTGCTTTAATGGTCACACGCTATTTGCTATTTTAATTCTAAAGCTTTGCAGAATTACATTTTCTGCATTCTTAATTTTCACACAACCACCATTGGGAATTGCAGAAAATCCAGTTTTCAATGATACATGCACTTTACAAAATGTAAGCGGATGTTTCGTCGACTTTATATCACAGACAGCAATTCAGTATACCAGTGTCCAACCCAACTACACAACTATTTGTCAGTAAGTATGCTTTGCTGTACTGTTTAAGTAGCAAAAGTTTTCTATAACATTCTTCAAGTCATTACTGATACAAATCTTATATGCTTTCAATGTATTCTTCTACCAGCAAGAAAATACTCACCTTTTTATAGTCATTCCCATCGTCAAATGTCACTCTTATTGACACTCTTAAATGTTTTCTTGTTGTTTGCTAGAAGATTATTTGACAACTGAATAATGAATTCCGTGTTTCTGTTATTCAAAAGGTCTTGGCAAGTCACAATGGAATGCTATGAAGCTGCAATTGAGAACTGTCCAGATGCAATTGTGGATACACTCAATATTGTCATTAGAAACGTTCAAATTAACATGAATACGGTCAGTTTGTTTATTTGTTTCCCACTCTTAGATTATTTGTTTGATCATTGTTTCATGCCATGTGGCAGTCAGCAGGGGATTGAAATGAAGCGTAGTTTTCTGATAAACATCTAATATGTATACATAAGCAGTTGCTTAAGGCCCAAACCCCTCATATGATACACCACACCGTAACCCGGGTTACCGTGATACCCCGGCCCGTGAAAATAATAAAAAAATCATTTTTGAGCTAATTAATTATTTTTTTCAACATCAATACCCCGGCATGCCGTGATGACTGGTAGGCTGCTGTGGTATCAAATTTTGTTAATATTCATAAGTAAAATGTTTAAGTTTTGTCACAATAAAAACATCTTACCTATTCTTAATTTATTAAAACTCGATTTCCAACCTAGTACATTGTGACAAAACGAAAATGCACATCACCGTCATTCTTTTGGTGGTCTGCCTTTTAGCAACGACCGATATACGGAAATATCACGGGAGAAACGGGGCATTACGACATGCCAGGGATATTTTATGACAATTCAAATGGCGGATCACAGATAAGGTGTTTGACAGCAGTCTTATGAAAGCTGCATGGGGTCCTTGGTCGGCTCCGTATATCGTGTGTTTCTTTGAAAACGAATAAATGATGGCATCAACTACGCAGATATTTTGCCGATCCAGGGAATAAACAACACAATTTTTTTAACGTTTCCACTCAGAAATGTTGTAAATAATCATCTATTATGCATGAAAACGGTTTCAGTGGTAAATTTTACATGGGTGTATGAATAATTACGCATAGCAGTTTTATAAGCTCCACAACCTTAAACATTGAACTATTCCCGTGTTGATAAACGTACATGCGCAGACAGACCACGGGATTTCAAGTGGCAACGTTCAGTGGGATAATGACAGCTAGTATCCTCATTAAACTGTTAAATGTACCTTGACATTTCTATGTAAACTTTGAGGAATAGAAGCATCACTGTTTTTATTTGTCTAATTACTTCTCCTTAGCCGATATGAAAGTGTTACGTTATCCATAATTGAGTACAGTAGGTGCAACCACCACGTTTATCAACGTACGTGTGACGTGGTTATCTGAACGTGATGTACGTCATTCGTTCGGGGTCATCCGTACTAACACGGGGTCATCCGGTGCGTTTTGCTGAATTTTTGTCTGAATTCTGAGTTGAGTTCATAGCCTACAGACCTCGTGCGTATAGTCTCTTAACCAACCCAATCGGGGCTTGGGTATTAATGCTCCTAGTAACTACATGTAGTTGAGCACTTTCTGAAAAAAGCAGTTGTATAATTGGAAAACTATATCCTTCACGGGAGTCTGAATTCAAGTATGAGAGTGTTCAATGCTATGGAAGCATTTATAATTAAATGATAATGACAATAAACTAACTTAGGTTAGTACAAACCGAACTTATTTTGTTTCTTTATGAATCAAGTGTACACACATTTATAATGTGCCAAGTAAGTGTATATTTTTGTATGGAAACGAAGAAATTTTAGAATTTCAGAAAATTATGTTCTGCTTTCATCAACATATATGTAATCAAATACACACTTGCAGGATGAGCTACATTATACAAACATGTTAAATTATCATGTTCAAGTTGAGTCTAAATCTTTCAACCATTGCCTATCATACATGGGTGATATTTCTATGTCAACTAAGCATAGTGCATGAAGTGAAGAGAGTAGCTAGTTTCTTTGATCCTTAATTAGTGTGTTTACATAGTATAACTGTTTTGTCTTTACAATAGGTGTGTGCAAATCCAGAGGTGTGCCCGATAAATGATGCTGCTACTTGTATGGCAAGATTGTATTATCTCATCTTTGGATCTTCTCCAGGTAAGAAAATATTTTCAAGACCATATCCATTAGTTTATGAATCTTTCAATTTTAAGTTCATTTTAACGTTATTTAAATTCATTCCAATCTAGTTAGATAATTATGATTAAAGCACACACATAAGGACGAACTTGAAAAGTACATGTAATCCACTTTTTTCCTCCTCAGCCATCTGTATTGCTATTTTAGGTGATCGAGAATATTTTAATGTATTTATGATAATTGTAAATTTCCTCAATGGACTGTTCTTGTCCTTTGTACATATGACAAATAAATAAATGCCAAAAATGAATGCTAAATACTAAAATTAATTAATACTTTTCAGTTGAGCCACAACCAACCACCCAATGTACTGCTGTACTCGACCTTGCTTTTGTCCTCGACTCATCAGCCAGCATCAACAGATTGCACCCCAGCAACTGGGGCCGCCTCATTGACTTTGTTGTGAGCATCGTCGACAGATTTGACATCGGTCAGAATGCTGTTAGAGTTGGAGTTGTTGTTTACAGCAGTACTGCCACAACTGTGTTCAACCTACAACAATATAATGACAAAGCTTCAGTACTTGCGGCCATCAGAGAAATCGGTTACATTGGAGTCAACACAAATACTCCAGATGGACTGAGAAAAGCCATCAATGAGGTTTTCACGGTTGAAACTGGTGATCGTCCGACCGTGCAAAATGTGATGGTTGTGATCACTGATGGTGAGGCCAACCTGGAAGTCAACATGATGGAAACCATGACTAAGCAGGCCAAGAGTATCGCTAGAGTGATGGCTGTTGGCATCACACTGGGAGTTGGTAGGAAAGAGCTAAACCAGATTGCATCAAATGCCAAAGAAGTTGTGATGATTGACGACTTTGAGGTTCTCGCTGGTTCTATTGATAACATTGTTACTGTTGCCTGCCCCCAGGCACCGCCACCAATCACACAATGTACTGCTGTGCTAGATCTTGCTTTTGTCATTGACTCATCAGCCAGCATCAATAGATTGGACCCTAGCAACTGGGGGCGCTTCATTGACTTTGTTGTGAACATTGTCGAGAAATTCGACATCGGTCAAAATGCTGTGAGAGTCGGAGCTGTTGTCTACAGCAGCTATGCTATAACTGTGTTCAACCTACAACAGTATGATGACAAGGCCCAAGTAGTGGCTGCTATCAGAGGCATCAAATACATGGGTGTAAATACAAACACTCCAGATGGACTGAGGAAAGCCATCAATGAGGTTTTCACGGTTGGGACGGGTGACCGTCCTGACGTGCCCAACGTGATAGTTGTGATCACTGATGGTGAGGCCAATCTGGAAGTCAACATGATGGACACCATGACTAAACAGGCAAAGAGCATCGCCAGAGTGATGGCTGTTGGGGTCACAGCTGGCATTGGCAGAAATGAGTTGATTCAGATTGCATCACATCCTAAAGATGTTGTAATGATCGACAACTTTGCTGCTCTTGCTGGTGCTATTGATGATGTTGTCACCATTACCTGCCCCGTTGCACCACCACCAACCATCAAATGCACAGCTAAGTTGGACCTTGGTTTTGTAATTGACTCTTCAGCCAGCATCAATAGACCGGATCCCAAAAACTGGGGGCGCTTTATTGACTTTGTTGTAAACATCATCGACGGATTCGACATCGGTCAAAACGCTGTGAGAGTCGGAGCTGTTGTCTACAGTAGCTATGCTATAACTGTGTTCAACCTTCAAACATATGATAGCAAAGCCTCAGTAATTTCTGCCGTCAGAGGAATAAATTATATTGGCGTCAACACAAACACTCCAGATGGACTGAGAAAAGCCATCAATGAGATTTTCACGGCTGGGACCGGTGACCGTCCTGACGTTCCTAATGTGATGGTGGTGCTCACTGATGGCGAAGCCAACCTGGAAGTCTTCAATATGGAAACAATGACAAATCAAGCCAAGAGCATTGCCAGAGTGATGGCTGTTGGCATCACAAAGGGAGTCGGCATGAAAGAGCTGAAACAGATTGCATCAAGTCCCAAAGATGTTGTCATGATTGATGACTTTCTTGTTCTCACAGGTGCCATAGATGACACTGTCACTGTTGCATGCTCCACCCCGCCCCCACCACCCACCCAATGCACTGCTGTGCTCGACCTTGCTTTTGTCCTTGACTCTTCGGCCAGTATTAATAGAGCGCACCCCAGCAACTGGGGCCGCTTCATTGACTTTGTAGTGAGCATTGTCGAAAGATTTGACATTGGTCAAAATGCTGTTAGAGTTGGAGTAGTGGTGTACAGCAGTACTGCCACATCTGTGTTCAACCTACAACAATATGATGACAAGGCCTCAGTAGTTGCTGCTATCAGAGCAATCACCTATATTGGAGTGAACACAAACACTCCAGATGGACTGAGGAAAGCCATGGAGTTTTTCACGGCTGGGACCGGTGACCGTCCTGACGTTCCTAATGTGATAGTTGTGATCACTGATGGTGAGGCCAATCTGGAAGTCAACATGATGGAAACTGTGACTAAACAGGCCAAGAGCATCGCCCAAGTGATGGCTGTTGGCATCTCAGAAGAAATTGGCCAAGACGAACTCAGACAGATTGCATCAAGGCCCAAAGATGTTGTGATGATTGATGACTTTTTAGTTCTTGCTGATGCTATTAATGATATTGTCACTGTTGCTTGCCCTCCCCCACCCCCACCAGTCTCACAATGTTCTGCTATACTCGACCTTGCTTTTGTCCTTGACTCTTCAGCCAGCATCAATAGATTGGACCCCAGTAACTGGGGGCGCCTCATTGACTTTGTTGTGAACATCATTGACAGATTTGACATTGGTCAGAATGCTGTGAGAGTTGGAGCTGTTGTCTACAGCAGTTCTGCAAGAACTGTGTTCAACCTGCAAACATATGATGACAAGGCCTCAGTTATTGCTGCCGTCAGAGGAATAAATTATATTGGAGTCAACACAAACACTCCAGATGGACTGAGAAAAGCCATCAACGAGATTTTTACGGTTGGGACCGGTGACCGTCAGAACGTGGCCAATCTGATAGTGGTGATGACAGACGGTGAACCCAATTTGGAGCTCAACATGATGGAAGCCATGACAAGACAGGCCAAGAGCATCGCCCGAGTGATGGCTGTTGGCATCGCAGAAGGCATTGGAATAAATGGACTGAACCAGATTGCATCAAGTGCCAAAGATGTTGTAATGATTGACGACTTTGCGGTTCTTGCTGGTGCTATTGATAGCATTGTCATTGCTACCTGCCTTTCTGCACCGCCACCTACAACTTGTTCTTCAGTTCTCGATCTTGGTTTTGTAATTGACTCTTCAGCCAGCATCAATAGACTGGACCCTCAAAACTGGGACCGCCAAATTGAATTTGTTGTGAACATCGTCGATAGATTTGACATTAGTCAAAATGCTGTGAGAGTCGGAGTTGTTGTCTACAGCAGCTTTGCCAGAACTGTTTTCAATCTAAAACAATATAATGACAAGGATTCAGTGCTTGCAGCCATAAGAGGCATCAGTTACATGGGTGTAAATACAAACACTCCAGATGGACTGAGAAAAGCCATCAATGAGGTTTTCACGGTTGGGACTGGTGACCGTCCGGATGTCTTCAATGTGATCGTTGTGATCACTGATGGTGAGGCCAATCTGGAAGTCAACATGATGGAAACCATGACTAAACAGGCCAAGAGCATCGCCAGAGTGATAGCTGTTGGCATCTCAGATGAAATTGGTTTGACTGAGCTCACACAGATTGCATCGAGTGATGCAGATGTTGTGATGATCGACGACTTTGCTGTTCTCGCTGATGCCATTGAAGACACTGTTTCTGTCACCTGCCCTCCAGCGCCCAAACAACGTAAGTGCATTGTAGGCTAATCCAAGGTGTTGTAAATCTTCAGAAATTATTTTCTGTATTGAACTTTATATATAAGCGTAAGTTAGCATTTTCATTGTGATTTGTTTTCAATGCATACTATAGTTATATAGTTTGTATGTTAACTAACAAATACTCAATATGTACATACATGTAGGTTCCAATCAAATGGTCTATGAAGCTATCAAGGCATTCTTACCTAAAAGAAATAAAGACGATATAGATTGGGTCTGGGAAATGGGAAACTTTTATTATCTCAGAAATTACAATGGTGAACTTATCTATGGCGATTGGGGAGGTCTTTGTAGGTAAGTTCATAATTTGCTATTCATGAAATATAAGCTTCACTTCCTTGACTTTTCCTAATGCAATAGTTACTTTGTCTTATTGTGAAGTCTGGAGCAATCTTTTCTGACTAATGCACACACTACACGATACGATGTGAATAAATTGGTAGGTATGTGATAATTGGTATATTTTTTTATTTATAGTCTTGTAAAACCGATCAAAGATTGTGTGGAGTCCAGTCTTTTTGGATGCGACGATTCTGAACTTGCTGTTGAAATGAGAGAAACATTCGAATTCATGCAGACTCTTGTTTATGACCAATGTCTTGGTCCTTGTGTTAATTCACCCTGTGAGAACGGAGGCACCTGTGTGCCTGATGGAGTGGGTTTTATATGTGAATGCGCCTCACAGTACAGTGGAGAGCACTGTGAAACTGGTAGGTGCCTAACTGGCAATGCTTTGAGACACGCAATATTCAAGGTCACCAAATTTAGGGCATTAGTCTGTATCCTATTTGTTGATTCATCTATCAAATACCACATACAAAAAATACTTACATCTATTCAGTGTATTAATGAAAAGGTTTAAAATACAAATTCAATGTACACTCAAAGTTGACAATTATGAAGAACATATACAAAGCCACACAAAAATAATTCAATTATCCTGAATCATTTAGATATGTGCCAACTTGTTGAAGCCGAGGAGTGTTTGACAACTTTCTTTGTTGAAATTTTTACTAAACCTGGAGATTTTATGACAAAGTTTTGTGGGTAAGTATAAGATTTGTGGGATAATGCGTTAACATAGGCTGAGCCGTTTGCTATGCATTTTTCCAACTCTCATAATAATATATATATAGAAGGATATTTATAAAAGATGGTGACTGCTAGTGAACTAATTGTACAATGATATGTGTAGCAGTTAAAATATTCATTTTCCAATGGTCATCCACTAAAATAGAATATGTAGCATTCCTGAAACATTGTATAAGCATTCTATACTCATGACTCTTGCATGGTTCGTTACGAAAGAACTAATAAACTAAATGTTCAAGCTTGTAAGTATTTTTACACCAGGGAAGTTGACATCGCCTCAGAATGTGTCACCAGAACCACTGAATACTGTCCATTCAGCAAAAGGTTCCAGTTCGAGGTCATCACACAGAGCCTATTTGTTGAATTGCAGCATTTGTGCAATAGTAAGTAGCATCTTACATTTTGGTATACTATGGTAAATTACTTTTAAGATGTTATATGTGTATCTTTTAAGTAACACTGCATAGCTTATTGTATGTGCAGTCTATATACTTGCAAAGATGTTAAGGTTTTATTTTACATCATTTGCTTTCTTTTGGATCTTTTATCACTAACATTTTTGTAGTGTGGGGTGATATGAACTTCATCTTTTTCATGGTTGCTACATGTATGTTATTATGGTATTTTCATTGCAGCCACCGAAGCATTCAGTGACTGTGGTGCGTCCGCACTGGTCGAGTTCCAGTTGGCACTTCAGCCGTGGGAGAATTTGGTCACACAGATCTCAGCCCAAAATGGCATTGTATATTTTACACAGACATGCGAGTACGATTTCTTTTTCTACGAAATGTGTTATTGAAATTCACATGAAAACTGCATTTGTTTTCAGTTGTGGAGTAGAAATATATGACATGGGTAGATCAAATTATTAAATGTATGTGCCTCTAACGATAAGTCATAGATTTTTAACATTTTTGTATTTCAACAGTTAAGCATGTTTTAATAAGTATATATTTTCTTTCTAATCTGCCCTATCAGATACAGAAAGACAAATTCAATTCTTTGATGTTGTCTTTGGCATTTGACATACATATATCTATTAAGAAAATAAGTTTGTGATTAAATTGCTTAAAATATTCAACATCTGTGTTTCAAGTGTTGCAATCCTCCGATTTTGATGCACTATTGTTTATGACCAGCATATGGACCACAGCCAGGGAAGCATTGCTTGCACTAGACGTGTGTGAAGTTTACATCAAGACTGTCATCACCATAGTGGACCTTTATTGCGCACAACCTGATTGCGAGCTAGAGGTTGCAGTGGATTGTATTTCTGAAATGCAGGTTTGTAATGTTTCTTACATTAGATATATGCAAAGCCTTGTTTTGCATTAACACCAAATTAGACATTAATGCTCACACATACACAGACATATATTTGTTGTTGAATTGTGTTTGGATGTTGCAGGTTCAGCTTATGACCGGAATGACAGATGATTGCGTCAAACAAGGAAGGACTTACGATGAATGCAAGGATGACTACCTCAATATGGTACATACATGTAGTGTTATTCTCTAAAATTACCAGGGAGTTCAGAGCTAAAAATGGAAATATCAAGATGGGGCACTTTTATACACACCTTTTACCCATTTTGGCAAAACATTGTAGTGACTAATGTGACATTTATTTGCACAGGATATAACCTCAATGATGAGCTTAAATGTGGGCTATAACCGCTCCGGCTCCACTGCTGTGAGTGCAGGAAGTAGTACATCTGTGAGTGTTGGCGGTGGAAGTGTAGGAGTTTCTACTGGAGCCAGCATGTCTGCTGGCGGCTGGAGTATGCACTGGCAATGGGGCACCAGCTTTAACTTCAGCAATACAGTTGGAGGTGTTGGTGGAGGCTTGGGTGATGGAAATGACTTCTGCTTGTAAGATATGCTGCATGCACGTTTCAAGTGATATGAAATCATTTAGTATCATAGAGAGCTCTAGTGTATAGAACACATGTTCACCTTTTTTTCATTGAAGGCTGCGCTAGATTCTGGGCAACATTATAATATTTTGTTTCATTGATGTAGGGATATTGGACTTGCCCAAAAATGTCTGGTTGAAAGCGCGGTCACCTGTGGTAATGTCTGGTATGACTCACTACAGATGTCCTTGGAGTCCTCCATCAATGTTATCATAGGTGATGACTGTGATGATCCTTGTGCTAAGTCACCTTGCCTCAATGGAGGGACTTGCATGCAGGACGGTTTCTCTTACAACTGTACTTGCATGCCTGGCTTTAGTGGAGAACGTTGTGAAGAAGGTATGATTTATCTGCATAGTGTACATTCATAGAACAATTTACAAGGGAACTATCAAAAACCACTTTGGTAAAGGGGTACGAGATTATGAGTTATAGAAGAAAACGAGGCAGGCAACATGTAGATACAGAGGAGTACATACATGTACAGGTACAGGTATTTAAGCAAAAACCAATCATCTATTATTTGAATTGTGCACTTTTTGCGTAGTTGAGAAAAGATTTTAACTTTTACTTGTAGGTGGTGCATGTGATGTTCTAGAGGGTTTAATTTGCTTTGATAATGCCCTGGATCTTTTAACAAACAACATTACATATGACCATGATGGTGGCGTGGTTACCGTTGATGCAGGCTTTTGCAGGTGAGAAAAACTTATTTTGGCTTTTTGCAATCGATAGGTAAGTTGTGAATGTATGATTGTTTTTTTTACTGCTGCTACAATATTTTCATTCTGGGTTAAGCATTGATGGTTATACATTAAAATTCCATTGATTTGCATTTCTTTCCAAAACTGTTTAGACATTAGACAAGTTTTCAATAATGAAAATTGATTTGACCTAGAAATGCATGTCATTATTAATATGACTCAGCACTTCAAACTTGTATAACATCATACATATAAAATGATGGAAATATGTTTTATGATATTATGTTGCATCCATATGCATATTGTTGATTCTAAATGTATATTTTACAGCCAACTTCCAAATATAACTACATGTTTGTCTGTTAACTTCATTCCTTGCGATGATATAAATTCACGAATCTTGTCTGCTTTCCATTTCCTTCTTGAAGCTGTTCAAAAGCAATGTGATGGTAAGATAACATTCTTCATAAATATTTGTGTTTATACATGTATCAATCATTTTGCATACAATTAACTTACACAAAAACAACACCATATCCATGTTTTCTAATGAAGGTTTCTGTCTGTCAAATGGAAAACATTTTATGTAATTTGAGTGTAACATGAGATCAATGAAAGTTTATATATGAACATGAGCATATATATGTTTATTTTTTTATAATCTAATGTTCCTAGATTTGTATATGTTTAACTACATATATTGAATTGGTTCAATTGTCTTTCATTGGTGTATGATAGCATGGAAGGTTCTCTTTTCAGGTACTGCGTATGACCCATGTTCATTAAAGGCAACAATGGACTGTACTCTGGGAGCGTTGGTTGATGTAAGACCAGAGCTTGAAAGTTCGGCACCAAATACAACTGCTGTTTGCTTGTAAGTTTTAAATGACAAAACATGCACAGTGCTATATCCTTGAACGAGTTCATTGTGTTGGAATACATATATATATACATTATTTAGTTCATCTTTGCACAACACAAACACAATTTACCGTTGACAGTTTCGGCAACTCCTGTTGCCATTTTCAAAACATCTCTGCGCATGTCAAGGTCACTCAGCACGACTTACGATGCCGCAAATCGGGTTGTACACATGAGAGAGATGAAAGGCCCCCTCGAAGCAGGTCATGAACCGAGACGAGGGGGCCTTTCATCTCTCTCACGTGTACGACCCGATTTGCGGCATCGTAAGTCGTGCTGAGTGACCTTGACATGCGCAGAGATTTTTTGAAAATGGCAACAGGAGTTGCCGAAACTGTCAACGGTAAATTGTGTTTGTGTTGTGCAAAGATGAACTAAATAATGTATATGCACAGTGCTATTCTAATATTCAACATTGAATGGTAAATGTGCGCATTTAAGCGCCAGACGCTGTTAGGTAAAGTCTGTCTATCATTATTTCAGAGCCCTAGGTAGTGGATACACATGCATTGGAGAGATTGATGCTACATGTAATGTTAGCATTGAGTTTGAAGATGAACTGAGCTGGACCTTGAGAATGTTGAAATACTACTTCTGCCCGGAAGGTTGTGATATTCAGAAAACTACACAATGTATAGTAGAGCTAAACAAGAAAGTGGAAAAAGATTGTGATGACAACTGTCAAGATAACATATGCCAGTATGTAAAATTCATATTTTAGTGCAACGAAACTACCTGATTTGTTACGTATACTTAGTTAATATGGTGGGATATTATTGTAAATATAATATTGATAATAGGCAAGAAACTCCTTTATTATATGAACAAGTCTTCGATGCTGATACTAATTGAAACAACTTTTGATAATTTCTCATGTAAAATCATTTGAATTGGTATCTACATGTATGATGTAAACACTGTAGTTACAGTAGACATAAGAAAACATTACTATGCAACTTGTGATTAGTTTTCCTATACCTTAAGTAAATAGCCAATTTAAGTATTGTGCTTCTGATTTTTAGGTCCACATGACACTGACTGTAAAGCAAAATATTTCAAAATTGATCTCAATTTATCAAAAACTATGTTACTATATACGCCAATCATTTTTCATTGTGTTAAAGGGAATATGAAGATACTGTTATGTGCGTCGAAGAAAACACAATGAATTGTGAAGATATTGACAAAGATTTCATGCAATCAAAGCTGACGGAGGTTGTTGGGAAATTTAATGATGTGTGCTTTGTTCCCTGTGACTCAAACCCTTGTCGAAATAACGGAACATGTATTGATATAGGACTGTATGACTACACGTGTGTATGTGAAGATGACTACACTGGAAAAGACTGTGAAGACGGTACTGTAGAATTCTAAACATTTTAGAATAAATTAGCATTACTGATAAATGCTTGTGTGAAGCCCAATGATATTTTAATTTGATTCCAATAAAATGTTTGATATTACAGCGATTGGCTGTGATTTGTCGAGCATTACAACATGTGTTGCTGATATTCAACAATACCTGACTGTTTACCTCAATGACTGCAATTGGCGGCCTAAGATTTGTCGGTATGTATAACACGTACTTGTAGTCATATTGAAATATTAAAGATGTTTTAGTGTGCATTTTAAATCTATCTAAAACAGAATGATGTCTCAAATGGGAACATGTATAATTGTATACCATTTTAGTCCAATTAAAAACAAACATGTTTGAATCATGTTCCTTCTGTCATCAAACAATTTCCAAGCATCGTGACACATTCCTACTTTGATATTTTTCTCATGAAACTGAAATTTTTCTTTCCATAACATGGACTCTCCAAAAACATACTATCGTAAAACGTTTATTATTTCACATAACTCTATACAAGATTTGTGATATACGGTATGCAGAAACAGAAAAAACAACAACAAGAACTAACAAAAATTCAAATAACTCTACTGCAGATTTCTTGATTTCTCGATGGAGTGTATAACGGACGCATCATTAGACTGTCCTGATAGTCAGTTACAACATATTCAGGAAGTGCTTGCAGTTGGCATGTACCTGCGAGAGAAATGCCAGGACGCAGGTAAACCTAGAACAAAATTATGTACCAGATCTAGAATTTAGGATGGCAATAGACTGTACGCATAAAGTCCTCCCATTTTTGAAAGATTTAACATTCAAGCTGTTGATAAAAAAAATTATTATTATTATTATGAATTGTTTTACTTTTGTTTCTGTTGTTTGAATAATAACAAATTTTTATTTTTGTTTTAATAATTATTGTCTACATTGGTTTGTACAGTATTGTGACTGTCATCAGATATCTCTGATGAGCCAAAACTGGTCTATAAACCTTCTTCAGTAGGAGTAAATAGCAACCATAATGAACTCAAATAGCCACCATTGTGGTCTTTATGTAGATAATTGGACTATTATCCTGTTCAAATGTATAACTATATGTGTTCGTCTACCTACAATCATCATGTGCAACTACCAGTCTCGCTATAATATTCTTGCAGAGGTTTGCAATGCAATAGTTGACATTACGTTTGTCGTTGACGCCTCCGCCTCCATTGAGAAGAAAGGCCGCGGGAACTGGCAGCTTCTCCTCGGCTTTGTAAAGGACGTTATCTCCAGTCTGGCTGTCGGTGAAAACGGCATCAGAGTCGCTGTTGCCAAGTAAGAGCTCATTCTGTTGGACTACTTTGTACAGTAAAACCTTGTTACATGTATCTTGATATTATGTGTATAGCAATTCTACTCTCACTGTTCTGCCAAGCAAGCTCCTGCCACTGTACATGTATTGACATAGTTGAAGAGACATCTTCCTTTTTACTATATCAAGTGGCCCTGACGGGACTCAAACTCACGACCCCAAGATTGTGAAACCAGAATGATACCATCATCCCAAGCTGCTTGGGATGATGGTAGGTATTATTCTGGTCACTGGATATAGTAAAAAGGAAGATGTCTCTTCAACTATGTCAATACAGTGGCAGAAGCTTGCTTGGCAGAACAGTGAGTTAGAATTGAATTCACAAGTAAACTTGGGAAAAAAATATATACAGTTATTCATATGTGTATTGCATTTTTCTTTTTTATTCTTCTCTCTCTCTTTACTATGTCAATACAGTGGTAGGAACTTGCTTGCCATAGTAAAGAGAGAGAGGGGGGGGGGGAATAAAATTGAATCCACAAGCAAACTGGGTAAAACTCATTAGAATAAGAATGTTTCTGTTATCCTTACATTGGTATCGTTTCCATTCAACCACATCATGCCACTATTATCATACAATTGTATCCACACCCACAGATTCAGCACGGCGGTGCAAGTGG
This sequence comes from Streblospio benedicti, assembly GCA_019095985.1. Classification (NCBI taxonomy): domain Eukaryota; kingdom Metazoa; phylum Annelida; class Polychaeta; order Spionida; family Spionidae; genus Streblospio; species Streblospio benedicti. The sequence goes on along the minus strand of CM032664.1, from coordinate 57,822,334 downwards.
AGTGGTACTTGGACCAGTACTACACTCATGACGAATTGCTCGCAGCAGTAGACAGAATAGGGTATTATAATTCGAACACCAACATAGCAGGCGGCATCTGGCTCATGACCGAGTATGTGTTTGTGCCAGCCCGCGGGGACAGGCCAGACGCTCCCAACATAGGTAGGTAGCGAGCATTACACCACTCTATTGAGGATGTTGAGAAAGCCAACCTTGCATGAAAAGGTTGCTTATGACTGTGTGTGCAAATGTTACGCACAATAACATCAAATTGCGACTATAAATAAGCACTTTTATATTTGCCTTGCGGGATATGAGATTTGACGAAATCCCATAACAATCTTTCTTTCTTTTTTTAAATGGAAATGGGTCAAGAAATCCAACATTCTTCATTTTTGTCTCATTTCCCACATCCCAGTTCTTTTTCCTTTTCACCACATCCTTATAACTGTTCAGCTTTTCCCCCAATATCCCACAACTTTTCAGCCTTATGCCCCTCATTCCATTCCTTTGAAATCCCATATTCCTCTTCTTTATCTTTTCCACCCTATTTTTAGCATTTTTATCCCACTTACATATAAGCCCCACTCAATGCCGTCTGTTAGGTATCGTGATCACTGATGGGGAGAGCAACATCAATCAGATCTATACGCAGCCTCGCGCTGAAGAGGCTCGTGCAGCGGGTATCGAAATGATCGCTGTTGGCATCACTGACTCAGTCAATCCAGATGAACTTCTCGTTATCGGTGGAAAGCCAGAGAACATCATTGAGGTACATGCAATGCCATAATTCAATATCTCTATTGTATTACAATCTGGTGTATGTTATAAATGTGTATATTTTAAGTGTACATATTATTAGTGTATATGCATTAGTAGCTTATTCTATTGTATTTTATTATATTTGTTGATTCAATTCAATCATTCAAAATGTTTTGTGAAGATGTGCTGTAAGTTTGATGGTTGATGGTGTGTTGTGTGTAGCCAGTCGTTACTAAATTCCCTATTTGGCACAGTGGACATGTAGAAAAAGCAAATCTTGTCTATATTTTTGCCTGCAGGTGTCTGACTTCAGTGCCCTTGAGCAGTTTGTGTCCAGTACCTCCAACCTCGCTTGCTATAGGACAGGTAGGCTAATTGTGGAAGTTGGGCGATGATAGGCCGTTATTGCACAATACCAGGCTTTACGTATTCATGTGAAAAAATGCCAGTTTGCTATTTTAAAAAGTTTAGACATTGTGCAAAATGTCCATATTTCTGTGTTCTGCGTGCTGTGACGTCCGCCATTGCTGCTATAAAATAAAAATAAAACGCAATCAATAAATTAGACTTGAGCCACTTGCTATGTGCACTCTGACACACATGTAAGTGAGAATGCCAACTTCCCCATATTTACCGAGCCACGTTCGTTCAGAGAGGTTGGGCTGATTTTCTCCATTATGACGATACTACGGACGATAATAGTCCAGTGATTCCACAATCGCGCAAAACTTCCAATTTCTCGCTCGTGCTCGCTGAATTCCTTTTGTGGCTTATGAAATTGTTAGTGAGTGCTCCAGTACTGCCCACCTCATTTGTATTGTACTGAACTAGTCAGTGAGTCGGCCCCACTCAGTTTGGTTCCAGTGTCCACCTCGCTTGTAATCGACTTTTCAGTTAGTACTCAGTCTAATTATCTGCTTTTTTATTATGAAATATTTTCCTGTTTTTCACGTTAAGTTTTCAAATTATACCTGTCCCCAGTTATTTATTCTTAATTGATTATTTATCACTATAGCTTTTATGTTTGTATGTAAGTATTAAATACTATTTAAAAAATAAATTTAAAAATAAATATATATATGCATTTTTTCTGGTGCTGGAAGCCAGTAATGTGCAGCGCCAACTAGCAATTGCGTCCGTATCAAGGACTATATCAAGATTTCCCTTGCTACAATTTTCAAATAGATTACTGCGGTATTTCCATGAAATATTTGCAATTCCATTTTATGACATTTTGTAGAACTTGTTTCATCACCCGTTGTGCTGCCTCCGTCACAAAACAAGACAACAAATTGTAAGTTTTTAATCAAATTTTCTTTAACTATGGCTATCATAATTATTGCTATTATCATAATTTAAAAGTTCATATGAAGATTTATTCATATTTGAAAATATCATTGTTAAAAATTTTCTTTCATATGGGTATATGTGAATGATTTTATATTTGCAGATTGCTATAAGTGTAAAAACGCCAGACTTAATGATGAATGTATAGACGACAATAGCATAGACACATGCCAGAGTAATGAGGTAGATAGACTGATAGACTAAGAAATATGTTGTGATAAGTTAGTAAAATGGAGGTTCGGAAGCCTCGTTAAAAGGCGTGCCCCGTATAGAGGAGAGCCACCCCTCTGCACGCAAAAGAACTCACCTACATAATGTAGTTTGAAAACAATAGCTAGTATGATCCATCCACACACCCTTGGCTCACTTGGTACCTAACATGCCAAACAAACAGAACCACATTGGAAATAAGCAATACATATATATGTACGCTTTCATGTGCTATCCTTGGAACGTTAGTTTCTAAACTAACTACTACTACTACTACTACTATTTCCATGTTTTTGAATATTTAATGAGGCTAATATTTTAGTTACTGTCATTATTATGTCATTATTTGTACTTATGTATTAAATATTTGTTTCATTTTCAACAGATTTGCCAAACTATAGTTTCATTTGACAAGAAAGGAAGTGGGGGAATGGAAATTGAAAGGAAATGTAAAAACTACAATGCATGCAAACCAGGCTGGCAGGGAAGTAGTGGCAAGTGCGTTCAGTGCTGTGAAGGAGACTTCTGTAATAACGTAAGTTAAAAGTTTAACATGTATATATATTTATTCTCAATCTGGAGACAGAACTGGTTCTTCCTCTTAGGACTCATCAGCGCAGCTCAGAGTAATGAAGTTGGGACTGGTAGCAAACAGTGGCATGAACTTTCGAAGCACATTTAAGCCAGACCCGCCAAAATGGGCAAACTGTGCAGCAGTGAGCAATGCACAATGCAGTGGCAAAGTAGCACCCCAAGAGAGTGTTCAATATATATTTATATATGTATCAACAATATACACAGTAGTAAAATATATAGTCATTTTGTGAACAATTTTTCTCCCATTGATCAAATCGCATTTAAAAGTCTACCAGTATTAATAGGAAGTTTGCTTTAGAGTGTATCAGTTCGTAAAAGTGTGAATCATTTGTGTAAATGATAATATATTTTGTATAAATGTTTGTTCTTTTAATTAAATAAAAGAATTATTGTAATGATGTGGGGTTAATCTCTAAACCGTCTCTACTTGGAAACTATTACATAATTGAGATTTAATACACTTGATTAATTTCTTCAGAATATAACTGCATCCTACATCGGTGACCCTGCGTGTGGCGATCAAGTTCAAGTCCCAGCTGAGCCACCGAGAAATGCCAATGGTCTAAATATTACTGGTCTAAATATACCTGCTCTACAACCGTGTGGTAAGTTACGTAAAATTGCTGTTGCTCTAACAATCTAACATCTAAATACAATACCATTTTGAATAGTATTTAGCTTCTTATTGTATTAATTGAGGTTTTAAGTCCATATTTCACTCTTAAATGGTCTTCAGCTGAGCAATAGCTGCCCACAATGGTTCTTTCCACATATGTCAGTCATTTGCCATCTCGACCCCCGAGTTAAAGAGGCCTTTAAGTTTTCTTTGATGGTAGCTGCCACGAATTTGTGAGTCTGCCCCATGTTATCGACTACTGTGATCTTTTCTCGTCCTTATCCAAGTACATGTACTTCTCCCCTGCACATGACCAGCCCCGTGCAAACTGTTTTGCTTTGACACTGACTCCAAGTTAAGGATCCCAAGATTGTGTAGAGCAAGGCTGGGCTAACATTGTCTTTGGCTTTGACACAGCACATCAGCTCATAGATTGTCATTGTGGATGAAGCGTGCATGATCCTTATTATACAGGCAGCATAAATCATTCTTCATCTCTAATATCCAGTATTTAAGAGGCTTCTGACTCTCATGTTGTCAAAGGTTTCTCTATTGAATGTAGATCACAAATTTCCTTGAATGTGTTCATCGTGTTGGAATCCATATACATGTATATTTACAACGTTCATCTTTACACAACACAATAAAATCTTACATTGATTGACAGTTTCAACAACTTCTGTTGCCATTTTCAAAATCTCTCTGCGCATGACAGGTCAATCTGTACGACTTCCGATACTGAAAATCGGGTCGTACACATGAGAGTTGAAAGCCCCCCTCGTCCCTGTTCATGACCTGTCTCTGTCCTCCCCTGTTTCTGAGGGGGTCTTAGATCGCAAATTTGTTTATACTTTTAAGTGATGATGATTGTACATTTAATGTAAACTAATTTGAATGAATAATGTAAAAGTGTGTTCTATGTTTGTCTCATACATATACATATATACATATTTCATATTGTGTTTACCTTCAATTATTTTTGGATACTAACTCTCACACTTGAATGACTACCCATGTGTATGCAAATTGGAAATATAGACATGGCTCTTCCAATCATGGAACCTAGTCCGTGATTTTGACTTGTTCAAAATGTCTGACTCTAACTTTCAAAGAGACTGAAAAAATACCATTTTCATGTAACTATCATGTAAACCAATCAGACAAATAAAAATCGCAATGTTGTTTTGATATTCCTTACCATATTTTAATTATGATAGAAAATGTTACTCTCTGAACAAACTAGCTGTCAGCACATAACATATATTCTTATAAGTAGGGCCTTCTTTCAATGTCTCACCAAATAATACCACTAAAGCTTTTGTGAACCCAACATGAGCAGCCATGGCATAAACCAGAGCTACTCCCTCCAACATTCATACTTGTCATACTCAAATATAAACAATTGCAAATATGGTTGGGAATTCTGTACTAAGGATTCTTCCGATTCATTATATAATGTATAAAGTATTCTATGTAAAGGAAAAGATTTGATCGTTTTTTTTTAATAGTTAACAGCAAAAGAATGAAAAAGACAAAATAACATTATTTAATCAACATGAATAAAACCATAAAATACCATCTGTTGAACTGAGCGTCTTCTTTCCAGACCCTGAACCTGCCACATGCGCTGTGGACGTGTACCACGGATGTGTCTCGTCATTTATAACACTTATGTTTGATCAGATCAGCTCTGGCAATCCTAATTTTGGCTTAATATGCAGGTAATATATGTGTGTATATAATGTCATTAAACCAGTGTGTAAACACTGTTATGCATCCACAATACATATGATAAATAGTTATACTTTCGTCAAGATATAACAGTCAATAAACATTCACCCCATTATTTGCCATCCAGTATCATCTATTTTAGAATCAATTTTCAAATACATGTTCTTTCCTCATGCAGTGCTTACACGTCAACGACCACCTGTGTAGACTCAGTCAAAGACAACTGTTCTGACTCCTTCTATATGCAATTATTGAGTACCTTGAACGTGAGTGTTGCCATGGCTGATGGTAAATGTGATGCACTAGTGTGTTACCCTGAAATTGCCATGACCTGTGTGAAGGAATTGGACACTGAAGTCAAAACGGCTCTTGCAGCAGTCGCTCCACTCCCCTTCCCCATTCCAGGAGCACCCTCATTGGATCTCGTATGGTTTGATGTATGCAAGTAAGTAGTAATTCACTTCATGGTTATGATTATATAATTTCAAATTCATGTAGAACTTATGTAGAACTTATGTAGACCCTGGGTACCAATAGCGGTTGCCCGACTACATTGTTGGCATTATTTTATACAATTTGATTTTGAGCCCAATTTTCAACTTGAAAATCCTAGAGTATATTGTAAGTCAAGAAAAGGTTCAAATGTAGACCATTGTGTAGTTTGATTTTCAGATCGTGACGTTTTTAGTGCTAGATGACCCTATGTGCTGGCTATCAATGCAATGCATTATATAGATATGTGAATGTAACTTTCCTCATTGTGATCATTTTCAGAAAGATTGATCTAGCGATTTCTTGCACCGTGGAAAACACTCTTGAATGCGGAGAGGTGGATAAGGAGGCAGTAAGGAGCAGTTTGGAATCTACTTTGACGCTTGTAGATGATCGCTGTAACGATCCGTGTCTTTCAAGTCCATGCTTTAATAAAGGCACCTGTATGCGCAACGGCTCAGACTATACTTGTGACTGCATGATTGGGTTCTCTGGTGACCGCTGTGAAAATGGCAAGTTGAACTGTCATAACGATAAGGGATCGTTTACAAATGACATCACTCGGCAGTGGGGTTCCCCTGGGGGGCGTGTAGCAAAAGATGACGAAAGTTGAACGGGGTCGTGGGGGTGGTGGGTTTAGCACTTACTTTCTGATATGTTAAGTGAGTTGTGATATACATGTATCTACTAGTTTAAATCACATTGCCATGTTTGCTTTATGTCCTAAATACATTTGTAAAATTATGTCTAAATTATGGACGTATATATTCAAATGTATTTATGTAAGTGGCAAAGTTAAATCAATGTTAAATTTCATCGCGAAACCATGTCGCGGGGGGCAGGGTGAGGCAAATATGACGTCACTTACCAGGGGGGTGGAAGGGGGGGCGGGGGGGGGGGGCTGCAAAGGTGACAAGGGGGGGGGGGTAAAAAAGGCCAAAAATGATGAAGTGATGTCATTTGTGAACGATCCCTAATTTGAATTGCAGGAATTATTTATTACACTCACAATTATGAGAAAGGTAGCCTAAATTTGGAGACGTGAGCATTTGGAGAATGTACTTACATGTATTGGTTGTTTCCTATTATAGGAGAGGGCTGTGATCTTACAGAAGTTAGTGCTTGCTTCAGTCAATCATTGAATTATTATGCAGCTTCCTGGATTACTGATGGTTGCCAATGGAGAGACAAGGTTTGCAGGTATGGTGAAAATCTAACTGATATGGATACAACTATGTTCTCTTAGAACTGAAAATGCGTAGTGGACTGATACTAGTTGTTACAGACTAAGAATAATTTTTAGATATTAGTGTACGTCAGGTTGTTAAGATGGTTTTCTTTCAATCTTATTTTAGTGATGTTTACACCATTCTTCCCTGTATTGATATTAATTCTCAATTCTGCAAGTCGGACGTCGCAGCCAGAGTTTCTATTATCAAGGATATTTTCAATAACATTAAAGACAAGTGTGAATTCATAAGCTGTAAGTATATTTTCAGTTATTCTTAAGTTCACTTTCATTTGGTATTACATGTATTTGAATCAATAATAATTATATGATTTCTATATTTAAGTGCCTGTGTACCATCCTGATGGTATGTATACATGTGTGATATTAGAAAAACATCCTTTGACATCTAATTTGTAGATTTGTTAATTACTTATTAAATTAAAGCAGGAATATGGGTGTTGGACACTTTAATTTGTTTTTCTAAATTACAATGCATACACTATTAATTTGCAGACATCATTTGCATCAGCAAGACTTAATATTGAGTGTTGCCAAGTGGTGGATATAACATTGTTGTAGCTCCCATCCTAGGGTCATGGTCTATTTCTGTCTTTTTGGAATAGAATCTTTTAGAGTGTAGCTCACTACAAAACCCCCATGGGAGACATCACACTTACACTTATTATATTTTTTATCCAATGAATTATCTGTGAACAAGAGCGTGGGGACACTTCACCGTTCATACTTCACACTTCATATTTATGAAATTTCACGCACTTTGCAGTTCACACAGTGAAATTGTGAAGTGTCTGTTGGAGCTGTTGTTCATAGATAAATCATAGGATAAAAAGGTAAGTGTGAACTGTGATGTCCCCGCGGGTCTTTTGAACCGTACTGAGTGTTGCAATTGATGCAATACTATATTTTTGATAAGGATATATATTACAAGGGCCATGATTACATTCTGGTTACTATTGCAATGATAGTTTTCACTTACCACTTCTTTTTCCTCTTATTAGACAGTGAATATCTTTTATATATCTTATTTCATTGAGCTAATACAAAATATGTCCATTGTTGATGTGTACATTAATAATTTATGATAGAATCGTGTGTTAGACTATCATTGCAAATGTTAAAAATGCTATGTTAATTAATGATTGTTTAATGTTTATAATTATAATATATATATATATATCTATATATATATCAGCTTTTAATAACACTTCTATTCTTCATATAAAATGTGATACTAAATATTAGCTTTTTAACACTTTTTCTTCAGCAAAATGTGATACTAAATATTAGTTACTTTTTCCGATTTATTTTCATGTATTACATATCTTATTCTAGAAGTCATATTGTCATGAATTGTTACATAAATATAATTGTTTAAATCAAGATATATATGTATATACATTCAAATTTGTTATGTTTAGGTGGTTATTTTTCTTACATAATTTGAGATTTAACTATCAAATATTTACCGAGCATCTATTACCCTATATCAAAACAATAATTGTATTAAAAGGTGTCTCTTAGAACTAAGTATATTATTTAAAATGTTTCATACACTATTAGTGTAGAATATATGAATGTGTTTTATAGAAATAGAATGTAATGTCTGTGATCGGGTGGATCATCCAAGAGACTGCACCAACAGAGAGAAGTGCTCAGGAAGCTGTCTTGCAACTAAACATACAGACAGGATAAATGGCGAAGTATGGTATTCACTGGAGTGTAAGGAAGAAACTGAAATTTGTACATCAGGTGAGGGAATATACTTCACTAATTCTGTTTTAACTTGAAGAAATTCTGATGGTCATTTTTATAATGCTTGACCTGAATGACAATTACATAGCTTCTTTTTATCTTGGTTCTAATATGGCCTAAGAAATCATCTAGATTTACCAGTAAACTTTTAAGTTATTTGGGAGACCTCAGGAATATTAGCTTACTTCTGACTTCTTTTTTCTACGACAGCTTTTTGATTGGGTTTGTGGGAACCTGTGCTATGATAGTATGATTATGATTCTGACATAAATGTGTTCATGGCTGTGAGAGAGAGGATAGAAATTGATGTATGAAATTGGTACATGATTGTACATGTAGGTTATTTTGAATTATTTTTCAGGAATAGAAGTTAGACCTACCACAGGAAATGTTTGCAACTATTGTTGCCAAGGTGACGAATGTAATGGTAAAGCCACCGAGGACAGATTCTGCTCTTCAGTTGCTCTTCCACCAATCACCGCCAGTGATTGGGACCCGTGTGGTAGGTCCCTGTTTTAAACATGAAGATATTTATACAATTAACATCAATTTCTATTAACTGGTGAAAAAAGCACTGACATCCATCATAATATCACAAATTGTAATTCGGGTTCTGAAAGTGCATAGTTAGCTTTATGCAGAAAACACTGTATCTATGCATAAAAGCAGATTTTTAGCTCTGTACATTCACTTATTCAATGGATTACCTCAAACTACACATGTTTATTGGTGTTAGGGTATGCTAGTAAATGATATTTACATAAATCATAATCAGAAACTCGAAATAAAGTCACTAATGTGTTTCTCATCAACCAAGGTTTAGGCTCTCAACAGCACTTCGTTGTATTCACAACCTAACATTTGATAAAGCTATAAATAGCTATTGGCATAATGCTTCGTGGCCTGTAAAATACACAGCACCATTTTCGTCACGGGATTGATGCATGCGCTATCATCTGAGGACCACTATACAAATAGATCATTTTGATTGGTGCATTGATAAACACACCGTAGGTTCTGATGTGGCTTTGGTCATAGTTTAATTCTCTGCTGCTCATAGAACCGGAGCGACCTGTGTGCAATGTGGAGGCGATCGGAGGCTGTGTGGCCATGTTTGAGCGCGAGTTCTATCTGGAGATGAGCACCATGAACCCCAACTACGCCAAACTCTGCGTGTGAGTACCACTGTTGTTATTAGATGCTTAAAAGAGACAATTTGGACAAATTTGCTTTTTTATTATTATTATGGATTTTTTGGTAGCTCACTCATAATCAGTTCTCACATTGAACATTGTACTAATCTATGTAGATAATATAATAGGTGAATTGAAAAATGTAAGATGTATATGATGTATTAGCATGGTTTATTATAAACATGTTCTCTTATACCTTGCAATGGTAATACAATGCAATTAGAGCTTCAAGTATAAGTTATGAAGTCCAAAAGGTACTAAATGTTATTGAAATCACAAATTTTTGCATCTTCAATGCTGTATCAAGTAAATATTTTCACTTGATAAAGCAATGAAGATACGAAAATTCGTGATTTCAATAACATTTAGTACCTTTTGGACTTCATAATTAGCTCCAAGAACTTTTTTATTCAAGTATACATTGTTTTATATGTCGCAAATTATACATTTCAGTCTCTGGTCTTTGGCCCAGGAATGTGCAGTTAGCTTAAGTGCGCAATGCTCTGCCCGTTTTCGTTTTGAATTGGAATACACCATGCAGTACTTTGCTGTGAGTTGAGAGTCTTCAACCATTTTCTTTTCATTATTTTATTTAATTTGTGTTACTTTTTTCTGTTTTGTTTGGAATAGCACTTCTAACCACAAGAACATTCCATCACCTATTCCAGTCATTTGTCGGTGCTTTCTGTGACGATGGTGCATGCTTCCCAAAAGTTGCAAGAGAATGTGCCTCTGAACTTACTGCAGAAATCATATGGATTGGAATGTCTGATGGATGGCCTCTTACAGATCCAGAAAAGATCCTAAGCTTCTGTGGGTATGTATGTTTTATTTGATGTACCTGATGGCCTTACTGTACAGTAATTTTAATCACCCAAATTCATATATGCGTAAAATGATTGTGCAATTCTTAAGTGCTCATCCAACGAATGTCATACTAAACAGAATCTGATAAATTTATATTCTTGCTTAATTCAGAGGGCCCACTCTTAAAGATGTTAGCAACCTTTATTAAGAAATATTTACCTTGAGACCCCTATATTCCAATCTGATGAAGCATAGTTATGATGTTATTTATGATAAGAATAAATGAGTTTTAATGTATGAGTTTTAAGAATGTATGCTTTTTACTAAATTATATATGAAATGTTTTATATGTCATGATATGCTTTTTGTTTCATAAGCCTATATCACATGTATGTTGATTTGGTTACAATAAAGCTCTATTCTATTCTATTCTACTAAATGAATGTTATTGCATTGCTTCAGCTGCTGAAGCAAAGCCTTGTGTTTGTTATGCTTGTAACTAACTAACTAACTAACTATTATTACTTTATTGTTCAATTATGTACATATATAATATACAGTGTGTTGTTTCAGAACCTACACTAGTACCATCGAATGCCTTCAATACAACTTATGGGAATGTAGTGATGTTGACAAGACGATCATTGAAAGTATCATCGAAGAGCAGTTGAAAGTTACTGCTGATATTGAGTGTCCATCAGATCCCTGTCTTGCACTACCTTGCCAGAACTTTGGTGTTTGTGTGCCCCAAGATAAAAGTTACTTCTGCGAATGTGCACCCAGATGGTCTGGTGATAACTGTGAAATACGTATGTATATCTCTAGAGTACATGCATGTTTACAGGTTACTTTTACACTTTCGTGAATTATACAGATGTTTAGGCAGTCATTTAATATCTATGTTGTCACTGGCTTGTGAAAAGTGATTGGTACAACTGAACAACTGAAACGACAGAATGTGACTGAAAATGACGAAATTCATGTACATCTGATCCATCTTTTAATGATGGCCCTGAATCTAACTTTTTGTTTAGTATCTTATTATGTATCTTAGTATATTAATGTGTTTTATTGCAAATTGTGTTCAACTAAACAAAGATATTGTTTTCCTTTAGCATCCAACTTGTGTCCTGTTGGACTTTCACAAGGAGATGTCCCGCTTACATGGGACAAATCTCTGAAAGTATACGTGTCAGAGAAAATCCGTCTGTCCGCAGGCATCATGATCTTTGGCGTCAGATATCAATACTTCCATGTAAGATTCTAAGTTTACATTGTTTAAAGATAGAGTCAAAGAGTCTAGTTTCTACACTAAATAGTTCAGACTTCACAAATTCATTTGTTTGCATTGCAAGAATTTATTTATTTTTATGATACAGTACCATGCAGTTCTTTCTCTTTACTAGTTTTTTTGTATTCTTTACAATATCAGCAACTGTGGTTTTTGCAGGTTTCCGAGCGAGGTTATCTGTCCTTTGGGGATCGCTATGTGGCATACAACTTCAATGGATTCCCGACATCTGGAGTCAACATTCTTGCTCCACTCTTTGCCAAGCAGGATTTCAGCTGTTCCGGATCCAGTATTAAAGTTGGTCTCTATGAGGATGGCGACAAGTCAGCTGTGGGTATGGCTGTAAGTAGGCAATTTTGTTTGCTTTGATGGATGGATAACCAGTCTGAACCAATCACAGAGTTTTGATGGTTCTTGGTATTGAAGGAGGTGGTTACTAATTTGCTATACGCATGAGAGGAAAATATCTTTTATATCAATCATTGGTTCCATTTGTATCACTTTGCGCTGGTTTTTGCCCTTCGCATTTTATGACAACAATCTCTTGCAGATGAAAAATTGGGCATCAAAACAAATCCAAGCCATGACAAACTACACAGATTTTGTTGCAACCGCTGTGATTAAGGTGACGTTTGAGAATGGTAAACCATATCCATGTGAACTAGCTGATATTGTGTATGGGCCAAAATTGGTAAGTTTGATGCTCTTATACCAATTGCATGGTCAATTTTATTGGTTCTGTGTTTGTGTGACTCCATGTTCCAACTACATTTATATTATACTGACTATTGTATCATATTTCATCATTGACATTGACAATATGAATAATGTTCCAGGGAAGCACGTATCAAGTGATTGTCATCGCAAATGACAAGATGACCTTCACCATGTACAAATATGAGAGCGTGAATGTTGAGGCGCAAGGAGATGAAGTGTACATGGGATACAGCTTTGATGGAGCTGTCACGCATGAGCATGTGTACTCTGGAACTGCGGCAATGGAAGCTTTTGAAACAGTTGATGGAAACTACCCAACAGATGTGGAAAACCCATATTGTCTCGCCGTACCAGATGAGATTTGTAAGAAGGCTATGGATTGAGTCTATTTTGATTGAAGTATTTCTCAATGAAGTGTATTAATTAGTTTTAATAGGTTCTCTCTGATTACATACTCACTTTGTGAAACATTTCGAATGTTATATTAATGCTAAACCCGTCTAATTACAGCTTTGAAGGGCTTGTATTTCTACGCCCTGTTTGACCCAGCAAACAACATTGTTCAGACTCCGGAGGATATCTGTCTCGACTGGGCGACATCTACAATTAACACGGATGTGTTTGAGCTGCCAGTTTGTCCATGCACTGCCCTTGAAGCGGCCATTGACATCAGATTTGCTGTTTCTTTTGTTGGAGCAATCCAAATGCCACGCATCTGCTACAGGCTACAGAAACCTGTGGTCTTTGGAGAATACAAAGGCACTCAGGTAAGCAACTACCAAAGTTGTTATGTATTGTAATTATTATGCATAAGTCATATTCAATAGGCTTCGATAAAATCATTGCCCTGTCCTCTTTAAAGCCTTCCATTTGTTATGTCACCTATGTGAAAGATGTCCATTCTAATAGTATGAAAACGCAAACTCATCCATAAAGTTCTTTACAGGAATGTTGTTACTCATTGCCACATGGAGGTCTGATAAACACCCAGCCTTTTACGGGCCATGGCATTGTGCTTGAGGGTGGAGACCTCAGTGATGACGAGGCGTTTGATGCCTGTTGTATTGAATCGTTCACATATTGTTCCTTCTTCTACTTGGTGCGGCCTCCATCAGACTGTGTGGGATACAACGCTCCATTGATGGGTACGTTATTGTTCATATTTATATTGTGAAATACTGAAGAAATATGTCATGGTTTGGAGGTCACCATGTATGAATGCATGCCCGAATGTGGTGAATATTGCCCGAGCTTGCGAGGGCAATATTCAACCACATGAATACGCCCAGATGACCAGATGACCAGTCACCAGTAAATCCTCCTGCAAGTGCCAAAAAGCAGAGAGCTACACATGTGTAATGTATCTAGCATTCGGCAGTCCTACTTATACTAGCCTGTTATTGCTTAGCTGTGCAGTAATCCTCTAACAATAGAGATTACCACATGACTTCTGAGGCAATGTTTACAATTAGCCCATTACCGCGTAGCTGTGACATTTTCCGGAGATTCCCTATGAGCGCACGGCTATACCTGTCCTAACCTTGTGGGAATAACTGTATGACACTGGCTGATAATGTGTCATGTACAGATATACTTGTGGTCATGACTCACGACAAAACTCAAACTTAGTTTGGCTTAACTTTTGAAATTTTGAAGTTCTATTAAATGGCGGAAAAGACAGTAGCCACAACATGAGTAGAGCCATCTACAAACACATAATAATACATCTTAGTAATCGACAATTTTTTGATTGGCTAAATATGACACCAATAACAGTATGTATTTTGACTGTGACATTGACTAACACTACACGCTATACTGATGCACTCATATGTTATCTTTGGAGTACCATTTCTTAGTAAATGTGACATGAAAAGATGTGTTCTTTTCTCATTCAGCTTTGTTGTGGGGAGACCCTCATTTCCGTACTCTGGATGACCTTGAATATATTTTCAATGGCATCGGCGAATATGACATGGTCATCTCAACTGAGTTCATTCTCCAAGCAAGGTAACGATTGTGTGTTACAAATATTAGCATTTGATTAGCATGATTATAGTTTACAGACTAGCAGATTCAGCTATGACTTGAAGAGTTGAGATGAGAATTTTATAATCAGAGGCTTCCAAGAATTACAATCATCTCATTTAAAACAAGAAGGATTTACCTGTGTTCTCACATTTTACTTGTATATATAATAACAAAGGTTATTTCACATGATAAAAACATGCATATACATATAAAGTAAATATTGGGTCATGCATATTGTATATATTTGTATAGAACTGCTCAAATGAATATCAATGGAGAAATGGCTCAAGCCAGCAAGTTTGTTGCATTTGCTGCGCAAGATACGTCATCGTCAAAGTCTGTAAAAGTTCAAGTAGACCTAAACCAACAGCAAGACAGTAAGTAACAGTTTTTAGATTAAACTACTTTTTATATATCATACATGTAGTGTGTGTTATTTGTTTTTGTTTTTTGTTTTTGTTTTTTTTGTTGTTTTTTTTTGGGGGGTGGGTGGGTGGATGGAGGTTGGGAAGGTATATAATTATTATTGACGAGCAAATAGTGTGACTTTAAACTATAAACTAATCTGTGACATATTTTCAGACTTGCGCTTACTAGTAAACAACCTAGATGAATCTGACTTCATGACAACTGCGATGGAGTCTGTAGTCTATGAAGGTGTATTCTTCCGTTCAAACAAATCTGCTGCTGCTGACCCCAACTTGCAAGTCCTGTTCCAATCAGGTAAACTTGAGACATGTACTCTAATTGTAGTAAGCTAAACTGATTGAAATTTTCGAAAGGTGTGTGTGTGTGTGTTTGAAAAGCATTTTATTGACATAAAAAAAAAAAAGTTTCAAAAACTTAGAAAACAATTAAGTTTGGAAATACAATTAGCACTATGAAATGAAATTCAAATCAATATAAATGGATCAAAAATTGCTGAAAGCACAATTACTACACAATCTGAGCTACAACAATTTATTGACCTAAAATATGAGCAATTGTGACCAAATTTTATGGTCTCCAAAAATGTTCAAGCTGCCATAAAATGTGACTAGGCATGTGAGGATTGTATCAAGTTTGAATGTTATCTTTCAAGCATTATCAAAGCTATTTCAAAAAATTGTTGAAGATAGACCAAAAATGGCCCCGTGAAAAGCACACTTTAATTGGCAAAGTGCCCATAAAACTCACTTCATTGTTGCATTATACCACATGGTTGTATTTTTGAACAAAATGCTTCATTAGTTCTCTAACTTGTCAAGGGACATATAAACATAGTTTCATACAATTGAAACAACCACAAGGATTTTGATTCAGCTAAAGCTATGCAATGGAACTGAATGGCACATGCAAATCGCCATTATTTTTACTGTTTTTGTATGCCCATCATTGATACATAACTGTTAATTGCATTCTAATGACAAAGCTAAAATCCATATTTGCACTGTTATAACCTGTACGTCTTTACCTGCCTGTCATTAGGTTGGATGTTTGATGTTCAAGTCCACCATAAAATGCTGGCGATCACGGTGAGCACCGTGGGTACGACCGGCTACAACAGCAGAGGGCTGCTGGGAGTCTTCAACGGGAACAAGACGGATGATCTAACAGCCAGAAATGGCAGCATCATCCCGATCGACAGTGACATGGAAACCATTCATAACCTGTTTGGTGAAACATGTAAGTGGCACTCTTTATTACTGATATGTATTTCTGTGGGATGTCCATGAAATATTGTGCCTTTTGATGAGATTATAATTGCAATTTTTGTTCTCAATCCTTCATAAAGGGCGCACAACAAAAGCCAGTTCCCTCTTCGCTTATGATGAAAACAAGAGTTGGTCGTCTTACCAGAATGCAGCCTTCGTTCCCAAGTTCAACTTGTCTTGTCCCGACGCGGCATCAGAGGCAATTGCTGCAGCCCAATGTGATGGAGTTGATGCTTGCATATTTGATTACTGCTCCACACTTGACATGGATATAGCTGCTGCCACGAAGAGGACCAGTCTTGATTTTATAGCTGCACAGAACATCTCCTGTAAGTAACATCTATTTGATGCACTATGTTGCAGAAGATTCATGCTGATGTTGTGAAGCTTCTTTTAACTTGTGGACTTTTGTGTCACTTCCCGTATATTATAGGATATGAAATAATGCAATTTGCATATGACATTGTACATAGAAAGTAATTATTTTGGCTGTTTTCAGTGAATCAAATACCTGAGATAACGGCACCAAGAGAAATCCAGGCCACAGTTGGTGAAACAGTAACTTTCACCGTGCTAGCATCAGACTATGAGGATCCTCAGGTCGACATAATTATCTTGGGTGGAATCAAAAATGAAGCAGACTTTAACCCTGTGACAGGTGCTTTCAAATGGACGCCCACATCCTTAACAAGCACAGAAATAAGGTTTGTTCTTCTCATGGTCATAAACGATCTTAATGTTTTGAATAGATATTGCACTTTTCTTTCACTTCCTTCTGCAAACCCAAATTAAACAAAAATGAAAACTGCAATTCTATT
The DNA here is from genome assembly GCA_019095985.1 of Streblospio benedicti. Classification (NCBI taxonomy): domain Eukaryota; kingdom Metazoa; phylum Annelida; class Polychaeta; order Spionida; family Spionidae; genus Streblospio; species Streblospio benedicti. The sequence continues at coordinate 57,805,024 of CM032664.1, read as the reverse complement.
CTCACTGTATATACACATTTGGTAGAATAATGTACACTGTATTGGGAATATCAGTGACTTTAATAATAGTTGACCTTTAGTGTGCAAGAAATAAAAGAGCATGACAGTTGCTTTACGTACAAAACTGCTTTCCCCAGCTTTGTGGCTGTCGACTCCAAAGGCGAAGCTTCGAACATCCACACAGTGACTGTGATCATGTGCAGCACCTGCTCGGACAATGGTCAGTGTGACTTCAGCAGCTACAAAGTGACCAACATCTCATCATTCAAGATCGCTGATTGCAAGTGCAATGTAGGATGGACAGGTGAGTACCACATCTTTAGTGGAATAAATGACATCCATCAAAACCTTAAGTCAGCACCATTATATATTTGTAATTTATGTTTAACTACTTGTTGTTCTTATGAAGATAATATTATACAACGAAGATAATACTATACAAACTTTTCCACTTAAGGCGATCACTGTGGACAGGACTTTGATGGCTGCCGTGATAATCCTTGTCTTGCTGAACAAAAAGCATGCATCGATCTCCCTCCTGAGGAGCAAGTGCAGCAGCAGAAGGCGTTCGATTGCGGCGAGTGTCCTACAGGATTCGAGCTCATCGGCAGCGAATGCATAGGTGAAGATAGATTTTTCAATACAAGGGACACATATGAGAACTGAATGACATACCCAAACTGCATCTTAAATAAGCCAATCATCTCTGGCTTGCTTTACTTCAGATATAAATGAGTGTGTGCAAGGCAGTCACAGCTGTGAGCAGACATGCCTTAACACCATCGGCAGTTACCAGTGTCAGTGTCTGCCAGGATACAGACAGGTAACATGACATGCAAAATGTGAGACAATCATATGGGAATGTAAAGCAGAGCATAATAGTTTTTTGTCTAAATCCAATTAATTAAGTATTACTTTGCAATACTTTTTAAAAATATTGCAAAGTATTTCAGTACTTTTGAAAAGTATTACCGTATTGTGCGATACTTTGCAATTTACTTTTTAATTTGCAAAGTAATTTTAGATGACTGACAACACGTTTTTGTATGATGCAATTGCGATATTTAAATACGTTGTGCTATTTATTTATTATTTATATTGAAGATGAGATGAAAATGATTATTACTTTGTATGACTTTTTATTTTAAAATGATTACAAGGTGTATATTTTGGCATCTATTTCTTGAAAAACAATGTACATGAATATTTTATTTTTGATAACTCAAATTGCTACTTATATAAAATGTTGCAAAAATATGGCAACACTTTTGAAACACTTTGCAATATCATTTTATAATGCAATTACAGAATGCTATATTGCAGAATATTGCAATACTTTGGTGAATGTATTTACTGGTAAATACTTTTTTTTAGTCTTGGTCCCATCGATGATGCGCAGCAACTTTTCTAACTACATGTACAGTGTAATAAATTGACACCCTGCGTGCAATAGTTGTACTTACAACAGTAATAACAAGTATTGCATAAATTGACATATAGTCACATTCGCATGTAGCACATTTATCATTTTCAGATTGGTGGCAAGTGTATGGACCGAGACGAGTGTATTGAAGGCGCCCACACCTGCGAGCAGGTGTGCCAGAACACTGTTGGCTCATTCAAGTGCTCTTGCTATGAGAACTATGAGCTTACCACTGATGGACAGACTTGTAGAATTTGTAAGTCCAAGTATCTGGAAGTATACAATGTTACTTAAAATGTGACCCCATTGTATTGCATATACAACCTATAGGCTTCCTAGTTCTCTCAATGATTTAAGACCGTCTTCTAGATCCCTTTATTATTCAAGTCTAACACACCGCCTTTCAGTTGGGTGACATGAATATAACATTTATAAATGCATACTAATTGATGGGATAAACTACAATATGTTGCATACCTTTTCCACATACTAAAACCATGTGTATATCACAGCGGAGGCGTGTACCAAGCCTTGTGAATATGGATGTAAACGGGTGAATGGGCAAGAAGAGTGTATCTGCCCTGCTTTCTTCACATTACGACTTGACGGTCTTACATGCAAAGGTACATATAGTAAATTTTTGATAGCAAAATAATGTTTAACCAAAATTGTATACAAAATGATACAATGACACACTGCAATGTTGGCAAATTTTACATGACATCTGACATCGTGTTAACTTTTGAATGGCAATTGGTTCTAACATTTTTAGCATATTCTAGCACACTTGCATTATTCTCCTACCATCATTGTATGATTATACATTTCTCCCACACTAGAGGAACATCATAGCATTAGTGGTAGCATTTTAAGCCATATATGTATATTATCCGTAGATATTGATGAGTGCAGCGACGTGAACCTCAACAAATGCAGTCAGAAGAATCTGTGTGTGAACCGTGATCAAGGCTACGACTGTCGCTGTAGTGTCGGATTCAGCCTCGATCCCAATGACCCATTCACCTGCAAAAGTACAGAATCGATTACTTTAAACCATACAGAAGAAGCATACTCACATCTAAAGACAGACCATCATAAATGCATTGTATCAAATTCACCCCCATCAAACATTTGTCATTGTAAAAAGACCATCCCCTAAATTGAGTATTATTTATACTAATGATCTTTGACCTGTACTCTATAGCCTAAATGTTAACCTAAAAGTCGATGGCAATTAGTTTGAACCTTTGTCAATCTAGGTTCGTGAGCAGCTATTTTCATTGATACATTGATATATCTCAATAGTGGCATATTATGTCAAATAATCTTTTTATTCTGGGCTTTAAAATGATGAATGACAGACATGTTATTGTCATCGGTAGCATTATGGCATGTCTTAGGTAAACATATGATTATAAACTTGAAATATTCACATATGAACAGTCATGGGCATAAGTCAATGTAAACATCATTGTCGTCAGTAGAATGTGAAAACTACATGTCATTCTCATAATAGTGTCATTTCAAATAATCTTACAGAAAGCTATGATATTGCCGGTAGCTGCATTGCTGTGAAGGGCTTTTAGGTACCAAGGACCTGTTTTTTGGAGAAAATTTATTTTCAGAATACGTGTATAGTGTTGGATATGGTTCTAAAATATTCATATTCATTCATAAGCGTTAATATGATTCCAGAGTGCAATGCTACATCATTTGGTGAGAACTGTGAACAGAGTTGTAGTACTTGCAGCGAGAACGTGAAGACGTGTCACCATGTCACCGGCTGTTCCATCTGTAACGATGGATATGAAGGTGATTTATAGTATTCTTCTTTATGCAGTAGCCTGAACGTTACTGATAGGATCATGATTGCACCTAAAACCATGTTATGTTTATTTTCTGGAAGTTTTTCAAACTTTTCACAAAGTGCTTGTCTAATCTAATTTGTGTTTGCTGGCTTTTGTCCCTGAAAAGTTCTCGTGTTGAAATTCACAAATTACTCTGCTTAATAATTTTTCTTATATACTTGAAATATATTATAGATTTGTTATTATAGATTTTTATTTTATTTTTTCAATTAAAATTGCTGTCAAACCCATTTTCCAAACACAAAATTGCTGCTAAAAGTTATTTTATACAAGATGAGTATTTCTTGTACTTGCCCCACATCTCATCATCGAAAATTTAGTTTTTCTTACTGGTACCCAAGAAGCAAATGTGTTGTGATTTGCAAAAATTTATTACCCCAGATGTAACTAGCTTACAAACATGGCCTGTAGACCCTCTGTCTGCTAAGGTTCTATTTTATGTGTGTGCTGCAAGTTTGAACACCAGAGAACAGCAGCCATCAAAATTCCTTTTTGCAGTTATGCTTCGACAGTTTAAAATGGTAGAAATATTTATTGTTGCAGGCTACAACTGTGTGGAGGACATAGATGAGTGCGCTCGCGGGCTGCACACGTGTGACTCAGACACCCAGGTCTGTGTCAACACTCGCGGAAGCCATTACTGTGACTGCAAACCTGGCTACAAGAAAGCCTCAGACAAAACATGCTACAGTAAGTTATGCTGCGTCAGGGGTTATTGCTGAGTTATTTTGCACAGTATAATCTAGCCTTTGTGTTGAACTCTGGTTGCCTGAAGTTGTTCAATTTATGTTCTTAGTTGACTATATTATTCAGTTTTATTATGATTTATGATATGGTGTCGGTGTTTATTAGAACTATTTATGAAATTCTATACTAAAATGACCTCTACACTATTCTCAAACTGTTTAATCCTATCTAGGAAGAACCCTCCATAAATAAAATTGATAATCCCTCTGCCTCAATATGATCAATTTCCTGATGTACATGTGTACTTAAGTGATTCTTGTTCTTTTTAATTCAATTTAGATTTGTTATTTCATTGAGTTAACTTTGTTTTGCAGTAGTGAACGATGTCACTACGAAAAACCGAGAAGTGGTTTTCATGCTAAGAATGGACTTTCCATTCATGGACGCATATCTGGATATGACTACAACAAATGCAAAGCAGCTGACTGCAGATATAGAGACTCAGGTGATAATCAATTCTTAATACAACTTAATGCAAAAAGTATACTGGCTTGTACGTATTTCTACGATCATAAGTATCAATTGGTAAATATTATCTATCTACATTCATGTGCAAATGAACACATGAATATTCTTTATTATAAGTTGCTATGAAAACATCTAAATCATTCAAAAGTGCATACATCTGTATCGATTCTTCATTCTAACTTATAATAATTAAAATATCCCTTCAAGTACATGTGTAGATCTATAGTACAAAATAAGGAAAATGTTTATTTGTTCCAGCTGTACGCTGTTTTCAACAAGGTGACTAACTTCCGTCGCCTGTACATCAACCAATTCATGTAAGTTCACAGTTGGTAGAAGATGGTAAAGCACAGTCTAAACATAGAGGCATTCATTTGGCAAATTTTGCACATTTGACCAATACAAATAAACTACCCTCATTAAAAAAAAAGGCTGCACAGTATCCATCGCCGTGTGAGATTACAAGCCGGGATGCAGACAATATTGTCAGAATGCTTATCAGTGAGGGTAGTAGAAATATTTGTAGTTGAAATTTCTAAGAGAGGCTGTGTGCAGTCTGGGTAAAGCACTAGATTTTTCAACCTGTCCTAATAAATGATTCATTCCATTATGAATATCACAAGCACTATATTTTGCGATACAGTGTCAAACACAAGCAACCACAGCAGTTTGTTACAGTCCATTTAACACTAGCATGCAGTTGGACCAGCTGACCCGAAACTCTGAAATTTAATCTATGTAAACCTCAATAATCTGTAGCCTTCTATTGCTGTTATTTGTTTATATACTGTCTACAAGTTCTAGCTAAAGAGCTCAACTTGTATTACCATGCACTCGTTAATAGAGAGAGAATTCTAATTGCAGGCGTGGGAGCGTTATTGCCGAGGTGGTGGTGATCTTCGCTGAAAACCTGGACCTGCTGCAGCAGACCCAGGCCGGCCTGGCCCTACTCAACAGTGTGGAGACCGGCTCGCTCAACTCACTGAAACCGCTCATGCCTCTAGTGCTTGTCATGGATGGAAAGCAAGGTGAGGGGGATAAGGGACCAACTTTTTATGTCTAATGTAAGAAATACACGTGCACTGCGGAACCTTCTCATACATGTACATTTAGCTTGATTTTTGCGCAAAATAGATAAGTTTGTGTCTTGTCTAAAAGGATAAATGAATGTAAATGATTTGATTATTGCATGGCCTTACTGTTTTATACACATATTAATAGCATTGGCGTCAGTACATAATACTGAATCACTGCTTTTATTGTTTATTGTTGACATGACTTTCCTTCGGACAAAACATTGTAAGAACTATAAATTGAAATGGTGGTTAATGCACTGACACATAATGTTCATATGATTATTTAAATTTGAATATAAAGTGCGTTATTTACACATCTGTGAGGGTAGAAATGGAGATGAATTGATAAGAAAAAATGTCATGTGTTACCGTTTGTTCATTTACTGCACACATACTTGAAGTATATAAGTTATGTGGTACTTATAATTCTTTCATATTAGACATATAATATGGTTATTGCACTAACAAGTGAATAATATATTTCCAATGGGCTTGTTTTTAGCAGAAATCATATATGAATCCTACATGATGTTTCCACATTAACTAATTACTTTTAGAAATATATTAGCAAAAAGCTTTATTCAGCAATGGTCATGCATGTTATTTGCAGTTATCATCGAAGATGCTTGTTTCTTATATGACCTAAAAGGCCAGTGTCAGAACCGTGCTTGTGCTGTGGAAGACTCGTTGCCTGTTTGCAGGTAAGATGCAGAGACTCCTTGCCAGTGGATATTATTTGATGCATTAATAGTGCATTGTACTTGAACGTGGGGTGGAGGGCACTGGTGAATGTGGGTGGATCTATTACCCAAAACAACAATCCAATAGTTTGCCTTTAAATGACTTGTCATCAAATAACGATCACATTACAGAACAATATCATCTCGGTGCAACCAAAGTAAAACAGCCATTTGCATATGTCATTTTAGCCTGGTTGCATTGGTGATTTTTCTTCACGTCTTTTCAACTTTGATATCGACATTACCATATACTCCATATGTACGTGCTTATTAACAATGGCTTGGCTAAAACCGCAAATGCAAGTCTTACCATTTCATAATCTTTTTGTTAAGTGCACTTGATCGCAGATGCTGATGCATTTCACATGAGCTGGCTTTCACATTATTACTTTTTTGTGCCTTATGTACCTCAAATGGCATCATTGTAAGGGAATCAAATGAAATAAAAATCTATCACAAAATACTTCCCACAAAGTTCTGGCAACCAAATGTTAAAGGTGCAACAGCTAGATTTGAATCACTATGATGTAAAAACATTATCTGTTTGAGTGGCCATTTGAAGGGTCTAACCACGTTTTTACGTCTACACGTATATAATGACATATTGCGTTGTTTTCTCTCTAACTTGTATTTTTCCTTTATGGTGCTCAGGTGTCCCGAGGGTTTCACTGGTCTTCAGTGCAATGAGAAGAATGTTGTGGAATCGCCGAACCTGACAACGATTGCCATTGTTTTGGGTTCGCTGGGCGGTGTCTTCCTCATTGGACTGGTCATCCTGGCCATTGTATGCTGTAGCCGGCGACAGACAGTAAACGGAAGATACATCAGGTTTGTATCAATTTGCCCTTTTACTTTTTACTATGGATACTCACAATGGACTCATACTTATTTGAATCCATACTGCATAAGTCCTCATTGTTCACATACCATTGCATCTCAAGCTCTTTCACTACTTCGCCTCTCACTGCAGTACATATGAAACATCTCTTACTACATCTTCGTCTAAATCAATTCCACCAGTTTGAAGTTCCACCTTCTAATTGTAGTTTTCTGTCTGTAGTCTCTCCATTTCCATCTCAATGTTGTGTGACTTTTCCAACTCTGCTTCAACAATCCACGCCAGACGAGTCTCTATTGCGACTGTAACCTCCTATTCTCCTCTACAACTTCTTCTGTGTTGTAGAGGATTTCATATTTTTGTCTACATACCCAGCCTCTTCATCAACTTTAACTTTCTCTGCCACCTCGTCCTTAGAATTTTATGCAAGTGATCATTGGTACATATACATGTGTATGTATAAATACATGTATATATAAAATATATCTAAATGATCCATGTTTCTGCCTCCAGGGACAATAATAGGCCATCCATGGAGGAGCAACTTCACACCGCCTACGGTCACTCGCCTGGCTACTACAACAGGTTCAAAGGCTGGTGGTGGCCACTGGGTAACAAGGCCCAGGCCCCTGTGGCCATGCAGACACCCCCAGAGAACATGTACATGCCTCAGCCTCAGCAGCCGCCATTTGTGTCCCTTGTGTACCCTGGGATGGACAACCCCGGCTATGTAATGAGCAATAATCCCAATTACCCCTGGCAGCAGCAAAGAGCCAGCCAGGCATGATGATACATGTGATAACACTTTACCATGAAATTATGTTCCTAGATTGTATTTTAATCGCAATGTTATTCATTTAGTGCATTGATTTGAGTTTTATTATGAAGAATATTTGTATAGTTTGGTGATTTTGGCGGTAGTGTCAGCCAAGGAGTAGTTTATAAGGGAGAATGCACACTATGTGCAGAAAAAGGAAAAGATACAGGGTATTTAGGTGAAACTACCGGTAATACGTTAATATGCATTAGAAGGAAACGACACCTAAGAACAATACAGAACTCAACTAGACACATGGATGATGCATTCACAATGCATCTAAAGGAAAAACATGAAGGAGAACAAACTAGCTGTAATTAAATTGTCAGTAATTGAACAATTCAAAAATCTATGTAGACAACTCAGAGAAGGAATAGATTTTTAAGACCAATAGGAGAAATAATGAACTCAAATTAGACTACTATAAACCAGTAATGAAAAGAATCACTTTCAGAAATAGAGGACATGTGACCTATGTTGATATTGTTATTCTACTAGTATAGCTAAAATAATGTTTATGATTTTGATAGTATAAAAGGAAAATGAATACATTATGTAATAGCAAATAAATAGTACCATATTCATAACTTAGTCAAAAAACAATATATGTAAAGATATATAAATTCTAAAGCCCAATAGTATATAAAGTAAAGCCAGGGGAAAAGAAAAAATTTAATAGAAGAAAATTATTAAAAGTATTGAAAAGTTAAGAAATATAAAGTTATGTAATGTAAATGTATGTATGTAATGTATATATGTATGTATGTATATGTATGTATTGTATTATGAATAATTTTTGACAAGGACGCTGGTGCATTGAAATTTAGATAAAATATTTTAATTTTTCAATTTTTGGACGTTCAATGGCCAACGAAGACAACACCTTAAGATTTGATGTGTAAGGCTCATTGCATATTGTATGTGTATCATATTTGTGGGTTTTATTTCTGTACACATGTATGGTTATTTTGAAAAGATTTGATAAAATAATAAAAGAAATATCCAAATTGTTTGCTTTTAACGTTTTCTAAATCTGTCCTCTTCAGAATATAACTTATAATTAAAATAACAGTACTTTTCACATAGAGAAAGAAACCTAATAAGTATCAAATCACAGAAAGTGGATTTTACACTCCACATTATATGAACATTATGGTAGCAGATTAATTATAACGCAATTGCAACACTATTGTGGCAAATTAACAACGTACGTGTATGTATTCAAATAAAATAAAAAGTAAAATAAAAAATAAAAATATAAAAACACTACTATTGTGACATTTGTTTATAATCTTTTTATTTTCTCATTTAGATACATATATGTAGGTTGTTAATTTGTTACACATAGTACAATAGTGTTGATTTTCAGACCAGATGCGTTTTCAGATATATTCAACAATTTAATCAACTCCTCAATTGATTTTTCATCTTTTAAAAATACTGTAGTATCACCTGCAAATTATACTACTTACATTTCATGGCCACCCACTGCAATGCATTTAATTGGATTGTTCGTATTAACAGCTCAAGTTAACAATTCTGTAATGAGAATCTATGTTCCATGCCAATTTTTTTTTTAACAACGAGCGATCTTGTAACAATATGATAATAGCTTGTCTTTGTGATGTTGTCTGCTGTCCATGCTTATAAGTAAAATATTAGGGAATTAACTAAATGTGTTTCCAATCACGGGGCAAATATATTTGTAAAATTCTACTGTTAAATCATGATTTCCTGGTGTTTTATTATTTTTGAAAGGAATCTTTGCAATCAATTCTTTTCTTAAGCCGCCAAATATGTCTAGTATACTTTATCTACCGCAGAAAAATATCAACCATACTATCTATGCAGGGAAAAACGTCTTCAATGGGTGGTGACTTAAGCCCTGAAGTGCTAGGTCAATCACAGTGGTACAATATAGTGATCCAGGGTTGGAGACGTGGAGAAAGAATCCTTTAATAGCCTCTTTCCCCCTTATAGCTGACTAACATCCTCCTCTTTACCCCTCCTAGCTGACTGACAGCCCCCTCTTTCCCCTCCTAGCTGACTAACAACCCCCTCTTTCCCCCTATTAGCTGACTAACAGCTCCCTCTTTCCCCCTCCTCGCTGACTAACGGGCCCCCTCTTTCCCCTCCTTGCTGACTAACGGGCCCCCTCTTTCATCCTCCTCGCTGACTAACGGGCCCCCTCTTTCCCCCTCCTCTAACATCCTCCTCTTTCCCCCTCCTCGCTGACTAACATTCCCCTCTTTCCCCCTCTTGCTGACTAACAGGCCCCTCTTTCTCCCTCCCAGTTGACTAACAGGCCCCACTTTCCCCCTCCTAGCTGACTAACAGGCCGTCTTTTCCCCTCCTAGCTGACTAACATGCCACACTTTCCCACTCCTAGCTGACTAACAAGCCCTCCTTCCCCCACCTAGCTGACTAACAGCCCCCTCTTTCCCCCTCCTAGCTGACTAACATGCCACACTTTCCCCCTCCTAGCTGACTAACAGACCCTCTTTTCCCCCTCCTAGCTGACTAACAGCCCCCTCTTTCCCCCTCCTAGCTGACTAACTTGCCACACTTTCCCCCTCCTAGCAGACTAACAGGCCCTCTTTCACCCTCCTAACTGACTAACAGCCCCCTCTATTGAACATCATTCCCTTGTCTAGGTTTATTGCCTAAGCCAGCCCCTCTTTCCCCTCCCTGACTAACTAACAGGCCCCCTCTTTCCCCCCTCTAGCTGACTAATGGCCCCCTTTCCCTCTCCTCGTTGACTAACGGATCCCTCTTTCACCCTCTGGCTGACTAACAGGCCCCTCTTTCCCCCTCCTGGCTGAACTAACAGGCCCCTCTTTCCCCCTCCTAGCTGACTAACAGGCCCCTCTTTCCCCTCTAGCTGACTAACAGGCCCTCTTTTTCCCTCCTAGCTGACTAACAGGCCCCCTTTCCCCCTCCTAGCTGACTAACAGCCCCTCTCTTTTCCCCTCCTAGCGGACTAACAGGCCCTCTTTTCCCCCTCCTAGCTGCTGACAGGCCCCTCTGCCCACTTTCCTAGCTGAATAACCCCCCTCTTTCCCCTCCTAGCTGACTAACAGGCCCCTCTTTCCCCCCTCTAGCTGACTAACAGGCCCTCTTTCCCCCTCCTAGCTGACTAACATGCCCCTCTTTTCCCCCTAACTAACAGGCCCCTCTTAGCTGACTAACAGGGCCCTCTTTCCCCCTCCTAGCTGACTAACATGCCCTCTTTCCCCCTCCTATTGACTAACAGGCCCCTCTTCCCCCCTAGCTGGCTAACAGCCCCTCTTTCCCCCTCTAGCTGACTAACATAGGCCCGTCTTTCCCCCTCCTAGCTGACTAACAGGCCCCTCTTTCCCCCTCCTAGCTGACTAACAGGCCCCTCTTCCCCTCCTAGCTGACTAACAGCCCCCTCTTTCCCCTCCTAGCTGACTAACAGCCCCTCTTTCCCCCTCCTAGCTGACTAACAGCCCCTCTTTCCCCCTCTTAGCTGACTAACAACCCCCTCTTTCCCCCTCCTGGCTGACTAGCAGGCCCCCTTTTCCCCTCAAATTAGACTACTAACAAAACGTCCTAGCTGACTAACCCTCTTCCTCTGACTAAAAGGGCCCCCCTTTTCCCCCCTCCTAGCTGACTAATGGGCCCCTCTTTTCCCCTCCTAGCTGACTAACAGCCCCCCTCTTTCCCCCCCTGGCCTGACTAACAGGCCCATATTCTTTCCCCGCTAGCTGACTAACAGCCCCCTCTTTAAATCCTAGCTGACTAACAGGCCCCTCTTTCCCCCTCCCTAGCTGACTAAAAGCCCTCTTTCCCTCCTCCTAGCTGACTAACAGCCCCTCTTTTGAAAAGTTAAAAGCTGACTAACAGTTCTCTAATGTAAATGGCCCCTTTAAATGTACATGTAACAGTATCCCCCCTCCTAGCTGACTAACAGGCCCCTCTTTAGATAAAATATTTTAAGCAGACTTTTTGGCCCTTCAATGGCCCTCAAAGCTGACTAACAGGGATGTCTTTCCCCTCATTGCTGACTAACAGGCCTCTTTTTTTCCCCCCTCTGTACTAACATGATCTTTATTTTTCCCTGACTAACAGTCCCCTCCTAGCTGACTAACATTCCCCTCTTTCCCCCTCCTAGCTGACTAACAGTCCCCTCTTTCCCCCTCAGCTGACTAGGCCACTCTTTTCCCCTTTCCTAGCTGACTAACAGCCCCCTCTTTAATAAGTCCTAGCTGAACACACCCCTCTTTTTACACCCTCCTAGATGACATTAACAGTAGCCCCTTTCCCCTCCTAGCTGACTAACAGGCCCCCAGCTGACTAACATGTATGTATTCAGCTGACTAACAGGCCCCTCTTGGCTGACTAACAGCCCCCTCTTTCCCCTACTGGCTGACTAACATTCTCTTTCCCCTCTTTTATTTTCTCCTTTAGCTGACTAACAGGCCGTAGGTTTCCCCCCTCCTACTAACAGCTGACTAACAGCCTAAAATCCCCCTTTTCAGACTAAGATCCCGTCTTTCAGATATCTTTCCCAATTTAATCTGACTAACAGCCCCTCTTTCCCATCTAGCTGACTAACTGCCCCCTCTTCACCTGCAAACATGACTAACTTTTACCCTCTTTCCCCCTCTAGCTGACTTTAAATTGCCATTTCCCCCTCCTAGCTGACTAACAGCTTCCCTCTTTTTCCCCTCCTATGTTCCCAGCCCCCTTTTTCCCCTCCTAGCTGACTCTTTTCCCCTCTATGATCCCTCTTTTTGTCTTTTGCTGACTAACAGGCCTGCTTTCCCCCCTTAGCTGAAAAACAGGGGAATTTCCCCTCCTAGCTGACTAACAGGCCCAAATATATTTTGTAAAATTCCTTTGTTAAATCATGATTAACTACTAACAGCCCCCTCTTTCCCCCTCCTAGCTGACTAACAGCCCCCTTTTAACCCCCTAACAACCCCTCTTAACAGGCCTAGCTGACTAACACCCCCTCTCCCCTCCTAGCTGACTAACAGGGCTCTTCCCCCCCCCTCCTTGCTGACTAACAGGCTTTCCTTGACTAACATCCCCCCCCCCCTAGCTGACTAACAGGTAATTTTCCCCCTCCGCTGACTAACAGGCCCCCTCTTTCCCCTAACTGACCCCTCTTTCCCCCTCCTGACTAACAGGCCGTCTTTTCCCCCTCCTAGCTGACTAACAGGCCCCCTCTTTCCCCTCTAGCTGACTAACAGGCCCCTCTTTCCCCCTCCTAGCTGACTAACAGGCCCCTCTTTCCCCCTCCTAGCTGACTAACAGGCCCCTCTTTCCCCCTCCAGCTGACTAACAGGCCCCAGTTTTCCCCCTCCTTTGACTAACAGGCCCCTCCCCCTAGCTGACTAACAGGCCCCCTCTTTCCCCCTCCTAGCTGACTAACAGGCCCCTCTTTCCCCCTCCTAGCTGACTAACAGGCCCTCTTTCCCCTCCTAGCTGACTAACAGCCCCTCTTTCCCCCTCCTAGCTGACTAACAGCCCCTCTTTCCCCCCCCTAGCTGACTAACCCCCCCCCCTAGCTGACTAAGCTGCCCCTCTTTCCCCCTCCTAGCTGACTAACATCCCCTCTTTCCCCCCTCCTAGCTGACTAACAGCCCCCTCTTTCCCCCTTTCCCCCTCCTAGCTGACTAACAGGCCCCTCTTTCCCCCTCATTATGTCTAGTTAATGATTCTGCTAACTCTTTTGACATACAAATTATTACCATTAATGTTCATTCTTATTGTTACCCAACTTATCATCATTTACCCCATTTGTTTTATCTCAAATATTTACTTCTATTTGTTCCCATTCGGTCATCATCTCTACTAGCATTTAGCTTTTCACTAGATAGCATACTTTTAATTCCACAATGATGATGGCCTGTTGCTATATTTTAATCTAGCCTCTTTCCATTAAGATGTGTTACTGCCATATGTGGATAGTGCACACCAACAGTCAGTGTTAGTCTCATATCCAATAGCTACATATTTTTACATGGTATATATAATGCAAGTTTTTGCCTGTAGAAAATAGCAGTGTGCAAGATATAATAGACATCAATTGGAAATTACTAATGTACAAATCATTAATTGATTTAGTTATTTATTTTATGAATGTGACATAGTATTATAACAATTTTACAAAAAGGAAAAAACATAATTCTATGATATATTGTAACCAGCCCTACCAGGGCTTATAAATCATCATATGTAATTAATAGTTAATAATTAATAATGCTCTCATGGTACCTAAGTAATATTTAAATTTTTCTGTCACATTGAGAAAATTTAAATTATTACCTAGGTACCATGAGAGCATTATTAATTATCAACTATTAATCATATATGGTGACTTATAAGCCCTGGTAGGGCTGGTTACAATATATAATAGAATTATGTTTTTTCCTTTTTGTAAATTGTTATAATACTAAGTCACATTCATAAAATAAATAACTAAATCTATTAATGATTTGTACATTAGTAATTTCCAATTGATGTCTATTATATCTTGCACACTGCTATTTTCTACAGACAAAAAACTTGCATTATATATACCATATAAAAATATGTAATTAATGGTTGTGAGACTAACACTGACTGTTGGTGTGCACTATCCACATATGGCACTAACACATCTTAATGGAAACAGGCTAGATTAAAATAAAGTAACAGGCCATCATCATTGTGGAAATAAAAGTATGCTATCTAGTGAAAAGCTAAATAATTGATAAAATTATATCATATCCTTGAATGTGTTCATCTGTTAGAATACATACAATTGATCATGACCATGATGATGGCATGGGAAATGAGGAATGTTAGTCAGTAAAGAGGGGCCTGGTCAGCTAGGCGGAAAGGGGGATATGAAATGGGGGGGCTCCTGTTAGTCAGCTAGGGGGGAGGGGACTGTTAGTGGGGCCTGTTAGTCAGCTAGGAGGGAAAAGAGGGGCCTGTTTGTTGGTTCGGAGGGTGAAAGAGAGGACTAACAATAGGAGGGGGAAAGAAATGACTGTTAGTTGGCTACTGTTAGTCAGATAGTTGGGGGGAGGGTGAAAAGGGGCCTGTTAGTCAGCTAGGAGGGGGAAAAAAGGCTGTTATGTTAGTCTGTTAGTCAGCTAGGAGGGGAAAGAGGGGCCTGTTAGTCAGCTAAGAGGGGAAAAGAGGGGCATGTTAGTCAGCTAGGAGGGGGAAAGAGGGGGCTGTTAGTCAGCTAGGAGGGGAAAGAGGGGCCTGTTAGTCAAGAAGGGAAAGGAGGGGCCTGTTAGTCAGCTAGGAGGGGGAAAGAGGGGCCTGTTAGTCAGCTAGGAAGGGGAAAGAGGGGCCTGTTAGTCAGCTAGGAGGGGGAAAGAGGGGGCTGTTAGTCAGCTAGAGGGGAAAGGGGCCTGTTAGTCAGCTAGGAGGGGGAAAGAGGGGCCTGTTAGTCAGCTAGGAGGGGGAAAGAGGGGCCTGTTAGTCAGCTAGGAGGGGAGGGGCCTGTTAGTCAGCTAGGAGGGGGAAAGAGGGGGCTTTTTATCAACTAGGACAGGGAAAGAGGAGCTGTTAGTCAGCTATTTTCTTCTGAATTGGCCATATAACTGTATACCTGTTTGATGTCAATCATATCTGTGCATATTGCTTCATTGGCTGTTTCTTATGTAAGAATTTCGTACAACTTTGGCTCCGTTGAACTGACTATACACATGTCCACTGATTTTAGTTTCTCCTGAATCAAATTTTTTTTTAACTCTAGACGCATAATCAGCGTGTCATCTCCAATTGTGTGATGGATGCTTTCTTTTCAATGTTTGCTATTAGTACGATCACGTGTAGCACATTACAGGGGAATCTGTTGAAGACTATTGAGATGTAACTCCCAGTTGCCCTTTCAATTTTCTCAAATAAAGTCTCTAAGAAGAGTTACTATGCTGACAAAACTAGATGAGCAAACGTTCAAGGAACTTATGAATTTCCCACAGGGCTGGGGGCTCGCAAGGGTCGTGCCTGCCCGTTCTCCACCAAAAATGTTAATTGATGTGAAAAAAATTACCATAATGTTATCGTAATGGCCATGATTAGGGGCCCCCATATATTCTTTGCAGTGTTTTAAATTATTCTGTATTATTTGCAAGTTATATACTGTGCATGTATTTGATTCACCTATCATGTCATGGTGCACTTCACATTAAATATTGTGCATATGTCTCAATGTCTCCGACAGATGAGCTAAAACGATCTGTATGAAAGCGCTTGCTGGTAGCATGTCTGAGAGTTGACACTTTCATAAAAGTGGTACCACTTGCATTACGAACAGTGGACAAATGGCATCATTTCAAGATCAACCAAAAAGGAAAATATTTTTCAAAATAAAGAATTCAAATATCGCATCTAATATAAACTGATTATGAAGTCAGGCACGAAAGGATATTTCTTAGATGACACGCATTGTTTGATAATCGATGTTGTTTGTGTGTATTGTCGCCCACCATGACTCGATGTTGAAATTTGACAGCTAATACATATGAGGAACAACTTACAGCTACATAGTAACTTGCTACTAAATTAAATGTAGAATGATCAGACTGATTACACAAAGCGATCAAATTATTACAGCTATTAATTCCGCTTTTCAAGCTCGAAGGCAACGTAGAGGCCGGGCTGACCGTCTCGGACACTGGGCTGCTACTCCTGCTGGCAGTAGCAGTTGCCGCTGGGCCTTTGGCGATTTTGAATTTGCTCGCAAGCATCTCCAACATCCCAGAACGCGGCGGCGGAACTGTGTTTAATGTTGGATTCTAAGTTGTACAAATACTAATATATTTACAATATTCAACATTATATCTTTTTTTGACTATTGATAAAAAGATTCAAAAGACCTGAACTGCTTATGATCCATAAGCCCGTGGCTCCATTGCAGCTACAATTTAGTAAATGTTACTTAAATATTGCATTAGTGTTAGACGTAATTGCTGGAAAAGATTGCAATTATCCTTGCTATCTTTGCTATCTATAAATAGATAATGAGACTGGCTGTAAAAATAATAAATATTTGTAGCTGCAAATGCAAATTTATAGTACTCTTCAGTACTCACAATTTATCATGAATTCTGTACATCAACATTTAACTGAATGAAATTATTATGCTATATGTAAATAGTTTTGCTGATATTTAATGAAATGTGCAGTGTGTAAACAGAAGGAATTACCCTGTGTACAAAACCCCAAAGAGACATCATATGATAGGTTGTATGACAGTGTTCAACAATGTGCTAAATAGGGTGATAAAGAAGCCTATAATTTTTTAATGATGTTGATTTTATGGCCACTTTAATTGATCATAAAGCAAAATGGCATTTAGATTGCTATAAAAGAGTTACTAATATTTTATTCTACATGGATATCAAGACTGAAAAAAGACATATGATGAAAATCATTCAAAAGAAAAAGCCTTATGTGTAGATGTTGATTGCACAAACTCCTCTGCAGTATATACTATATCAGTATCTGTATTTTTTTTTATAACAGCTTGTGTTTTTTCTGTCAAATGGTATCTTAAGACAGTCTCCATCAGATAAGTACAGATAATGTAAGACAAAAATTGAAATAAATTGTTGAGGACAGCAACAACCATCAGTGGAAAGTTCAATCATCCACTGCCGTAGATCCCAATGATGCACATGCTTATGGTGTGAAGTATCATTTAAAATGCTTGATTGCAAATGATAGGAAATCCAATGTTCATACAATTGTGTGTGAAGATATCAATAGAAATAAGGAAAATCTAATTGCTGCTGGAATCGAGTTTATTAGTTTTTTTAAATGTGAGTTAGAAGAAGGCGGTAAGTGAACTTCACGATAAGTATTGTTCGATTATGGCACAACATCACATTGATAAATTAATCACAAGAAGATGGTTAAAAGAATATTTAAAGCATGATTTCAAATATATTGAAATCATAAAATCTCCAAGAGCTAATGATCCTGAACATATTTGTTTGCCTCAAACAAAAAGTTTGTGTATAGAGGATTCTCTAAATGATAGTCAAGATGACATAGAATATCTCATGCTTTTTAAATATTCAAAAAAATATTAGAGAATGTATACTATCTACTAACCAAAACAATACATACTTAAGACTATGTTGTCATGGATAATAAGAAGATCTGGTAATACTGAGATGGTTGAAGATAAAATGAATACAATTGATAAAACTATTGATGCTATAGCCCAAAATATAATGTATGCTGCAAAATCCTGTAAGCAAGTAAAGGGGCTATAGGATGTTCCCACGAAGAAGCTATAGGATAAAGTCATTAGCAGCCGCCGCCGCCGCCGCCGCTCGCAGCCGCCGCTCAGCTGGCGCTCATCGAGTGAGTAGCCGCTATAGTCGCGGCGTCTCGGCCGTTGTAATAAACGCCCGGGAGCGGTCATTGAAGAGGTCCCCGTTAATCAAACGCCTCACACCATGGTGGAATATCGCGTGACGAACGTCGTGTTGAAATCGGTTTTAGCTACCCGCACCCCTCTCGACCTTCCCTCCCTAGCCAACGTTTTTAACTA
>CM032664.1:57758325-57786413 GCA_019095985.1 Streblospio benedicti | reverse complement strand
TCGCTGACTAACAGGCCCCTCTTTCTTCCTCCTAGCTGACTAACAGTCCCATCTTTCCCCCTCCTAGCTGACTAATACCCCCCTGTTTCCCCTCCTAGCTGACGAACAGCCCCCTCTTCCCCCTCATTATGTCTAGTTAATGATTCTGCCAACTCTTTTGACATACAAATTATTACCATTAATGTTCATTCTTATTGTTACCCAACTTATCATCATTTACCCCATTTGTTTTATCTCAAATATTTACTTCTATTTGTTTCCATTCGTCATCATCTCTACTAGCATTTAGTTTTTCACTAGATAGCATATTTTTAATTCCACAATGATGATGGCCTGTAGCTATATTTTAATCTAGCCTCTTTCCATTAAGATGTGTTATTACGATATGTGGATAGTGCTCACCAACAGTCAGTGTTAGTCTCATATCCAATAGCTACATCTTTTTACATGGTATATATAATGCAAGTTTTTGCCTGTAGAAAATAGCAGTGTGCAAGATATAATAGACATCAATTGGAAATTACTAATGTACAAATCATTAATAGATTTAGTTATTTATTTTTATGAATGTGACATAGTATTATAACAATTTTACAAAAAGGAAAAAAAAAACATAATTCTATGATATACTGTAACCAGCCCTACCAGGGCTTATAAATCATCATATGTAATTAATAGTTAATAATTACTAATGCTCTCATGGTACCTAAGTAATATCTAAATTTTTCTGTCACATTGAGAAAATTTGAATTATTACCTAGGTACCATGAGAGCATTATTAATTATCAACTTTTAATCATATATGGTGACTTATAAGCCTTGGTGGGGATGGTTACACAATATATAATAATTATGTTTTTTTAACTTTTGTAAATTGTTATAATACTAAGTCACATTCATAAAATGAATAACTAAATCTATTTATGATTTGTACATTAGTAATTTCCAATTGATGTCTATTATATCTTGCACACTGCTATTTTCTCCAGACAAAAACTTGCATTATATATATACCATCAGAAACTGATAAGGGCAGAAATATCCAACAGACTTATTCTGGCCTGCTATGTGTCAGTTGCCGTAAAGCCTCTTTTGTTTGCCACCAGGTGGGGTAATTGGGTCGGGTCAGGTCAAAAAACATTTATCAACAACTTTTTTCATGTTCCATGGATGTAGATGATACAGGCTATAACTGGATCCACGTGGGTGGGTAATGTGATAGCTTTCTACAAGGTTTCTTGTGTCAGTCAGCTGTCATTAACCTTGTTTGTGGTTAATCGCAGGCACTTGCAGACACAGAGAAGAATTTTTGACATGTTTATCTCTTTTGGTATGCGCATTTTGAAAAAAAGTGAAGAAATAATTCCATTGTCTATGGATGGTGGCATGATGTGACATTATTATTATGTCATATTTATAATATATTAGTAATACCAGAAATCCATAAGCTGATAAGAGCATGCTATTATGGGTTCCTGGTAATACCATCGTAAAGTCAAAAAGGAAAACCCTTGGCATAAGTTAGGCTGTAATTGTAAACATTTGTATGAAGTCATTCATCACACCCCCAATTTTTTTTAATTGCGTGTTAACAAAGTTATTAATAAATTAAGCATATTCATGTAAGCTGCCATTTTAGAATATTTGGGGCTCCTCTGCACATATTTGGTCGAAACACACTCCTAGCATGGCCATTTACTAGCAGACGAATTATGCTGTCTATTAGCCGTTGCCGTTAGCAACCACAGTGGCAGCAGCTAGCAAATTGTCCCATGCGTGCCATATCTCTATGTTAATTGGCATGTACAATGTAGCTTCTTTCGGGCTGTTCTTTATTACACATACCTATCATTGCCTATATTATTCTTTATATTTATTCTTTTTCAATATATTGAGTGACCTCATCATATCTTTTACTATTAGTTTTATTATTACAGCTTCCTGCTCTACCATACAAATTCCCATAACATCATTATTCTGTTCATTTAACATGTGGTCTACTTTCTTGATAAGGTCTGGGAAGTGTCACCAGAAAGTCATAATTCTGCCACAATCTGGTGTCAGGTTTATAGGGTGGTATATTTATTAATTACATATTTTCCCATCTTAGTTCCCTTTATAAGTTGATTCCCCAGACAATATATTTAGTACACTCATAATACCAAGACAGGATTTACCTAGGAGCATGGGCCCTTTTAAACATTATCTGTTATGTTTGTTAGTATTTTTCTAAATCAATGATGGACCAAAAGGATTAGTTACTTTTAGTAATCAATTATTGTGAGTGAACACTTAGCATTGACGTGATTTTTTGCAAAACATTAAACTTACTGGAGAATCATGGCATACTTAATCAATGGAATAATTTATACACCTTTGCAAGTACAAGTTGAAACTAATACACAATTTTCACAGAGCACGGATACTTTTGATTTATGTAATAAAGATTCCAAAAGTACTCAGACTTTGCCCTTATCTGTTTCTGATACAATTGATCATGACCATGATGATGGCATGGGAAGTAGAGGAATGAGAGGGGGCTCCTAGTCCGCTAGGAGGGGAAAAGAGGGGTCTGTTAGTCAGCTAGGAGGGGGAAAGAGGGCCCTGTTAGTTGGCTAAGAGGGTGAAAGAGAGGACTAACAATAGGAGGGGGAAAGAGAGGACTGTTAGTTGGCTAGGAGGGTGAAAGAGTTAGTCAGATAGATGGGGGAAGAGGGCCCTGTTAGTCAGCTAGGAGGGGAAAGAGGGGCATGTTAGTCAGCTAGGAGGGGAAAGAGGAGCATGTTAGTCAGCTAAGAGGGGAAAAGAGGGGCATGTTAGTCAGCTAGGGGGAAGAGGGGGTTGTTAGTCAGTTAGGAGGGGGAAAGAGGGACCTGTTAGTCAGCTAGGAGGGGGAAAAGAGGGGCATGTTAGTCAGCTAGGAGGGGGGAAGGTGGGCCTGTTGGTCAGCTAAGAGGGGGGAAGAGGGGCCTGTTAGTCAGCTAGGGCGGGGAAATAGGGGGATGTTAGTCAGCTAGGAGAGTGAAAGAGGGGCCTGTTAGTCAGCTAGGAGGGGGAAAGAGGGGGCTGTTAGTCTGCAAGGAGGGGAACGAGAGGGGGCTGTTAGTCCGCTAGGACGAGGAAAGAGGTGCCTATTAGTCAGCTAGGACGGGGAAGGAGGGGCCTGTTAGTCAGCTAAGAGGGGGAAACGGGTCTGTTAGTCATCTAGGAGGGGGAAAGAGGGGCCTGTTAGTCAGCTAGGAGGGGGAAAGGGGGGGATTTTTATCAACTAGGACAGGGTAAGAGGAGCTGTTAGTCAGCTATTTTCTTCTGAATTGGCCATATAACTGTATACCTGTTTGATGTCAATCATATCTGTGCATATTGCTTTATTGGCTGTTTCTTATGTAAGAATTTCATACAACTTTGGCTCCATTGAACTGACTACACACGTCCACTGATTTTAGTTTCTCCTGAATCAAAATTGTTTTAAAACTCTAGATGCATAATCAGCGTGTCATCTCCAATTGTGTGACGGATGCTTTCTTTTCAATGTTTGCTATTAGTGCGATCACGTGTAGCACACCGCAGGGGAATCTGTTGAAGACTATTGAGATGTAACTCCCAGTTGCCCTTTCAATTTTCTCAAATAAAGTCTCTAAGAAGAGCTACTATGCTGACAAAACTACATGAGCAAACGTTCAAGGAACGTATGAATTTCCCACAGTGCTTGGGGCTAGCAAGGTATGTGCGCCTGCCCGTTCTCCACCAAAAATATTAATTGATGTGAAAAAAATTACCATAATGTTATAGTAATGGCGGTGATTAGGGGGCCCATATATTCTTTGCAGTGTTTTAAATTATTCTGTATTATTTGCAAGTTATATACTGTTCTACACCATATACTGTTCTGCCACCATTCTGTGCACGTATTTGGTTCGCCTATCATGTCATGGTGCACTTCACGTTAAATATTGCACACATGTCTCAATGTCTCCGACATATGAGGTAACAAGATCTGTTCGAAAGCGCATGCTGGCAGCATGTGTGAGAGTTGACACTTTCAGAAAAGTGGTACCACTTGCATTATGAACAGTGGACAAATGGCATCATTTCAAGATCAACCAAAAAGGAAAATATTTTTCAAAATAAAGGATTATCATTGTTAAAATAAGTTACCAATCCAGAAATCAAATATCGCAGCTAATATCAACTGATTATGAAGTCAGGCACGAAAGGATATTTCTTAGATGACACGTATTGTTTGATAATCGATGTTGTTTGTGTGTATTGTCGCCCACCATGACTCGATGTTGAAATTTGACAGCTAATACATATGAGGAACAACTTACAGCTACATAGTAACTTGCTACTAAATTAAATGTAGAATGATCTGACTGATCACACAAAGCGATCAAATTATTACAACTATTAATTCTGCTTTTCAAAGTCGAAGGCGCCATAGAGGCCTGGCTGACCATCTCGGACACTGGGCTGCTAATCCTGCTGGTAGTAGCAGTTGCCGCTGGGCCTTTGGCGATTTTGAATTTGCTCGCAAGCATCTCCAACATCCCAGAACGTGGCGGCGGAATTGTTGTGGGCAGTCCCATCTTCTGCTTTGCGGGTGAAGGACCCTTGGACGAGTGCGATACTGCCGTTCGGTATCCCTCCGTCTTCTTCTCAGGAGCACCAGTATACCCTGGCATATGGCTGGTCCACTTGACATAGTCAACCTGGCACCGATCTTGCTGAGATGATGTCCCACGATCACCCTACTTGGGCTAGCGTTGGGGAACCAATGATTACGGCCTATCAGGCGTGGGATACCTACAAGCTGGTTGTAGCTCCTCGATCACCATCTTCTGAGCGATTCGAATGCAAGTCCTTCAGGTCGTACTGAAGTTGCAATCATCGCTGCTTCCGCTGCTTTGCGGTGGTACCACCGTCGATCTCCTGCTGTAGATCGCTCTGCATCTGTCGCACCTCTGCGTCGTGTTCTTCGACGAGATGTTCCACCGCGTCAGACACTGAGGAAAACATCGCTTGTCGGCACCGGGGGCCTAAGGTCTCCACCGGCGACTTGCTGCAACAACGGGCAGAGAAACACTTGCCCGCTTTCAAGTGAAAATGGCACCAGTGCTCTACTACCTGCTCAAGATTCTTCCATTCGTGCTCCTTCAGCGTATCTGAATGAGGGGAACAGAGAAGTACGGGGTCAAACTTGCTACAGTCGGAAACATCGCGACGCAACAAACCTCCGTCCTTACTGCATAGCGACTGCGGTTGCGGAAAAGCACCCAAGGGCTGATCGAGAGCTTCCCACGGCTGACACCCTTGCACAGGGCCTGCACCCCCTCCTTGGTGATCCGGTCGCTGGGCAGCTGCAAGGCGGGAACCTTGACTTCCGGCCACAGCTTTGGATACCGGTGTGTCCACTCTTGGTAACCACTGCTTCTACCCCACTCCAACGATCTTCTGGAATGCGGTCAGATGTCCGATTGTCTCGCGACCCCTGCCCCATCCACTCCGGTCTCTCCAGCAGTGGCCCGTAACCAACCCTGCTCAGTATTTGGCAAGAATGCTGAGGGAGGCCAGTCTCGGAGTCGGCGCAATACTTCACCTCGTCTCGAGGGCTGTCGCCGAAAAACATGCCGGGGTACAACACATTCTGCGTGTACAGGTCCGCGAAAAACCGCTGGACCTCGCCTATGGTAGGCTGTCGCCTCCGCGACGGTGCGCGGCGCCGTCGCTCCTTTGGTTTGCCTGATCGCTTCCGCAGAAGCCCATCGTGCTTCTGCTGGTCACCGCCATCTGAGTCTTCCGACTCGCAGGTCGCGGAACCGTCGCCTCCAACTGATCCCATCAGGGACTCAGCCGATGACGAGGCCGCATCATCATCTTCTTCGAGGCCGGGTGCCTGAGAGCTAGCTTCTCCAGACAAGCCCCCAGCAACCTCGCCATCTTGTGCCCTCGTTCTCTACACCGGGCCCCGACACTGCCACAATAAGCCACATCCATCTCTTCTTCGTCCTGGGACGTCTCGCCTGCCACCTGCAAGTTTTGAAGCGCGTCCTCAGCTTCAGAGACCAGAGAGGGCTCCTGCCCGTGCCCCTGATCCCCCGATTCCTCCCGGGAGACAGCCGCCGGCGTCACCGCCACGTCCGCCTCACTGCCACTGGGGACTGTATCAGCCATCGTGGCTTCTACAGGCCCATCACCATGCTGAAAAAGGGGAAATCCGATTCCAGCAACTCTATGTATCCTCCAAGCTACAAAATAAACTGATACAGGTGAATAATCAACTGCCAAAAACCGCCAACAGCTGAAATAAAACACACACTAGAAAAGTACGTCTACACAGTTTCAACCCCTAAACTAGTGTGATCAAAAAGTAGTACTCTGGTCATGAGACCGCCAAAACACCTCCGCGCATCACTGCACTCCCCTATCACCAGCCATTATCCCAACACTTAACCTTTGCCTTCTACAGTATTACACCTCCATGTGGGAGCTTTGTTTACATAACCCATCACGACCGTCCACCTATCCGCGACCTGCCCTTAGCACGACTATCGTCCATTTTTAAAGCTGAGCTTCGCGTAGCACAAGGCATTGGCAAAGTAGCACCTCAATAGAGTGCTCAACCGAACACAAAGTAAGGGAGCGTAATACTCATATCTACAGACAGTACTGTTTCGTCCTATTGGGACTCATCAGTGCAGACTCATCAGTGCAGAGCAGAGTAATGAGGTTGGGACTGGTAGCAACAAAGAGTGTAAGCTCGAAGCATATTTAAGCCAGACCCCTGCATACTTGCCAGAGTGCTCAAACTGACGAGCAGTGAGCGTAGCACAAGGCATTGGCAAAGTAGCACCTCAATAGAGTGCTCAACCGAACACGAAGTAAGGGAGCGTAATACTCATATCTACAGACAGTACTGTTTTCGTCCTATTGGGACTCATCAGTGCAGAGCAGAGTAATGAGGTTGGGACTGGTAGCAACAAAGAGTGTAAGCTCGAAGCATATTTAAGCCAGACCCCTGCATACTTGCCAGAGTGCTCAAACTGACGAGCAGTGAGCGTAGCACAAGGCATTGGCAAAGTAGCACCTCAATAGAGTGCTCAACCGAACACGAAGTAAGGGAGCGTAATACTCATATCTACAGACAGTACTGTTTCGTCCTATTGGGACTCATCAGTGCAGAGCAGAGTAATGAGGTTGGGACTGGTAGCAACAAAGAGTGTAAGCTCTCGAAGCATATTTAAGCCAGACCCCTGCATACTTGCCAGAGTGCTCAAACTGACGAGCAGTGAGCGTAGCACAAGGCATTGGCAAAGTAGCACCTCAATAGAGTGCTCAACCGAACACGAAGTAAGGGAGCGTAATACTCATATCTACAGACAGTACTGTTTCGTCCTATTGGGACTCATCAGTGCAGAGCAGAGTAATGAGGTTGGGACTGGTAGCAACAAAGAGTGTAAGCTCTCCAAGCATATTTAAGCCAGACCCCTGCATACTTGCCAGAGTGCTCAAACTGACGAGCAGTGAGCGTAGCACAAGGCATTGGCAAAGTAGCACCTCAATAGAGTGCTCAACCGAACACGAAGTAAGGGAGCGTAATACTCATATCTACAGACAGTACTGTTTCGTCCTATTGGGACTCATCAGTGCAGAGCAGAGTAATGAGGTTGGGACTGGTAGCAACAAAGAGTGTAAGCTCTCGAAGCATATTTAAGCCAGACCCCTGCATACTTGCCAGAGTGCTCAAACTGACGAGCAGTGAGCGTAGCACAAGGCATTGGCAAAGTAGCACCTCAATAGAGTGCTCAACCGAACACGAAGTAAGGGAGCCAGAGTGCTCAAACTGACGAGCAGTGAGCGTAGCACAAGGCATTGGCAAAGTAGCACCTCAATAGAGTGCTCAACCGAACACGAAGTAAGGGAGCGTAATACTCATATCTACAGACAGTACTGTTTCGTCCTATTGGGACTCATCAGTGCAGAGCAGAGTAATGAGGTTGGGACTGGTAGCAACAAAGAGTGTAAGCTCTCGAAGCATATTTAAGCCAGACCCCTGCATACTTGCCAGAGTGCTCAAACTGACGATCTACAGACAGTACTGTTTCGTCCTATTGGGACTCATCAGTGCAGCAGCAGAGTAATGAGGTTGGGACTGGTACCCTTGAAGCATATTTAAGCCAGACCCCCTGCATTACTTCCTGTGAGTGCTCAAACTGACGAGCAGTATATATAGCACAAGGCATTGGCAAAGTAGCACCTCAATAGATGTCCCGTAAGGGAGGCCGTATATATATATATATATATATATATATATATATGCTGTTATATATATATATATATATATAACAATCTCATAAGTATATATGCACTCCCGGCTTTTCTCCAGGTAGTCTAACTCCTTTGATTTTGTAGTATAGGGTGGCAGCTTCAGACAACTTAAGAACTGTTGTTCAAGGATTAAATATTATTAAGTCATACACAAAACATTATAGAATGCAGTAAAAACGTGTAATGCGTAGACATGTATAGTAAGAACCAATCCACTAGGACCACTTCTATAAATTGACCACCTCTATAATACGACCATCTTTTGCAGTTCCAATACCAACGCCAATCTCTATACAGAGAACACCTGCACATTAAGACCATTTGAGGTTAGTCTCAGGGGTGGTCCTAATAGGGGGGGGTTCTACTGTATGTGCGTGTAGTAGTATGTTGAGTTCTAGCAGCAAAACATCTACCAGTTTCTATAGAGTTTTATCTTCAGGCTCTTTTAATGTGTCTATTATATCAACACTACTTAGAACTACATCGGTACTGGATGATCTAGGCTCAGTAGTAGGCTAACAAAAATCACACCCAGGCCCTGTTGCCCACAGTGGTCCTCTTCGTTCAACCAGGCTCTGAAGTGGTTGATCCGAGATGTCTAACGTACAAAGCCAAACAACGTACGCTTACTTAAGACGTGGCGTGGTAACCAATGTGCTAATCACATATATCAAGCAAGCCTTGTTTTATTTTTGCAATACTTTTCTAAATAATTTGATGATTAGCAATCTCAATTCTTCACACTCGAGTAGAACTGTAACTGCAGTCAAACCACGACCTTTTTACAGAACTCGACTTTGCAAGCACGATGGCTATTTCAAGAATTTCTTCAGATTCCGCCCATTTACCGAGTTAGATTTTGCGTAGTCGTGATGGCGTGTACAAGAGATTTCTTCCAGAAATCAGAAAGAGAATCTATGGAAACAGATAGCAACGTGACTGCTGTACAACCAGTTGAAGATTCTGATTTGTCAGAGATAACAGAAGAACCAAGACTCGTCTTCAAGTCCGTCCATTTACCGAGCTGGATTTTGCGAACCCAAATGGCGTTTTTAAGGAGTATTTCGAAATCTGAACAAGAGAGTAGGGAAGTCAATACTTCTAGTTCTTCGGCGTTCCACGGATATGTCAAGAAAAAGGGAGACTTCGTGATCGACAGGAACACAACTGTTATTCCATGTGACACAGACTGCGTTGTACCTCGTAAGAGGAAGTTTGTTGTGAGAAGAAGAGTTTAACGACTTTTCAGTTTTGAACAGTTGCAACAAAGTTAAGTTTTGGGACTATAGTTTTTTTTTGTATTCATTTGGTCACATGTTTATTTATTTAATACTTTTTGGTTGGAACGCCTACTTTTACTACTCTATTGGTTTATTCTAGCTCGTTTAACATATCTATAATAGATATGTATTATATATCTTTAAACTACATATTGCTGGAATAAAAATACCACCCAACCAGAAAATCTTGCTTTTTTTACATTATCTGCCTTTTTAAAATGAATTTTAAGATTTTGATAAGTTTTTTAAAATTCTTTCTACACCATTTAAAAGTCTAAGTGACTTAATTTCTAAATAACTTAATTTAGCTTAAACATTATTCAATATGTCTTTATATTTCCCCATAAAAATGATTGTGAAAGATCATACATCAATGTTATCAATAATCATAGCAGTATATCACTGAAGTAAAATATATGGCACAGCAGCCATCAATTTTTTCTCTCAATACCCATGAGTCAAGATCATGACCAGGAGTGTGTACATACACCACCATCCCCCTCCCCCAATCATCACCACTATTTTTATTCACATGTACAAAAATATTTGTTCTATGTCAGAAATGTGTCTATATGGATAAGACTAGTGTTTGTATAGCACGTATACGTATAGATAGTATACGATGCCAAATGCTACACTTACTTGTCTGACTGACGCTCTATCATGCTCAGCAGCTCACGTTTGCAATTAGCCGACATTGCTGTGTGAAAATTCTGAATATGATGACATAATGAAATGAGAACGTTTGCGTCAGCCACACCCACATTTACCTGCACTTGCCTCTGGCACGCCCATTTATTATTTAGCTTTGTTGCCCAGCCCAAAACAGTGTTATTTTACATTGACGTAAATTGAAGGGCTGCTGCTAAAGTGATAATAATTATGCAACCAGTAAAATTGATTGACAATGGAGTTGTGAAAGATCATGTGCATACCTGTATTGGTAAGAGCAGCCTCTTTGTTTGGGCCTCTTGCAATTAGCACACTATAAATTTAGCAATGAGAATTTGGTTTTTAAAGCCAAGCTTTGAGAAGACTCGGAGCTTTATAGTCGCCGTAGGCATTTCATTCTGTTCCCCTGTCCATCGCCACTACCTCTACAATAAGCACATTCATACCCACTGAAATTAGTGCCCAATTTGAATTTATCAATGAAACTGAACAGCCGATAATCGCCCGATGTTAATGAGCTGGGGAAACTATTACATTGTAGCCATCAAAAATTAATACGCCACTACAACTACCATGGTAACAATATTGCTCAGAGTTATTTAAAGCATTAGCAACAGCGGTAAAACCGCCATTAAGCTTTACAGTTATCAAAAAAATAATCAGTTTCACCCACTGTGCAATGTGCAGACAGATTTGTAGTAAGTGATGCACGTTGATGTTATTTTTTCTGCCTATGCATGTTAAATATTATTTAAAATGAAACAAATGTTCTTCATTTGAGATCAATGATTTGGAAATGCTGATAAAATATTACTGCCGCCTTATGATGTGTGAATAAATAGAATATGAAAAACATTACTTAAACCATTGTACTTTATTTCACTATAAGTCATGGTTACTCAGCATAAAAGTGAACACTGGAGTTATTTTTTAAATATTAGTCATTGAAACTGTTCATGGTCAAAATTTACGGCAAAAATATTGGCCCATCAAGTACAGAATTGACCCATTGATTTGCCTTACCAAGGGGCCAATTGTTCCACTACAAGTTTAGACCAACAAGAACTTTGTGCTTTATTATGTCCTGACACAGTTATGTACACAGATAAGAAGTAATTTTAGAGAAAAGAAATGATTGTGCTAGACTAGTATTTGCCTTATGACTCACCATAAGCTGGAAAAAGACAAATAGGATGGATTATAAAGTGTTATGCATGTGCTGACTATCATCAAGGGGATGAATTTGTATTTAGTCATCTATCTACGGGTAGAAAATGTGTTGCTAACTGTTTTATATTTCTACTGACTGCATTTGAAGAAGATTTTACTATGCACTCCCAGCCGCAAAACATTCTCAAGCTCGGCTTTTCAGGAGTCTCAGTCCTTTGATTTACTTAAGCTGCCACGAGTCACCTCACTGCGACCTGCCTCCGGCGCGACAAGCCCCTGATGTTTACATAAGCAGCGCAAGCCGCCGCGTCCAGTTAAAGCACACCGCGCCCCCGCCACCTTGCTGGTAGTAAAATACTGCAGACGACCTTTCGCCTTTTGATTCAATTCCACGACTCCTTTAGTGGTACATCCCCCTACTAGCGTAAAGCCTTCGGCTCGATGATCCCGCGATGTCCATCTGTGCGGCGCGAGCCACCATCCCCCGCCAACCAAAAGAACCGAAACGCGTACACTTCAGTGACCTATATAACGGATTTCCGCCGTCCATGGCCCTACGTCATCCTCTTCATCGGTGTCTACGACCCATACCATGACTTCCCGATGTAATTGAATCAAAAAGCCTTGATTCTCATTACGCCGACACCATGGCCGGGTTACTCGCACCCATCTCCGTCTCATCTGAACCTACTATCCGCATTTGTCTGTACATGGTGACAGAGTGAGCGACCACGCCCACCGGTCATCAAACTTCGCCACTGGATTTCATTTCAGTTGGATTTCGTTACAGTTGGTGTCATTACGTAACTTCTAACTGTAGTACTGCAAGCAACTTCTCATCTTTGTCTCGCGGACTGGCCGCCCTCCTTAACGTACGTCCTCATGTGGCCCCTCGCGCCCCTGTCGCCTTAAGCGGACAGGTCGCGTCGCACAACAGCCACTACTTCCACCTGCGGTCGCGGTCGATAATTCCCGCGTTCTTTCTGCAGCTTGGCGCAACCCCACTCCACTCTCCCCCAAGTTTCACAATGAAACACACGGCAAAGGAAGAAAATGGAAAAGTGGCCGCTTTTTTGTTCCACCCACATGTGAAACTTCCATCAAGTATGTGGGGTAGCAATCATAAAACTGACCGCTCGCCCCTCCGCTATTCGTCTAATCAATTGCACTCCAATACTCTATGAATCTCGCCCTTCTACGTGCGAGCAAATTCACGGAGTGCGAAGTGTCCCTAACTGTTAAAATCGCACCTCGTCCCGATTTAAAAGCCGGTTTGAGTCGATTTACATTCACCCACTGTTCTGTCACCGATTTGCGGCCTCTGACTTTCTTGGTGGGGGCAGGCTCGTGGAAAATCCGGATCT
Organism: Streblospio benedicti; assembly: GCA_019095985.1. NCBI lineage: Eukaryota > Metazoa > Annelida > Polychaeta > Spionida > Spionidae > Streblospio > Streblospio benedicti. Next base: position 57,773,599 of record CM032664.1, on the reverse strand, counting down.
TGACCACATGATCATTGCCAACGGCAATCACCTGATACGGCCCGGTCCATGGACCTATCTGCAACTTGTCCCGTCCGAGAGGGGGCGAAAACATCAGCAGTTGGTCACCAACCTTATAGTCGCGCAGCTTCATCGTCTTATTCTGCTGTGCGCGTTGCACTTCCACCGCCCTTCCTGTTACCTCGCGGACTGTCTCAGCCATCTGCATAGCCAGATTATGTTGATGGAAAACGTAAGTTGAATAACACTGAGGCACTGCCCTGTCATCACACCCATACATCAAATCAATTGGTAATTATTATGTTTGTATTGTTATTGTGTTATCATGATGTATGTATCTAAGAGTAAGTGTGGCTTTGAACAAAAGTACTAGAATTTCTTCAAAAATGGATATTCGCGGAGGGAGAAATCGCCAGCTGGCATTTTGTCTATGTTGGACTATATTGAGATTTCCCATACTACATGTACAGAGGCTGGTCAGCTTCTGGATCCCGGGTGCGTCCGTGGACAAAGAGGATCAGGAAGTCTTGCACTTATGTGAAGTTATCAGTGCCTTTTGCCAGGTATGGCAGTGGTGATGTCTACCGGAAGGCATCCAACTCATGATGATCCGTTCACAATTATAATGGCAACAACCTAGGAGGTGCCATGGATGAATGTTCGGGGATCCAATATCATAATGCAGCAATCCAATAGTTTACTTTTAAATGAATTGTCAACAAATAACGATAAAATAACACAACAATATTCTCTTCAGTCATTGCGCATGTCAACAACAAAAGAAGAGCACCTATTTGCATATCATGGTACATTAGCCTGGTTCCAAGTGTATGTAACAACGATCGTGTTTATATTGCTTAAACTTTTGACATTAACATTACTAACGATACGACCATATATAGTGCATACATATAAACAATGGTTTGACTAACACAAATGCATTTCTAACCATTTTATAATGTTATGGCTAAGTTCACTTACAACCAGTGCAATTATATTACAAACACAGATGTAGCAATTTCTCCAGTAAACATTCGATAGCATGAATTATTAATTTTGCACATCTTTTAACTATAATTGTATAACAGATGCTAATGCATTTCATATGATTTGGCTTTGACATCATACATCATTCCATTTCTTTGCCTTATTATATCACATGTCATCATTGTAAGGGGACCAAATGAAATACTAATGTATCATACAACAGTTCCCACTAAGATTTGGCAACTAAATGTAAAAGGTTGAACTGCTAGATTTACATCACTCTGATGTAAAAACATGATCTGTTTTATTCGCCTTTTGTCTACTTTATAACACGGGCTTTACCCCTTTATATCTATTCATTATCTTGTCCCCTTTATTTGTGCGCATTTCAATTAGCAAAACATGATTGATGATGCATTATAATGTTAGATGATTGATGAGATACATCTTAGGGAACGACCATCATTAATTGTACAGGACGGGGCGGTCATTTGGTATTTACGATATAAAAAAAATAGAACGCCCTCCCGAACTTTCTATGGTGAAATTGTAAACATTAAGAAACTGAGCGCCCCCCCCCCACTCCCCTGGATAAATATGAACAATGACATAGTTTTGTATTATAAAGTTTGATATTGGACAGATTCCCTGAACTCTGTTTAAAGGGTATTGCAGTTCAATGGTCAATGAATACATATTTAGCAATCTATTTGACTTGTTGACATTACAATACAGTTAAATTCAAAACCATGCATATTGCAGGAATGCATCAATTAGCGACAAAAGTGCGTAAAATATAAAGAATAGATAGAAACTTGAGCACCCTACACCGCCCCCTTGTACAATTAAGGACGGTCGCTCCCTTAGGACTAATCAAATTTCACATCCCTGCATTTGGTCCTATTTCCCACACCCATTTTTGTCCTTTTTATCCACGCCCCGCGCTCTTGGCTTATTTCTCACATCCTACCTCCCTTATCTTCTACTTTCCTCTTTTTGGCATTTTTCCCACATTTCATCTTTTATAGAATATTATTCTTAAGCTATTCTTTTAAAATTGTATGGACACTTTTATCCAATGATTTTTATTAAGAAATAATATATCATTTCAGAGATAGATATTTTCCTCGTCATTAGTTTTTCCTGACATTGCAATTTCAAGGCAGAGATGTAGGTAGATGTCAAGCCCAATCGTGGTGTAAGGCTTGCAGTTCTGTTTTTTTTATAGATATACATAAATGAAACAGGGTGGATATGCATATACCAGGACATCTTAAAGAAAATACCAAACCATCTAAGTACGCTAAACCAATATGAATTAAATAGTGTACAATATGGGAATAAACCCTGAATGCATGAAGGTGAAATTCCACTAGGTGAACATTAAGCACAACATGTAACTACAATTCATGATATTAACTTTATAACAGCACAACATGTGTTATATATGTTTTGAATTAAAATTTAGATTTAAACAATAATAATTAATGATTAAGGTCAATGTTCTTCATCAGAGACAGAACATAAATCCACCAGGATTGAACCTGAAAACACTGAAAGAACAGGCCATCGTCATCTGAACGGGGTGTGGCGTGTTTGATTTATGAGTTTATCGGGTTACACATTTGGGCGTAAGAAGGAAAAACAGGTCCTATGTGATGCAAAAACTGCAAAGACTACCAATTAATGTCCTTTAACTCGTATACTTTGATGTATGTAATCTCGCGTTCTGCTTCTCGATCCTTTTCATGTAAGATAAAACGTTCTGCTTGACAGCAAAATACATATGATAACAGAACAACATCTATTGTGTAGATGAAATCGTTGTTAAGCTTAAAAACTTGCTCATGATTTTTTTTTTGTCCTCGGACTTTTATCCTAAAGCTATGACTGTGAAATAATTTCTTGACTTTATTAGTTTGGCAAGTGCATTGATTGTCTATAGTTAAATATATAAATATATTATGTCTGGTGTTTTTAATAGATCTCTCGCCAGACACAAAGGATGGAAATATAATAATCTACGTGAATTTATCAAACCACTGGAGGAGAATAACGAATGAAAACAAGGGGCTTTTTGTGAACCATTTTAAGTGCGATCATTGGTTCTGAAATAGAATATATCATATATAAAGAAGATATGATTTAAATAATCTATGTTCCTGCCTTCAGGGACACTAAAAGGCCATTCATGGAGGAGCAGCAAAACTGTAGCGAGGTGGCAAATTTTTGATTTCGTAAGTGGGGGTGGGGGTGTGTCTTCATAAACCATATAAAAAAGCGGTGGGGCATAGCTCAAAACCGGTGGGGCATTTGGGGCATTGGCAAAAGCGGTGTGGCATTCGCCGTACCTGCCACATACTGGTTACTGGCCTGAGCAGCTTCACACCGCCTGCGGTCATGAGCCCCACTACAGTACCACATTCAAGTTCAAAGGCTGGTGGTGGCCACTGGGTAACAAGGCCCAGGCCCCTGTGGCCATGCAGACGCTCCCAGAGAACTCTGCAGCCGCCATTTCATATCGCATGTGTGTCTGGTCAGTACCACGGGATTAACAACCCGGCTATGCAACAACCAATGTTACCAGAGACACTTGGGAGCAAAGTTAAAGTGCTACGGAGGTACAGGGACGCTAACCATGTTATTATGTCCCGAAGTCTTGTGTATACTTTCTATTTTTTCACTCTATTAACCCATTCTAGTTTTAATATGCAGAGTATCTGTACAGTTGTTATAAACTGTGGATTTACTTGGGAAAATATGTAATTCTATGCTTTTAAATTGTTGAACTGGTATTATTGCATTGTATCAAATCATTTTTAATAAAGAATCTACAACAGTAAGAGGTTATGTATTAAGATTTATAGTAATTGTTCAGATATTAACATGTATAGATACATATAAAAATCCATAGATAGAACAATAACAATCTGTGTACAGTTGTTAACGATGGGTGTTTACCGGGTAAAACCAGACAATTAAAACCAACGAATAAAAATTTAGAAAAATTGTAGGTTCCACAATAAATTAAGATAAGATTAATGAAATGTATCACAGTCGGTAATTGCTAAAAGAAGGGTGTTGTCACTCAAAAACAAACATTAGTAACATTACCGTGATGAATCTCACTGGGAATAATGTCTCATCGGTCATAACTGTCTTTGAATTATGTTCCACAAAATGTAATGAAAACATTACATTTATAGGTGTGTATCTTTACTTCTGATTAGGTGCGGTTAGGATATTGTGTTATATGTTAGAAATACAATTTGCAATGTTGGTATACTTAAAATAGAGTTCACCATATGGTATGTGGGCTCATGTTGTTTCAGTTTGTCTTACCACACAATAAAATTAATCATCCAAATCCAATCTAAAATCTATTGTGATAACAGTTCTCAAACACACAGGTTCCTTTTCAATCAATTAATCAGATGGCTGGGAGTACACAAACACATTTGTCAATATTGTGTGTGTAATATAGGTTTAACGTAATTTTTTGATAGCTGACCAAGATTTCAATCACGTTCAAATAAAAAATAAGGTAAAACGTAAACTCTCGGCACTGACGCGGTAGAAAAAAGCACACCCAATGTTAGGGCGTCTTTAAATTGGCATCTTAAATGACTCTTACCCTCAATCGATGCAACAGTCAAACAGAATGGTGTCGTCACGAAAATAATCTTGTGGCGAATGCCGTGTTTTATAGCAATATCATGGTAGTCAAGTATAATGGAAAGAAAAGTGTTTGCAATTAAATGCAATTGAATATATACATATTTCTTTTCCTTCCTATGTAATATCAAATAAATACTCCGAGAATGTAAAATACTATAATTGAAGAACAGTAATAACGGTGCAGATTGAAATAGGAGCCGTTGGCTTGAAACTATAGTTTAAATAAAAACTTTATTTGGAAAAACATCTTAGACTATATATTCGATATTGCATGGTAAGAGAGCGAAATGTATATATACACAGTGATACTACATGCAGTTTACTGTTAAAATCTTTATCAAGTAAATGTAATTGAGTTAATGAAGATTTTTCGGGTACACACATTACAGAGTGACAGAAGGATATGTTTGTTTGATTTGTGTTGCTGTTGTTGTTTTTGTTTCAGACTAGTATCTGTGCAATATATAATAATCCTGCATAGGATATTCACCCCCCCCCCCCCAAAGTACTAGTTAATGAGTCCAGTTACTGTGTTAAGAATTTATGTCCGACAATCCAAGGCCTACAAAGCTAAAGGTAAATGCCCTATTTATCTACCGAAGGTTGCTACGTTCCAAGTTGGTGTTGCCATTAACTCCTATGACCCCCCTATATAGTACACTGAACAACACTTTCAAACGAGGGTCGTTTTGTCTTCAGGGGGTAGTCGAAATCCATTCACTTAGACCTACATACGGTACGATGGCAAGTACTAGTAGTGTGCTGAAGTCGTCTGTGCTCATTTATTGTACAAAAGCTTAATCTTACGAATTTAGGGGACGGGGTTACGTGGGGCCAAGATTTTCCATATTCGTATGTTTCGTTTTAGTTTCCACATCCTTCTTTGTTGTTCCTTCCCCCCCCCCCCCTCATCCCTCTCGTTTGCCTTTTACTCCACCTCCTCTGCAATGCCATAGGCAGATCCAGGGGGGCAGGTGTTGGGCAATTTGATGTGGCGATTGACTTAATGATGAAACTCTCTCAAGACATCATAAAGTGACCAGCTACTGTAAAACAATCTTCGCCAATTCGGGGTTCTATAATATTTGATAGATGATACCTTGCTGTGGCAAGATGCTGTAAAACTAAAATAACGACTTTCTCTGATAATTCCAGTACGCGTTGTATACAGATAATTTGAATTCTGTCATCCAAGTAATGACAAATATATTTTCACATAACATAACCAAGTGTTACTGTCAAAACAGCTATGGCATTTTGGCGTTTTTATTAGTTCTACATAGGCGTGCAACGTTTAAGAATGATAAAACAAGATTCCAAAAGAGAGAGTCTGTTAAAGTAGGCCAATGCAAACAACCCATCATCAGATCTCACGTCTACATCTACACAGAATGCTTATTTAGCCGTGATGGTGAACTTAAAGCTCGTCTGTTTTTACGTTATGTATTTAAGAGGCTAAAAGCGATGTTCAACGGGGAGTTAGGGGACGATCATAGATAAAGATACGGGGGAGGGGGTCCATGTTTAAGTGCGCCCCCCCCCCCTCCAAAAACCTGGATCTGCCTATGGGGAACCTCGAGGAGGCCCAAATACATGCCCTAGCATATAGAGGATGCCGTGCGGGATGCCCACACCTTACCAGAAGCCCGCTTACTCATTAATATAGATACATGTAAGTAGGGTCCTCATATGAAACAACATGAGCTTGGTGATTTCATTCGAAACTCTTTACCTAAGATGGCAATATCGACAATCTCCAGTATCAACCTCCACCGTAATAACACATTTTAATCAGGCTCATCCATAAATCTATCGGAGGACGTAGACTTGAAACATTTTATTGTTGACAAGTTCATAAGCCTCCAGGTCGCAGTATAGCCTTGATCGTGTGCTATGATGGGCATACATTATTCTGTGCGTTGTCAAAGTTTATTGCAATAGAACCTAGTACCTCTATAAGACCACAAAGCCTGGTCTCAAGTTTTCTCAATAGAGAGGTGGTCTATTTATGTACGTTCTTGGTGGTCACTTTATGAAGGCTTGGGTTGGAAATAAATGATACCATTCTAGAGGATGTATCTTTCTAAAAATGGTATTAACTCTATGATATCCTGCATATTGGGTATGGTCGGGTATTACGGAGCATACCGCCACACCCGCCTTTAAAGGATCCGCCCAAGCGATATGTATGTGTTACATAAACGGGGGATTGGCCCGCTCAGGAAATGAAAATGGGCTTGTTCAGAAAAAAGGCTATATAACTTGGAATATACCCGATCCTGGAGATGTTTTTGCATGTGCCTGTGAACTCTAGTAGTCTAAATGCCATAAAGTGGCTGAATTATCACCTCCTATGTCTTGTTTGTGCAATTTTTTTTGTAAGTGTCACTGCTTTGTGCTGGTCTGTTGAATCAGTTGATATCCTTTTCATATTCAAATGAAGCAAGCTTTAAAGGGGCTTGATGTGCTGTGCCGTTAATACCCGCTGTAGCATCTTTGCAGGCAGACATTGTCCTACAATTGTGTCTTGTGATTTACAAATTGATACCATGGATACGGTTTGAGTCACTATTGGATTATCAAACTTTAACTTACCATGGGCAAATTAGCTCTGCAGATTATAGTCTCCTGCCTGCTGGTACATGGCACCTTTGGAATCTTTTTTGCAGGTAGGAATATAAGAAAGGTTAAGTGATGATGTAACTGTAAATTTTAAATAAAACTTGAATCAATAACAATCAACAATAAAAATGGATAAAGTTTAAAGTCTTTCATGACTACTTTTATTTCATAATATCATTGTTATTATTATTCTTTAATTCAGACAAAAAGTCCATATCACAAGTTATTGAGTTGATAAAATAAAGTTTAACTGTCTAACAAGAATATAAAATGAAATAGCATACTTAAACGTAAAATAACTTCTTCCATCTCTTTGATAAAAGTGAGTGATATAGATGGAAACCACTGTGTACAAATACAGATAATATTTGATTGTCAGATGTATGAAGTCTCTTCATAAAAGAAAATACATCCTTGGGCGTTACCGTATTAATTAAGAGAGTCTAGATTGTTTAAAATTAAATCCATATATATAGTCCCGCTATTTTGAGTATCCTTTTGTGATATAAGTATCCTCCCGTTGGGCTTGCATTTAGTGATAAATTACCAAAATGTTCAATTAGTAAACAAAGTTTGCATTTCAATTCATCGCTCGTTGAAGGTCCTCATAAGAAGGAATGAAAGTAAGACTAAAACTATCACTTTAGATTGATCATACAGTGGAATGTGTTTTATCATTATGTTTAATTATGTTGGCAGCCATTTTAAAGTAAAAACAATATGGCCGCCTTACAAAGATATGATATTATACCGAAAACTATTCATTTAATAAAAACATCCCATTTGGATACCATTATTATGTTTCTATGGTACACACAATCAATTTTTGTTCATTTGTCATGTCGAGTTTGTCATATTCACGGCGGCCATTTTGAAAATTGCCAATAAAAAAGCTCCCCAAGGTGCAAATTACTACAGAGCACACAAGGATGTCAAGTGGACTAATATCCACCCGGAAATCTTTATATTGTTGTACTATTATGTTACAAATTGCCCCTTTGGCACCATGTAAATAAGCTCCAAGAACTCATCATTGTCATTAAAACCAAGTTTGAGCATCCTAGCTCAAACGATGTCACATGTAAATGGGTAACAGTAAAATTGACCAAATAATGGTCCAGAATGGACCCTAATACAGACCGCTTGGGCTCCCAGAAGTCACTATTTTCATCTAACAACCCAAATTTTAACATCAAAGCTCAAACGATGTGAGTTATAGACGTGTAACTACATGAAATGAACCAAAGAATGGTCTGTAATGGATCCAATTATGGACTGTTTGGATCCATGTGAGGAAGACTCCAAGAACTCAACATTTTCAACTGACAAACAACATTTGAGCATCCTAGCTCAGACTGTGTGACTTGTGGGGTAAGAGTAGGAAATAAACAAAAACATTCAGTAAAAGTGGACCGACTAATGGTCAGGGATGGACCCAAATATGGTCCATTCGGGTTAATGTGAAAGAGGCTCAAAGCAATCACTATCTTCGACTGGCAAATAAATTTGGGCGTTCTGGCTCAAGCGATGTGACTTGTTGAGGGGTAACTGTGAGGAATGGACTAAATAATGATCCGGAATAGACCCAAATATGAACCGTTTAGGTTCATACGAAATAGTTTTTTTTGGACCATTTGCAACTGACATGAATCTCATGAATATTCATGAGTTGTGACGTCATGCGTGCAGAACGCTATTTGATGGAAGGATGGTCGGTTGGTTGGAGGCAAATAATGTGTTATCAGCCCGTGTAAACACTGGAATTACATGAGATAATCTATATATATAAAGGAAGATGGGATTTTTTTGGTCACAAAAGGCCTTTTAACCAGAAGATGTACACACTTCAAATTATGTATGTACATGTACATTCAGGACAACTTGGTGGTCGTTTTAATGTCATTTCAACCCAAATAAATTGGCTTTATTGATAAAAACAAGAAAAAAGAATCTGTTAGAAATGTTCTTCATGCTGCATACAGAGCCATGTTTTTTAAACGTACATAATACGTTAAATGTTTGTGTAAGTCAAACGTACGTTGCACGTCACAATACAATCCACCTACATTGTGGAGGGGTGCAGAAAGGCTTTATGTGTTCATGTTGGGCTGGTTAGAGGGGGGGGGGTTATGGTTAATTGTGAGGAAACGAGGTGAAGGGGGGAGCATTTAATCTGCTCCAGATTTAATCGGTTGCAACCTGAGCAGTAGCTGGGGGCGGGGGTATTAGACGGATTAATCTTTGCCATATACATGGAGTGAGTGGGTATGGCTGTCATTAATGACGATGGCAGGAAGGTGATGGAGGTGTATTTAATCTGTCCCAGACCTGTATACTGACTAGATTTGTTGTGAGGGATGGGACACAGAGAGATGTCTGTTTCGGCCCAGATTTGTTGAGGGTTGGTGGCAGATGATATGTTGGTGAGGAAGGGAGGGGAAGGGAGGAGCATTTAATCTGTTCCAGATTTCATATTTCAACCTGAGCAGCAGGAAGGGGGTGATGGAGATGCATTTAGATTGATCTGGACCTGTTTATATGGGGATGGCGTAGAGAGGGTAGGGGAGAGAAGAGAGGGGTGGCGGCCGAAGGAAGGGTAGAGGAGGGTGGAACATTTAATCTGTTCCACAAATGTTTACCAGGGGTAGCAGAAGCTGGTGGGAGGGATATTAGAGGGATCAATCATTGTCATATCCATGCAGTGTGTATATGGCTATGACCTATGCTGATGGGAGGAAGGTGATGGAGGTGTATTCTATCCGTCACAGACCTGTATTCTGACGGGAGCTGGTGTGAGGGAAGGGGTACAGTGGGAAGGATGGGAAGGGAGGAGGATTTAATGTGTTCCGGATCTCTTCTGTTTCAACCCGAGCAGCGCCGGGTAGACAGCTAGTAATCTATATTTGACTTCTACAGCATCATGTGTGGACCGCGCGGCAGGCTGCTCGTCCTTTTGTTCAAAACCACTTTTCGGCCCCGTTAGCTGCCAGTTCAACCCATCTTCCAACTTCGCAACTCTTCTTGGTCAGTGCAAGTAAGTAAAACCCTAAAAACATAAATTCTATTGACTTAAAGTTGCTATATTATAATACAAGTTCAAACATATCAAAGTTGTTTGTTCTGTTTGTGTGTGTGTGTTTGTGTGTGTGTGTGTGTGTGTGTGTGTGTGTGTGTGTGTGTGTGTGTGTGTGTGTGTGTGTGTGTGTGTGTGTGTGTGTGTGTGTGTGTGTGTGTGTGTTGTTTTTGTGTGTGTTGTTTTTGTGTGTGTTGTTTTTGTGTGTGATGTTGTTGTTGTTGTTGTTGTTGTTGTTGTTGTTGTTGTTGTTGTTGTTGTTGTTGTTGTTGTTGTTGTTGTTGTTGTTGTTGTTGTTGTTTGTTGTTGTTGTTGTTGTTGTTGTTGTTGTTGTTGTTGTTGTTGTTGTTGTTGTTGTTGTTGTTGTTGTTGTTGTTGTTGTTGTTGTTGTTGTTGTTGTTGTTGTTGTTGTTGTTGTTGTTGTTGTTGTTGTTGTTGTTGTTGTTGTCCATGATTGATATAGTTCTAGCAATTATCACTAGTTGTGTTTGTTTAAATGTCTAATCTTTGTGGTTTGCAGGACGTTGTATAATGAGGCCGCAGGTTCTTGCTGGACTGACCTTGAGGGGGAATGTGGCAGTGACGCTCAATATCAGACCGTCAAAACTCCCGCCACAGTGGACTTCATAGACCAGTGCAAAGCAAATAGTAAAACTGCAATATTTTAACAACTGTTTAATAAAAAAAACATAGCTAACTTTGATATTAGATAAAAATAAATAAACATACAGTTTCAATAGTTTCGGCATAATCCACGTCCACCATCAGAGTTAATACGGACGTGGATAATGTCTGAAAATACTTATATAATATTAAGATTGTTGTAAGTTTTAAAACGGATTTAACCCCGATTTCATTTGCTATACAAGGTTAAGTTAATATATTACAATTGCCATCTGGCATGTGTTCATAACTTGTGGATCATACATTATTTGTTATTGTATCAAAACCTCTTATTTAGTATCAGCTAAATACTTCCGGATATGCTTAAAAATTACTCTTACATGTATATGCTATTCACACATTGTAATGTTTATACATTCTATTGAGATATATTTATATATATTTATGAACAATCGAACAATATATTTTCTGTAATGAACATCCCATTCTGAGACATGTATGTTTTTCTTATATGCACTCACCTGTGCGTATGAAGATCTTATCAATTTTAGGACGTATGCATGGACCCTAATTCTCATATTTGACACCCCCATAGTTCCATCCTCGCCGCCGGGTCCGTATGAACGCTGCTTCACCGCCAATTCCTGCGACATCAACGTCGAGAACGGAGAACTCACGTTCAACACGCTTGTCTGTTTTACCAAGTACGTTCCAATTGAATAATATGTAGCTGTGTATTTAACACGTTCCAGTTTACATCAGATTTGAATTTAGATGTATGAAAATTATAGTGGCCATTTTGGGATTCAAGATGGCGGCCAAAATAATGATCGGCTGACGTGTGTCCTGCTGTCAAATGAAAGAGCATATCAAAATTGACGATTGCAGAAACTTTTGCGCTTTTATACAAAAGTGGACGATTTTTCGCCTAACAGCCCCTACTAAAAGAAAAATTATTGTGTGTATAGCATCTATTTTAACCTATGATATACGTGATTGAAAGCATGCGATAATTATCTAGTTAGCTGTATTTTAAACTCTCCCTAGTTTTATTTCCAATCAACATTGTTTGTACAGAGTAGGCTACATTGGAAGAAGAACTTATATAATGTAATTAAACAGCTATAGCAAACGTATTCAGTTGATATTGTATGCACTGTATACATGTATATATTTAGTCACGTGTGAATATGGATGGATGTCCGAAACAAACTTATCCTTATTCATTTTCATATTTAAAATATAATATCAATAATCAAAAGTAAATTTGATATGCCATAATTTTCTATATGTATATGTCTTGAAGATTGGGCAACCATGTTTGATGATATATATGAAATAAACTAAGGGTATACTTTTGCACATAAGTGCACTTATGCAGACGTTTCACGTAGAATCCGCCGTGTTTCTTCAGTGATCAAACATGAAGGAATATTGCGGATGTCATTTGAAATCTCTTGGAGTTAGGTTATATCCAGTAATGTAGTTAGTACACTTCGTATATTACTGCGTCTGGCTTTCTTATGTCATATATTTTCTTTTGTAGTGTTGTCTAATCATATAAGATGTAATGGCCTAATAATATGTTTGGGTGATTTTGATATACCTGTATTTTAGCCTGTTTAACTACAATGCGCTGACGGGATGTTTGGATGAACTTGACACTGTGTCAGGCTTGCTGGGCCTCCTGTTGGACCCAATGAATGCAATGTTTTCTGGATTTCTGGACCAGATCAAAGAATTTAGTCCTTTTGGTGAGAATTTCAACTGATGTCTATCCATATGCACAAATGCAATTATTTATTTTCTGTAATGTTTGCCTCATATGTATCACATACTTGTGATTCTTGCCGATAAAAGTGCATGAAGTGTCATATATATTGACTTAATAACATAATATAATGGTTCAAAGTGAACAATTATTTTTTTCAGAAATCAGATCATTTAGAGTTTCTCTGATGATAGATTTTAACTGGGATCCTCTCCTGCTCGATCCTTTGTCACCATTATACCTGCAATATCAGAACGCTTTCACGGAATTTGTGAGTAGTACATCAAATGGTACTCGTAGAATACTGAAAAAGTGTCAACACAAAAACAAGTATAGTTTGGTGCACATTGGTCTGATAAAAGCTTTGCAAATTCGCCGGACCACCCGGCGAGAGTAAAGTTGGTTGTAGTGACATATGTATGTAATCATAATATTAACTTTTTTATTTATTTATTTTTATTTTATTTGTTTTTACCCCAGCTGGCGGACTGTTATGGCTCTTGGTCCACGTTCGTTGGTGGCAGGATATCATTTGAGTAAGTTTTAAACCTGGTGTGAAGTTCTTATTTTCACACAAGGTTTAGTTCATACTTTCACCGCCATCATGTTGCAGAGTATAAACCTGTCGTATATAGTGTGCTGTAATATAGAAGTAGGTCAGCAAGAGCAGGTTACCCTCCATTGTTTATGTGATTACGTTTGTTAAGGGGAACAGTTTGGGGAATGGGAATAAAGTTTTTACTACATATGTGTTTCCTGAAGGGGTTGCTCTTTATGCACTATAAATTAATGTACTATATCTAAACAACTGGCGCATTTACTACGTTACTACCAGTAGTTTGCCGTTACTTCTTGCTTTCCTGTGTTCGGTCTCTGTGTCCTCGAGTACGCATAACAAAGTACAAGGTTTAAGACATTTCTGATCAACAGACGGTGACAATGTTTTAAAAGAACTGTAGTTGACATTCATTGATTGTATAGCTGTATACCCCAATGTTTCACCTGTATATCCCATTATAACATATTGTAATGGGCCTGGGTTGGGTGTTAGTATTCTTTAATCAAGCCTCTATATAGGTCCTATTGGGTTATATCATAAAGCCACTGTTGGGACTCGAACCCTGGACTACTACCACAGTAATAGTGAATGGTTCCTGGTTCGAGTCCCAACGGCTTCTCTGTTATATAACCCAAAGACTTGGGAGAAAGAATCTTCTACGGCAATGTTTGTGCCCCAGAGACTGTTAATTGTTTTGGCTATACCTCTTCAGGTGAGGCTCTTATCACTTTTTGCCATGTACTTGGCTATCTGCAAAGCTTTATTCTGGCGGTTTCTCTTCATTCCAGAGATTCCGTTCCCAGTGGGAGTGTCAACGTCATCTTCGACATTGACTTCAACTTTGACGCGTCTGCGTGGCGAGCCAGCTGGCAGAGGGACACCTTCCGCTTTGCGTGGAGATTCTTCTTCTACACCAGAAGCAGACTCACTTTCTCAGTACGAAATCTCTTACACTTTGTATTTCCTAAAGGCTATGTCCTACCAAGATTTTTGATCAAAGCAGATACTCAGCGCACAGTTTCTTGGATTTTCTAGGCATTGGAAGCTGTATGCCGACCATCTGTCAAAAGATATCACCTTTTAACATTACAATATTTTTTGTTTGTACAATTATTAGACTACATGCAAAACATAACTTGATGTGTGGTATATTGAGACAAAATCAATCCTATTTTCAAGTTTGGTGGTCTTAATATTTCGCCCCTGGGCGGCCCACGACTGTTCTGGGGAGGCGGCTGGCGGACTGGCACCACCGTTTGCGAACTGCTCGACTGCGGTATCGGCGGGCTCTGTGACGAGGATAACAACGTCTGCCAGTAAGTAGTGGGGTTTGTGATGAGGCTAACCATACAGTTGGGGTTTGTGACGGGGCTAGGTAGAGTTTGTGACTGGTAGGGTTTGTGACTAGGCTAACAGTGTGTGCCAGGACAGTACACCATGAAAAAAAACCACACACGTACCATAGGCAGATCCAGGTTTTCGTAAAACGGGGTGCGCACTTAAGAAAAACAGGGGGCGCACTTACGTGATTTCATGAAAAACCCTATGAAAATGAAGTATTTTGGTGGGAAAAGGGGGGGGGGCGCCTATGCGTACTTTAATTCATCATGCTAGATTTTGGGGCCCGCTTCTATCAGGTGTTGTACTGGCTGCCGTGTGACGTCATTGGTGTGTAATTATATGAGTGAAACTACTCACAGGGCCCCTGAATGTGGATGATATTTTTAAACCAACCAAGTATAAGCTGACAAAATTAATATGGCTCAAACAATCCACATACGTGGCTCTACATTACTCAAGACATAACTGAATAGGCACGTGTTTGTCTTTACTTACAGAATAATAATTTATTGTTATATCACAATCTGGGCCCCACGATCCAATAATTGTTAGATCTAGTTACATTTTAATAACTTATACAGTAATCATAAATATTTAAATATTTTGGTTTCATTTCAGA
>CM032664.1:57746075-57758225 GCA_019095985.1 Streblospio benedicti | reverse complement strand
TTTTTGTTTTTGGCTTTTTTTTTTTTACCCCCCTCTTTCCAGGTTTTTTTTAAAAAAGGTTTTCTTTTTATAAAACTTGCCATTTTGGCGGAAAAAAATCGGGGAAAAAGGGGGGGTTTATTTTTTTGGCCCCGGGTTTCTTTTTTTTTTTAAAAAAAAATTTTGGGGGAAGATTTTCCTCTATAATCAACGTTTTGGGGGAAAAATAAACTTCCTTTTTCCAAAAACCGTTCCTGCTTTGCAACCAAAAATGAAAAAAACCCCCCTTCGTTTGGGGAAAAATTTTCCCCTTTTTTTCAAAAACTTCATTTTTAAAGTCAAATTAAAATTTTATTTCAAAGCTATGTCCTCCAAAATGAAAAAAATCAGCAATTTCTTATTTTCTGATTTTTTTTTAAATCGCCTTTTTCTTCAATTTTTTTTTCTTTTTTTTGTTTGGAAAAAAAACAATTATAGACTACATGCAAAAAAAACTTGGTTTAAAGAGAAAAAATAAATCTTTTGGTGGTCTTAATATTTAAGCCCCTGGGCGGCTTACGACTGTTCGGGGGAGGCGGCTGGCGGACTGGCACTTCTGTTTGTGAACTGCTTTCGACTACTGGGTTCGGCGGGCTCTGTGACCGAGGATAACAGCGTCTGCCAGTAAGTAGTGGGGTTTGTGATGAAAGCTAACTATACAGTTGGGGTTTGTGACGGGGCTAGGTAGAGTTTGTGACTGGTAGGGTTTGTGACTAGGCTAACAGTGCGTGCCAGGACAGTACACCATGAAAAAACACACACACACGTACCATAGGCAGATCCAGGTTTTTAAACGGGGTGCGCGAAAAACAGGGGCCACTTATGAAATTGTATGAAAACCCTATGAAAAAGGGAAGTATTTTGGTGCGCCCTGGATCCGCCTATGCGTACTTTAATTCATCATGCTAGATTTTGGGGCCCGCTTCTATCAGGTGTTGTACTGGCTGCCGTGTGACGTCATTGGTGTGTAATTATATGAGTGAAACTACTCACAGGGCCCCTGAATGTGGATGATATTTTTAAACCAACCAAGTATAAGCTGACAAAATTAATATGGCTCAAACAATCCACATACGTGGCTCTACATTACTCAAGACATAACTGAATAGGCACGTGTTTGTCTTTACTTACAGAATAATAATTTATTGTTATATCACAATCTGGGCCCCACGATCCAATAATTGTTAGATCTAGTTACATTTTAATAACTTATACAGTAATCATAAATATTTAAATATTTTGGTTTCATTTCAGATGTGAAGATAACTATGAAGGAGTGCAATGTGACTTTCAACTTGGTAAATTGATTCTCTGTCTATACAAGTACAATATTGTTGTATACTAGTACAGCAGTGTTGGCTCCCATAAATAAATGGGTCTTATATGTTTTTATCCATGAAAAAAGTGTATATATTTAGGTGGCATGGGGAGCGTACCCATACATGTATGCTCACACAGTAGGAGCATCCGCCCTCTTGATGTAAATATATCGAAATATTTGTAAGAAAAATGACTTTCAGAGGTAGCAAAATATTTGACAGTGATTTGACTAACTTAAATGTTTGTTATATTTGTTTTTGTAGAGGGTGTTTGGATGAATTTTGATTTTGATGGACTCGCATGGGATGCAGGATACCAAGATCCGACTTCTACATTGTACCAGGCCTTAGTCAAACAGGTTTTATGCAGATTATATTCGTCATAACATACAATTTTGTTTTTAAATTGTATGATTTCAAATGTCCAATTACACATTTTTTGAAAGACAATAATTATATTTTTTCCCTTTTTTAGTTTTATGGCTTGTTCTTTGGAGGAAAAATATTCGATGTTGGATTTGATAGTGCAGAAACATATTCCTATACTAGATTTAAATTCAGGTATGTAATGATTTTAATCATTTCTAAATCCTTTCAAAAAATGTGAAATGATATGTTTGTGTTTAAATGTATCTTTCTCATGGAAAACAAGTAACTACAGTAAGACCCTTTTATTGACCTGTGATAAATTGTAATTGTGGATAACTAAAGTGAAAAAAGCACATCTGTTCATTTTATGTTGCATCTAGCCATTGATAACTTGATACGATGTATTACTCAAAATTTTTATTCACTCCTGTCAAAGTCAAGTTCAACAGATCTATCCTCTTTAAACCTGCTTTACACATAAGCGATCGTAGATGAATCTTCCAACGCAGCCATACATATTGTATCAAGTTCTCAACTTGAGCATTATGAGACAACATTGAATGTAGTAAAAATGCATATAGTCAACGATTTGCTAAGCCAAACGAACTCAAGTGACTGTTACTTACATATGCGAATGTTCTACGATCACTAGAGGCAGCATAACTATTTGAAACAAACTTTAACCAAGCTGTGTTTTTGTCAACATTTTTTGAACATGTTTAAAATTTCCTAACGAATTTACCAGTTCACCAGTGCACATTAGCCTACGTAGGTGGAATTCGTTGATGTGTAAAGCAGGCTTTAAGGCACTTGATATCTATCCTTAAGTTAAAGCTAATACTATATTTTCTTTCTAGTCAAATCTCTGGTGGTGTACGTGTCCGTGTGGGCCTCTATTTCAAGTACTCATTGGTCAGGTTCAGATTCTCACTTTTCCAATGCCAAATGATGTACGGATCTGGCTTGGGAGACTTTATGTTCGGAAGTGGCAAGTGGGATCTCAGTGTAAGTTTTATCTTAAGCGTTAATCACAACCTGACATATATCGGGGTACATTTCAAGAGCTAAATTTCTTTGGAGACT
The DNA here is from genome assembly GCA_019095985.1 of Streblospio benedicti. NCBI lineage: Eukaryota > Metazoa > Annelida > Polychaeta > Spionida > Spionidae > Streblospio > Streblospio benedicti. The sequence continues at coordinate 57,755,436 of CM032664.1, read as the reverse complement.
GACAATTCCTGTTGTTAAATGATAGACATGAAGCATATGCATTAATTTATTCGATATACAGCCTATCTGCAGCCTTGATAGACTTACACAGTTTGCAGAAATGTTGGGGCATGGGTGCTTGTGTGGTGGGACGTGACTAAAAAGCATAAACCATTTGTCTCAAATAGTCATACTGACCTTAATAATATCCACTGATATTTGACAATGAATCAGCAATGCTTTCATTTGTAATTCATGCCTTTGTTGTGATGTTGATACCAAATGACCGCTACATTTTAAATAATCATGGTATATCAATTTATAATGTTCATGCTTAAATTCCAGCCTTATGGATTTGGTGGCTCATACTCTGGTTTATCTAACTACAAAATTGCTACAAGTGAAGACGATGAGGGTTTGAGCTATACAGCTGGAGACAAGTGCTCTGCAATACAGTGTGTTGCTGGGCAAGGTACATGTGATCCCGATCTGCAGGAGTGTGTGTAAGTGTTGCATTGTTCTCAACCTATGGTTTGTATCATGAAAGTTGGTTATTTGAAATGATTTTGATTTTTTTTGGACTTGGGAATATATCATTATATGTGATAAAGTCATTAGACTTATGGATACAAGTCATATGAACTAGTTCAGGTGGTAGTGTGGACTTTTAGTGAGTTAACTTGAACTGCTAGGCGATTTAGTGTATGGTCATGGGTCTGAATCCCAACAGAGATTGTGATATGTGATAACCTGACTTGGAGTCATAGGTTAATTAAATATACATATCCTTAAAGTTTGTCAGTTTTTATTTGGTATTGTTACCGGAATTTAGCTTATTTTGCAAGTGTTAACTTTGTAATCGGGACATGAAAAAAACTTAAAATGATGTGTTTTAATAAAAGATACACTATCAAAAGAGAACAATTTTAACAAACTATTGGACAATTTTCTTTTCAGATGTGAAGATGGATTTCAAGGTGCACAGTGTCAATATTATTCAGGTAAGAATTGCTTTAAAATATGTGCGTATCATCTCATGGAATAAATATCTCTTGGAGGCACTTGTGGAAAATGTTAATATGTTTCGTCATTCATTATAATTTGCCTACTGACCATAAATGTAACTGTAAATGTGGTAAATGTGGTGGTTAAAATTTTAGATGAGAGATGTTCGGCTGAAGCAACTGCTTGCAGTACATATTGTACACCATATTGTGACTTTGACGCAGAATCCTACACTTTGATGGCATTATCATTCCATTGCCAGTTAGTAATCACCTTTCAATACTATATTTCTTACAAAGATGTATACACGTGGGTTTATGCCTTGTCATTAATTTCATTCCATTATAATACCTTGCAATAATATATCTACATATAATATTTGCTCTTTTTTCTTTACACATGAATGGTAGTCTACCATTGGGCTACCATTGTGGGCACCTTTCATGTCAATAGCTCAAACTTGTTTATATTCCTATCTTTCATGCAATAGTTCAGTATTCTTACTTGACAGTTGTACTTGACAATATTTCGCATAACATAAAAAGGCCCATTTACAATATACTTCAGTATCCAGTAATTATACTTATTACATGTAGGTACTATTTTAATATTGTGTCATGAAATACTTTTTTATTTTCAAAACATAGTTAGACTTTTGTTTGGCTATTGAAATGTACAGAATGCTTACTTAAGATTTCTACTCCTTAGTAAAAATAAATTTAAAACTAAACTACATGTATGAAACTGTATTACACACAATCCACTTAATGCTCACTCACCATCCATTTCAATTGTTTTTTTCAGGCGTGTATTAGAAGTTGATCTTCAGTGCATCAACAACTTAAAACCAAAATGTACCCCAGGATCAACCTATTGGTTTGCTCTTTATGAGCAAATCGACAAGCAGAAAACAGCTTGCGAAAGTCGATGTAAGTGGCTTCATTGTTAGACGGAAAATCCACAGTGCCTCATCACAAGCTAATACCTCCATTTCATCTAGCCAATACTTCGTCGGTCTACGAAAATCTATTTCACATTGCCCATATATTCCGTGTTATAAGATCTACTCTTGAAGTAGAGACTTTTAAGCGGAAAATATTCAAAAGGGCTAGGCATGCATACGTCAGAAGCAAAATCAATACTTGGTTTTTCTTACTTGGCAATGTAAGAATGTACGTTCGACATTTGGCATTTTGGCTGAACATTTCGGCAGTGGAGCTTCTAACATGTCGAATTTTATGAGCAACTTCCACAAATATTATGGTTGTTGAGCGATATGACAATGCTGTCCAAATAGAAGTGTAGAAAGGTTTGACTTTGGAAATATAATTAGCACTCTGAAATGGAATCAAAATCAATACAACTTCTAAGCCAAAGTCAGCGCCCAATGATATTTGGAGGTGTTCATGTGTGTTTGACTGCCAATAAAAAGTGAATTATGATACCCAGCAGTTACTGCACTATGAATTATCTGCCTAAGATCTGTTTTTATTTGCAAATAAGGTTAAAATATTTGGACATTGTAGGACGGCATTGGCTTACAGAGTATCTCCAGTTTCATATATAGCAAGCATATTTATAAAACATATATTCGGTCAATTATCTAAACTTTATTTGGTGTAGTAGCTACTAATGACTCCAATCATAATCTTATACGATCGCCTGAATATTCCGTATGCAACCATCCAAGGTCCCAATGCCACAGGTAAAGGCCAACCCCAAATTTTGACATTTTTAATAAAAATTTAGACCATTGAAATTCCAATAAAAGAACACAGCGACCAAGTAGACATTCTATCATTCCGTGCAAAAATCTCCGCCAATATCCCACGCTGATTGGTCGACCACCATGCTCAATTGTACGATTGACTGCACGCTCCGGTAATTTTTTGAACACTACGACACCACCACACCACGGCACTAGTCTAAAATAGACTAGTACCGTCACATTTTCTATACAGCCGCTGACGTCGCATGGTCACAATAGCAATGAGAACGTTATGATATGATATATTTTAAAATAAAAATGAATCATACACTCGTTTAGTGTGGATTTTCGTCATGATAGAATGGTATTTGACCACTCGATTGTCAAATCCTACAATTTTTCATAATAAAAGCCCATGTGCGTTGTGCTGGTTGTATACGCTATGACAAGGATTGTAATTGTATTCAGTGTGCAGCATGTCCCTAGAAAACTGTTTTGATGGCGTGATTGTGGACACGGATGAGATGGACGGCACGTTTACTCCTGAAGCACTTTCCTCCATGGCTGAGTAAGTTTGTCATTTTTCTACTTTCAAATACTGTGAGTAATATAGGCCTTCTTCGATATATTCACACCTAATCAGAGAGATTAAGTCCTAAAGTCTTTCTTACATGGAGCAATTTTGCAATACATTTTTTGATAGGCCGCACCATCTTGATTACTGTACTGTCACAGGATTGAACAGAAAAAAACTGGTGGTTGTGAATCTGGTCTGGTAACTAAAAAGCTACTTCTTTCAAATTTTCATCACTCAAAACTCAGCAAATGTAAAAAGTAGCCGGCCCTGACAAAAAGGGACCAGTTCTTTATTACAATTACTATTGAGAACTCTCAAAAACGTAGCCTACCCACAGTGCTGCAGTGAACTTTTGAAACCAACAGGCTATTTTATACTTTGCAATAATTTATCAAATGATATGCTTTTTTGCGAACTTTAATGATATGATCCAAAACTTTTTATTGGTAGAAATTATGATGAAATCATCGCCTGCAGTGAACAGCTTCCCATTACGTGGAATTTGTTTTCTGACGTGTGTGGAGAATATTCTGTTAATGCTGACTTTCAAAATATTTTACTTAAAATGAAAGCATCTCTTAAAGATGGTAAGTATTTTTATTTACGATGGAAATAACATTTGCGTTGTGGGTACCACACCAAACTACTCTCCTTACGTTAAGTTTTAATCATTAAGTATAACTTTTGAAAGCACCTTTTAATAGCCATCATGTATTTTTTCATAGAATTCTGTGACTATTTATAAAGGGTATTTCCGTCTTTCAGGCAAATATCAGTTCACTTTCGGACTTCCAACGAACATTGACTTTCCAACGGGTGACATTGACATACAGCAAAATTTGTGTACATTAGGAGAAACATATGTAGGTGTTTTTGTAAATAAACCATAGAAATGTATAAATATCTATCACCACAACAGTTATTGTATAAAATAAACATTTGTAAGTTGTACATTTCTATTTTTTTTTAAATTATATGAACCTTTTCGTCAAATTTAGATTGTCACTTTGATATTTGGTGCTCACAGAATAACAAAAACTTAAAAGCAATCCTCTTCTCACCATGGTTCACATAATGTGGTACAATACATTTTTGCATGCTTTCTAGATGAACCGATTCTTCAGAGTTGTACAAAGAATGCCCAGTTTTATATTGCCGCGGTGTACTCCAGTGTAAGTGTTAAATTGTTGGAACTGTTTCAAATGTTGCACAGAACTGTAGATTAAACATACATGTAACACATATGAACTCCTCACAAATAAAAGTAATGTGATGATGTGTCAATTATTTTCAAATCTAAGTAATGTTTGTTAAGAGTTTAAAGTCGAAGTACTTATTATATTGTTATGCACTATACGTACTTTACAAAATAATGAGTCTAGTATGAATAGTAAATATTAATGTGCTTTTGGTCAACTACACCCAGCTTCATAACTCAAAGAGCAATCTTAAGTTAATTTGCATGAGAAGTATAAATGTTTAAAGCCCCTTTCACAATTGTGTTGCGAGCAGTTAGCGTCCACTTGGCGATCACATTTGCATACGTTGTTCGACCAATCACATCACTTGCATGACTGGTCTCTGTTGTAAGAGGATTTGCAATCTTAAGTGATCTTTGAACATGTTCAAAATTCAGTTTTGGGTCGCAGACAGGCATAGATATTGATTTTTCAAGTGAAAAATTGCACGGATATTGCACAACGTTGTATCCACTCGTTTGATTTCATCCGAGTGTTGCATAATGTTTTACGGTTGCTTGGTGACTCGCAATCATATTTGGTGATAATTTCAAGTGTTGAACAACCAACCCGCATCCTTATGTGAACGTACAACCCACTCTTCGTGCACCTGAATTTTGGGACAGTGACGGCAGACATGATACATGCTTGCCAAAACATCATCCTTGCGATCATTTCTGCGACTGCCTCTAGAATATGCTTGATCGTACAACATTTTGGTCGCATTTATTTGCGTTCAATAGTGAAAGGGGCTGAAAGATTTACAAATATTGATTAAAATTCCAATATGATTTTCATTTCAGTGAAGATTTTGGTGCAAAGCTAATGCTGTCACTGACTTTAGAGTACCGATTCTTCCGGGAATATGCAAAGCGTCTACGATATCAATTAGAACTCGATTATGCCATCCAACTGAAAAACAAATTTATTCAAGGTTACAAATTTTACTTAGGAGGTGTAAGTGTGTGCTTTTTCTTACCATAGATATTTACAGTAAAATTCTAACTAAAGTACAATAATTTAGTGCGATTGCTTTCACACATATTACACAAACATATGTAAAACAGTTATATTTTGTAATTTTTTTTAACTTTTTAAACAAAGAGAACTGTTGCAGCTTAGAGAATTAACTCAGAATATGTTTTACGGAGAGCTTTCTGTGATTGTAGATGGAAGCAACGCTTACAAGAGACATGGAGTGGCTTTATATTAAAAGGGAATTAGATTACTTTTTGCCTGATCCAAACAACTATCGTCCTTTGGAACTTTGCAATCTTATTCCATGTGTTGATGGAACATGTGATTTGGAGAGCCTTGAATGCCAGTATGTGTTTAGAGAATTACAATACCATTGGGTTTTATCATCACATTGATTTTTTGGTTACTGTGTCTTTTTCTGGTTTGACTAATTAGGATTCTGATATTGAGATATTTGAATAGGAATTGAGATTAATTTATATCTTTAGGCTGAACTTTTGATTTTAAGTTTCAAATCTGTTTATTTTACATGAAGTGGACAATATGTGTTAAAACATTGCAAAAAAGTATGAATTAAATCAAAAGTATTGAAATTCTTCTTAATTAATCTCCAGAGAAACAGAAAATGATAGAGTAGTGTTCACTATCACAGCCATGTTTTTAAATGTTTATTTATTGAAATGGCTGATGATACAATTTGGCGTTTATAATGCTGGAAATTGTTACTCTAATCAATGCAACTATTTGTATGAACATGTAGCGCTCCATAAGATCCTAAGTAATATAAGATATGCATAATTTCATATACAATGATTTTTTCAGGTGTAATGAGGATGAGGACATGTTCTCTGATGTACCACCGTTATTTTCTGGTCCTTTATGTGATCAAGGGCTAGGTAACTACTAATATCATTATTTTTAGCAGAACACAAAATCTCTAAATGAATCTAACCGACCAAATTATTTCCGATACATTCCACACGAAGTAACTAATACTTAATTTGATGTAAATCCATCATAACCCTTATAGAAGGAAACTTTTTCTCCATCTTTTCCAAATGTTTTCATCTGGGCCAATGTACAGTGACTGTCTGACATCGTAATCAGACATCACATCAGGAAGTGGGTCAAAAAGATGGCATTCATAAAACACTGCTTCCCCAACCCCTCCCCCCCCCCCAAGGACTCACTTCCTAAGGTGATGTCTAGTAAGAGGGTGGTATATAGCCTTGATGAAAATCCATTCACCAAACATTATTTTCCTAAATCACCAGTCACCAATACATTTCATTGTCTTTCACCAATCCCCAGGAATTGTAATTGAATAGGTTGCGTCACATTTTTATCACATTTCACACACTTAAATACAGGCAATTCACAATTCACGGTCAAGATTTAGGCCAAATCATCAATCACATTTTTGCTATATGACACCCTCTGGTAATGATGACAAACAGTCACATGATGAAGGCATCTTGACATGATGGAGAAAAAGTTTGGCTCTCCGATAGCTAGTATGAAATTACATCAAAATAAATACTAGTTCTTTATATAGAACAAAATTCAATGAAACTATTCAAACCATTGTCCAGAAATTGTTTAAAACAAATATGACCAAATATACATATTTCAGATACTTGCCCAGAGATTGATCATGTCAACGCGCAATGTAACCATCAAGACTGTATTGCGAATAACGATTGCGACCCTGGAGAATTGTGCTGCATGGTAGCGACAAGCTGTGGTAGTGAAAGTGAAGTTCTAAAATGTACACCTGCAATAAGTAAGTTTTTTTCTATTTTACACATTATGATGAGACACCTAAGATCACATAAATATTGTTTGATTTTATCTCAAAATGAACCAAACTACATTACATTCAATGCTTTAATTTCGGAATCCCAAGGAGGTGTCCCACATGAAATGATTTTTTAAAACCGAATGATATACATTTTACCCGACATTATACGGGTGGTTGATTCCTGGATGATGTAGGTCACATGCCTGGTATGGATTCTGTAGATGGTTTAGTTCATACAGGCATGATACAATCTGTCAAGTCATCAGGCATTTCTGGAGCATGATAGCCAATGAAATTGCATGTCAATATATGACAAAACTTTATACATGTTGTTTATCTTGTTATGCAATATTATTTTCAGAAACAATAAAAGATCGATTGGGATTTATGCTGGACATCCCATATTCGCCTGCCTTCGCTGATCCAAACAACAATGAATTCCAGTGGATTGTTGGCAATGCCACAGAAAGTGTAAGTGGCTTTCATATAATAAAATTTACATTGTTTGTAGAAAGATACTTTTAGGGTTTAAAGCTGATGGTAAATCTAATACAATGCCCATGAGACTGAACAGTATGGGCATGGTTGATCTTTAAACCCTCAAATAATAGAATATTAGCATCAAAGTTTATTCTCAATTTGGATTCATTGTGAAGCATAACATTATTTCAGTACAGTGAAAATCCTCAACAACGGAACCCTATTTGCAGTCACAAATCCTTCCTTTGTAGAGGGTTTCTTTGATTACTACATCATTTACTTACATTATTATAAGCTAATGCATGAGAAAAGTTTCCTTTATTCAGAGTTGCGTTTGTTTACTCTTCCTTTGTTGAGGATATTCACTGTATATACATGTAACATGCATCCAAAAAGATGTAACTATCGGGATTTGTGATGACTATTTATTCCATGAAATCTTTTCACACTCAATAAGATGTTCAAACTGTAAACTAAAAAAAAATATATACAAAACTTTATAAATATAGGCTAATACTTAATAGGTACATGTAAGTAAATTATTCAAATACAAAAGAACAAAACAAGATGTCCGGATAAATCTTGAAATTTCATTGTATCTCCTTCTAATTTCAAATTTCAAATGCTAAGAATAATGCCAATAATACATCCGTAAAGCTGTCTAAAGAAAGTTTATGATTCAATATACTGTAAACAGTGATACCAAACAAGGAATCAACTATGATCTGCAATAAAATCGTCAATAATAAAATTGACAACAGTTATGTAAGCTTGTAATGTCTGTGCATACCATGTAGTTTTGAGATCAAATTGAACTTTTTACATATATAATTCATATAGATCTAGATATATATTCATATAGATATAAACATGTCAAAAGCATGTGTTCGATACCATTGATGAGGGAAAAAACTCTTCAAACATCTGGAATTTTTTTTCACCAGAAGAGCTCCACTACTCCCCATCCTGATTAATGATGTATCAATAGACAATGTTGGCAATGAGCTGAGTACAGCATTTACCTCCCTAATTGGGATTATCCAAGGGACTGCCTATCAGCTGTACTCTTCATTTTTACCTAGCATAAGCAATAACACCAGAAGAAATGTCAGACCATAATTACGCAATAACAGATTTTAATCAAATAAAATGGACGAGCTATATCAAAGAAGATCAACTTTTCACAATATCTCAAAAACGCAATGACATCACATGGCCATCTAATGATATAAAGACAATCAATATGTTAAAGAACACAGTCCCTCACATGTTAAAGAAAGCCAATCTACAAATAAATGAAAATAAAACAGAAGAGTGTGCAATACCCCTACCCCAAAAAACAATATGGCACCCAGGTACTAAAAGTGAACATAGCTATACAAAAACACACAGCAACAGATGAGTGTAAGAAGTTCAAAAGCTACTTGGCCAAAAATGGTTACATACAAACACACAGCAACGACACTTGGAAGAAACGGACATCAAACAAATCTAAAAGCAAAAATCATTCATAACATGAGAAATAGCACAGAAATCTATAACTCAAAAGCACCTTCAATTTCAAAAAATTAAGATACTTCAACTCCTTGAATCAT
>CM032664.1:57689770-57745975 GCA_019095985.1 Streblospio benedicti | reverse complement strand
TGATAGCCAATGAAATTGCATGTCAATATATGACAAAACTTTATACATGTTGTTTATCTTGTTATGCAATATTATTTTCAGAAACAATAAAGATCGATTAGGATTTATGCTGGACATCCCATATTCGCCTGCCTTCGCTGATCCAAACAACAATGAATTCCAGTGGATTGTTGGCAATGCCACAGAAAGTGTAAGTGGCTTTCATATAATAAAATTTACATTGTTTGTAGAAAGATACTTTTAGGGTTTAAAGCTGATGGTAAATCTAATACAATGCCCATGAGACTGAACAGTATGGGCATGGTTGATCTTTAAACCCTCAAATAATAGAATATTAGCATCAAAGTTTGTTTCTCAATTTGGATTCATTGTGAAGCATAACATTATTTCAGTACAGTGAAAATCCTCAACAACGGAACCCTATTTGCAGTCACAAATCCTTCCTTTGTAGAGGGTTTCTTTGATTACTACATCATTTACTTACATTATTATAAGCTAATGCATGAGAAAAGTTTCCTTTATTCAGAGTTGCGTTTGTTTACTCTTCCTTTGTTGAGGATATTCACTGTATATACATGTAACATGCATCCAAAAAGATGTAACTATCGGGATTTGTGATGACTATTTATTCCATGAAATCTTTTCACACTCAATAAGATGTTCAAACTGTAAACTAAAAAAAAATATATACAAAACTTTATAAATATAGGCTAATACTTAATAGGTACATGTAAGTAAATTATTCAAATACAAAAGAACAAAACAAGATGTCCGGATAAATCTTGAAATTTCATTGTATCTCCTTCTAATTTCAAATTTCAAATGCTAAGAATAATGCCAATAATACATCCGTAAAGCTGTCTAAAGAAAGTTTATGATTCAATATACTGTAAACAGTGATACCAAACAAGGAATCAACTATGATCTGCAATAAAATCGTCAATAATAAAATTGACAACAGTTATGTAAGCTTGTAATGTCTGTGCATACCATGTAGTTTTGAGATCAAATTGAACTTTTACATATATAATTCATATAGATCTAGATATATATTCATATAGATATAAACATGTCAAAAGCGTTCGATACCATTGATCGGAAAAACCTCTTCAAACATCTGGAATTGTTTTTCACCAGAAGAGCTCCACTGACTCCCCATCCTGATTAATGGTGTATCAATAGACAATGTTGGCAATGAGCTAAGTACAGCATTTACCTCCCTAATTGGGATTATCCAAGGGGACTGCCTATCAGCTGTACTCTTCATTTAACCTAGCATAAGCAATAACACCAGAAGGAAAGTCAGACCATAATTACGCAATAACAGATTTTAATCAAATAAAATGGAAGAGCTATATTAAAGAAGATCAACTTTTCACAATATCTCAAAAAAACGCCAATGACATCACATGGCCATCTAATGATATAAAGACAATCAATATGTTAAAGAACACAGTCCCTCACATGTTAAAGAAAGCCAATCTACAAATAAATGAAAACAAAACAGAAGAGTGTGCAATACCCCTACCCCAAAGAAACAATATACCCAGGTACTAAAAGAACATAGCTATACAAAACACACAGCAACAGATGAGTGTAAGAAGTGCAAGCTACTTGGAAGTTACATCGACACAGAAACGGACATCAAACAACGAAAAGCAAAAATCATTCATAACATGAGAAATAGCACAGAAATCTACAACTCAAAGCACCTCTCAATTTCAACAAAATTAAGATACTTCAACTGCTTCGAATCATCAATTTCCTCTACAATAGCTCACTATGGACACTCACCCAAACCCTTGCCAATTCAATAGACTCATTTCACAGAAGACTACTAAGAAAAATAATAGGTTTCCAATATCCAAAGAAAATAACCAATATTGACTTGTACAAAATCACAAAAGAAAAGCCGTGGACTGAAATAATTGAAGAGAGAAGGTTGAAAATGTTAGGACAGGTGTGCAGATTACAAGAAGAAACACCAGCAACGCAAGCATTGAGAGAGACCACCAACTCTCAAAGAAACAGAATGTGAAGACCAAAGCAAACATGGATAAAAATAATTAGAAAAGACCTTGAAAAAAGAAAGATAAAAGTAGAAGACCATTTTCAAAATATGATACAGCTTGCCCAAAATAGAGACACATGGAAGAAGATTTGTTCTGATAGTCTGCATGAAAGCAGGCAAGCTGCTGGAAAGGTTCGCCTCTAGAGGCGAATCACTCCACTGAAGATGGCAAAATTATGTTAATTTACTAGTCAAGTTTGGGGCAATAGAATACTTTGATATAGACTCGGGTGTTTTTCCCTTTACCCGTCACAACATATCCTGCCCTGCGATGGCCTGAATAAGACCAGTTGAAATGAAGAGGCAGTGTCAAAGAAACCAACGTGTACTCAGCAGAAAGCGCTTCGTACAGCCATTCCATTTTGCTAATGGATTCAATGCTCTTTGGTGCCATTACATCTGTTGCAGTTGCACTCATAATGGCAATTATAAGATTGAGGAACAACAGACAGCATATGATAATATACAAAGCGTAGATGATCATGACTGGTGTGGATGAATAATACGCGTCAAATTCTCCATGTCCAAAGGTCAACTTAAAGACAGAAAACATGCTGTTCCAAACATTCTCAAAACCTTCATATTTGTACACGGGGCATGCTTCATCAAACAGAATGAGGTGGAATGTGAGTGCAAATATAAAGATGACAACACCGAGCACTGTGGAGAAATGAATCAAGTTGGTGGCCATCATAAAGGTCACGATGATGAAGTGTCCAATCCAGGGGAAAAGTCTCATGGAATGGATATGCATCATACACCTGCATATAAAGCCAGAGAGAAGAAGATATTCAGTAGCTGTGTGCAAAGCCAAGCGCGAAACGTGGTGCGATATCATGTCAGCATTGATCAGCACGTGAATGATTAGAACATAGTACGTTCCAAGGTTTAACTGCTTTCTGCAGTATGATCCCGGGATTCGCCAAGTAAGTACTGACTTAATCATTCCAAGAGTGGAATTACAAGATGTAATGCTGTAGTAGAAGAACACCAGGTGCTCGTAGATATCGGTCAGAATGTACAAGATGGAGATTATGAACATGATGATAGAAATCGCTTTCACCACAGAGCGATAGTTTAGTTGGTTGGACTGGAGCTCATTGTAGGCTTTGTAGAATTGCGTGGGACTCCCATACGGAGAACATGTACTTTCGGCCATATCCACTAATATCTGCCAGTGGCAAATGTCTGCTACTTTTGGTGGAGTTTCAGTGACCGCTGAGCTGTACGATAAATCAGACAAGCCAGTGACCGGTAGGCAAAAATATTTCCGCCAATCTTCTATTGTAAAAATTTTCTTCAATTGCACATCAACTCCCTTGATTGTTGTAGAAAATGAGTTAAAATGAGCATCAATGATTAGTTCATACTCGCGTAAGTTTGCCTCTATGAATTTCATATCCTCAAGACTTGGATGAGTCTTAATCAAATTGACAGAATATTCTTCAATCAGCTGTGGAATGTGCGTTAACAGAAGAACTTCTGGCGTTTGTGGCATCGTGTTAAACATAACACCCAGAACAACATTTAAAACCTCTATGTCTTTTATAGATGCTGTGAACACCTGCTCAATAATATCACTAGTGTAATTGTAGCCCAAATGAAAGGAAGTGTTCTGAATGTCTCCCATAAAATCACTTTTCTCATCCTTGAGGAATTTTAGTTGATCAGACAGAATCGTTCTTCTTGTTACCTCGTAATAGGATTGCTCTAGTAGAATTATACTCATATTGTATTGTCGGGCATGTATCTCATTTATTTCTAATCTTATATCAGACTTTGTGTTTTCAATATTGAAGCGTGTATCACGAAGAAATTGGCTAATGAGCAGAAAAATGAGAATTGTGACAAAAGTGTCCAAAATGTGGAAAATGCTGACATATCGTGACATTTCCTTAATTTTGAGCCTCATCCATTTGGACATAATTGGGCATTTTTCCATCAGCCTCATGTCAAATACAGACATACTGTTCAGGCTTCTAGAAGCAACAAGCCTAAGGATTAGGGAAATCTTGGGAATGTTAAATGATTCATATGTGGTCACATCTATGTATTGTTCTTTAGTTGTAGCCTCTGTAAACTTAGTATTTTTCATGTGGTCTTCCAAGAAAAATTGTAGAATGTGCGGTTCTGGTTTTATGTTACTGTTTGTGTATTTCCTGGTACTTCTCTTTTTTGTTTCTTTTCCAACTAAAGACACAGATTGCTCAGTCACTGCAAATTTTGTTTTTGACATGTAGTTGCCATAGGCTATTATTTTAGACAACAAGGTCGGAGAACCATACTTTGCAGTGTATTCTAAAGCTGATAAACCTTGGGAGTTACGTATCTTGAAGATGGCATCATCCAGAGCAGGGTCACCTTCGAAACAACTTGTAATGACGTCAAATGCAACTCCAGCTGCTTCTGATGAATCAGTTGAGAGATCCCCTATGTAGTGAAATACTGTATTCAAACTTTCATCCGTGCTGTTTACAGTAACACCTTTTGTGGTAAGTATGTCAACATTTTCTACATTTTGGCTGAATGCTGCAAAAGCAAGTGGCAAGCGTAATTTTAGTGCTATTTTTCTCTCTTTTCTGTTGGACAATGTTGATGTAATGGCGTGTACTATATAGAAAATAGGGTTAATAAGAGTACTTAGCAGTGCAGTTATAATGAATATTATCATCTGAATGAATTTCCGTCTCTTGATGGCTGATATTGGTTGGTAGTAATGTCTTCTCTGGTTCACCCCAGTGTTAAGAAGCCACGATAGCTCTTCCACGTATTGCTCTGACTCCATTAAGTCAATCACTTTTTTAATAACTATAACATTTCCACCCAACATAACCTTATAGAAATAAGTTTCATAAAGCTCGCTGTCATGCTTAAAATGATAGAGAATGTCATCCAGTAACTCCTCAATTGTTTCGTCTGGTGTTTCATCTTGGAACTTAACATACTTTGGATTTGCAGATATAGAAGAATCAAGGGTATCTCTAGATTCCTCCCTAAGTAAAGGAACATCCGAGGAGTACTCTTTGGGTGTGTCAGGCTGTGGCTGTCTCGTATGGTCCATGGTGCTTGCAATACGTCTGAAATGCAGTTACATTTGCTACAATAACTAAACAGAAACTCCGCTCAATAGAATGTTGTAACAATCATTTAAATAAAAATTTTGGCATTGTGACAATGAAAGTGTGTCCTCCAAATAGCATTTTTATTGCCTATGAGTCCACACTCTGCCAGCGATGCTGTGCAATCTATGAACATTCTTGATCCATGAATGTATATTTGGTTCATCTTGGGATCCATTAGTCATAATTTGAAGAATAATTTAAGATACCTGGGTACGTACATTTTGCTCTACGGCGAGGCTTTTGTTGTTTTCTCAACAGCTTGTTCGGGCCGAATGAATACTTATCTACTCGTCCCTGCTGTTGAGGTGTTTCATTTGGCCTGAAGAAGCTGTTGAGAAAACAGCGAAAGCCTTGCCGCAAAATGTAGGTTCCAATAGGTATCTTAAATCATTCTTGAAACCTTTGATCAAGTTACATTAGTGCATTACTACACTGTGTATGTATTAAGTTGTGAATTTGATAAGAGAAATATTTCATGATGACCTTCACAATATGCATATATTTGAATGTATTTGCTCACCCGGTTGTGGTTGTATGTCCTTAAACCAAGATTAGGTGCTTTGAAGTTCTAAATATATTATATATTCTATTATACTATACACGAAAGTCTTCTCTAAGTGACAAGTACACGTGCATATTTGATAACATTTATACTTTAACAGTAATAAGTGATGTATTGTTTGTGTGTGTGCAAAAACAGATTACGTTCTTATCAACTTGATATGATTTAAGTGTTTTTTATATGAATTTGCTGCCCACAGTACATGGTCAAATTACAGTTAAATAAAGTTACTAATATAACTATTCTAGAAACAGTATGACTTTTTTCTTCAAATTTACCAATAGGAACCATGCAACCCCAATAATTCATAGGCAGATCCAAGGGGGGGGGCGCCCCAACCCCCCTTTTCCCACAGAAATACCTCAATTTCACACGGTTTTTGGCATGTCCGCTATCGTTTGCACGTACAAAATCCATGAAATCTCTAAGTACAACCCCCGCCCCCACTTTTTCCATAAACCTCGATCTGCCAGTGATAACTACATGTACATTTAAGGGTATGCACGTACATGTTTAGTCTATCCCAAAGTTATTTTTGGTGTTCGAATAGACAGTGTTTTGAGCATATGTCTTGCTTACCAGGCTCGCTTATATACATTTTATACCATAACTGAATCTTTTATCATATCACGTTACAGACAATGTATGCACTATACGTATAATGGAACAATGTTGCATTATAAACTACATTTCTGAAACTACTCACCAAAACATAAGCAAATTTACATGTACGTTGTTTATGATTATTAAACTTCATCTAGACTATTACGATAGTAATTTGAACAAGCCCTATTTTATTCTGCACCAAACGAGATCACTTTTATGTATGTGTTATGCTTAGGTTGAAGAAAGTT
This sequence comes from Streblospio benedicti, assembly GCA_019095985.1. Taxonomy (NCBI): domain Eukaryota; kingdom Metazoa; phylum Annelida; class Polychaeta; order Spionida; family Spionidae; genus Streblospio; species Streblospio benedicti. Next base: position 57,739,366 of record CM032664.1, on the reverse strand, counting down.
AAATATTGCACAAAATGTGGGTTCTTTTAAACTTTGATACCAGTATGTGAAGCCAGTGCCCGATTAAGGTTTAGTGGAACCCCCGGCTGTGGTTCAAAGTGGGGCCCTTTGCTGCGAATTGTGCCATTTTGTTGCAAGTTGCAACCTTTGCCATGACTCATGACATCTTTATACATGTAGGGCCCCACCTTGTTATTTGGAGCTTTGGGGTATTCACTCTTTTACTGTTACATTGTAACATGGGCCCTTGATCCACAAAAAATTGCCAAAAATCAGGTAATGTCATTTGTGAATGATCCCTGACTTATTTACTTATTTTTCTTTTACAGTTAGACATTATAATCAACACTGGAGATTATGGATGGATCCTATCACCTAACAATTTTGTTATCACGTATGTATTCATGTACATTTGTTTTATTTACATTGCTACAAATATGATGCAATTTTTCTTTCATTTTAAAGCCAAAGTTTTCAAAATATTTAATTCAACATTGTAGGGAAAATGAAAATAAAGTACGCTTGGAATTTGATCTTTACTACAAGGCGTACACATCACGTTTCAAACAATTATTTAAACTTTCTCTGGGATTGTTGAATGAAATTAAAGGCCAAGATGGATTCGGAAGTTCAGTAGAATCAAACTTGTTCCTTGTTGCTGGAGATCCTGGTGACTTTGTGTTCATTTTGGACGAGGAAGATCAATGCTCATTTTACAATACTTTTGAGGCCTGTGGGGAACAAGGATCATGTGCTGACTTGGGTACCATTGGTGAATTGGAATGTCAGTAAGTGAAATATCAACGCATAAGAAAATATCTACATTTTTAGCTTTGTAATACCCAATTTTCTATAGATCCAATTAGGTGCATCCAATGCATAATGTTCAATATTATATGCTATTAGTGCATATTATCTTTTGCATATTTTTATTGCATTTGAATTTTGCAGGTGCTCTGATGGGTGGATGGGAGAATTTTGTGATGAAGAAGTACCTCCACCTCCTACACCGAAAACCTATGGTGTGTACTTGAAAACTTTAAGATAATATAGATTGATCATTATCACTTTCTGTGGCTCCATACACAGCTCCAGGTAGTGCTAAATATTTGGAGTTTTAATAGTTTGTTTGATTTAAAGACAATCAACAAGTCATTCTTCTGGAAGTTATTTTATTCATCTTTCTTCCATGCAATCATCAGGAATACATGTAATGGCATAAGGAAAAAGTACAAAAGGTCAATTACAATAATGATGTCATTTAGAAGGTGTAAAGAAGTGTCTTCTCTTGGGAACTGAAAACAGGTCTTATTGTTGAGATGATCTCTTTTTAGAGGTAGCATGAATCTTGTGTGACAATTAATTAATGGTGTATATCAATATTTTCTTTTTCAATTATCATTGAAGGTGTTCTTGATAAAGACAGATTTATGTTGAATGTTTCCAGGAAAATTCTATCAAAAGGATATGGCATCCGTTTATTTTCAAATTGCATACATGTTGCATAACCTCTCATTGTACAATTGTGTTTTAGCTACGATTCTGATAAATATTTTTGAAGTGAGGCTTCCATCTTGCTCTGTGAAGGCAGATAGTACATTTACTACCGCTACCTGCCTCTGCTGTAGCAAGTAAACTAGGAATAATGGTCAATATAATAAATGAAGTGTTTGTAGATTCCAATGATTTCTTCCACTGAGCAAAGCTAAACAGTAATCTAGAGAATCTTTTCTGTCCTTTACAATACAGTAGAAACTAAGAGGACTACCTTTGGGACCAGTGTTACATGTAGGTGGTCTCAATATATAATAGAGAGGTGTTCTCTATAAAGATGTTCATTTTGGTAGCTTTATGAAGGTTTGGCACGGTAAAAGGTGGTCTTATGATATTATAGATGTCGTCTCAATAGAGAGGTTACATTGTAAAGATCTTTATCTATTTGCGTTGATATTAAAAATGCCGATTATCACAGCCATATGATTGTTACTTGCAGAGGCATGCATTACACAGGCGATGAACTGCTTCAGCACATCTGGCGAGACCGGGGAGGAGCAGTGTGGGTAAGTGTTAGTGTCCTCAATGGATAAGGCAAAAGCTGAAATGGGTTGTACATGTATGCTTAATCCAAACTCGAACTTGAAGGGTGGGAACTTAACGTTTGAGCTATGCAAAATTTCAAGTTTTTTCTAGTTATTGATAATGTAAAATAACATGGAGGGGACATCTATTTGCTCCAGTTATAAATTAATTTGAGTTATCAGTGTTTGAGGTAAATGGATACTACTGTACATTGATTCACATGCACAGTATGGTCATTAGTAGCCCAAACTCCCCTTTTTCTTCACTCTCTGGGGTGCAATGATTTTGTTTATAATAGCTTATATAACTGAAGTGTCTATAAAGTGTCTATAATCGTAGGTTCTAGTACATGTATATGATATGTCTAAACCTGAATCCAGAAATATGTGTGATTGTATGTTATTGGTTTTTTAGGTCCATGACCACCATCATGGGCTGCTTGTCCACGGTGATGCTCAAATGCCGGTACGAACCTGTGGAGATGATCGTTAATATGCGAGTCCGGTCTTTCACACAGCAATGTGAGCTTACAAGTAAGTAAACCATTTATGTTTGTGTATTTCTAAAGCACGATTGATGACCGAAGGCACCTGTATAGGTGTTGGTAGTAATATAAAGAGACTCGCAGGTGAGATTTGACATAATGTAAAAAGAAATAATCAAATATTTTTTCACAGACGTCTAATCAAAAGGCAAGTATATACCGTATACAACCATATAAACGCCCATGCATTTTAGTTAAAGTGTGTCAAGTTAGGGGGTGGGCAGTTACATGGATGTGCATTTTCATTGAAATTCAATCATCAGGATTTTGGGTGGGCATTTACATGAGCATGCACTTTTAAATGGTTGTATACGGTATAGTAACACAAACACTAATACTGATACCTTTGATGACCATTGATGAAATCAACAAGAACCTTCTGTAAGAATAAGTAACCTGACACATTTGATTAACAGCTCCGCCTCTTTCTCTTGTTCACAGAAATTGGAAAGTGGGCTTATGTATATTTGCTTGGATTCTCATTGTCTAATCATCTGTCTTTCACTCGTATCATTGTATTTTCTTAGTTTTGTAGATGTTTTTCATCCTACCACTGTTGTAGGCTATACTTATATTCTTTAAACTGCTTACTATTCTGTTCAGAGGCTTTACTATCATATAAAGTGCAGTTGGGCTCAAATACAATGTAACTATCGGGCTAGGATTTGTAGGGTTTGCAAGCTGAAAATGAGGACCCAAATCATACCAAAAATTGGTTGACCCTGGGTCCACCCATTAGTGACACCCTTGCTGTTTGGGATGCGTGAACTGTGTACTTCCAATGTGGCTTCCCTAATTTTTCACAGCATTTGTTGATTTTCAGAATGTTACCATGAAATTGACAATTGCTTTGGTGCAACATTAGCATTTGATTTTGGAACTTTGGACAGCATTAATAACTTATGCAGGTATGAGTCATATTTTACGATCTGTATTTTACAATAAGTATCCAAAATGTATTTTAGAAATAGTCATCGAGTGTTGCACATTTTTTTACTGGACATTTCATCATTCTGAGTGATTTCAATGGCTGTAATGACCAATTGCCACTCAATTTTTCTGCTCTTGACAACATAGAGCTGGGGGATAAGTTGAATTATCAGAGAATATACCTTGCCTACCTTGCTCTCATGATTCTTGACAGTTCAATGTTTATTGATAAATTGACAGTCTCATAATTTTAATGTCAAAGGTCATCGCAAATGCTTATTTCGCGGCACATATTTTTACAAAATGAGCTATGCAAATAGAATCAATCGTAAATTGTGACAAGTCATTGAACCTTATTATATTTCAGTTCCTAATGATAATTTATACGTAATCCTTCAGTGCTGGCAATATTAGTGAGAGTTGTCATCATGTGAATTAAATAGTGTTCGCTGCAATTTCTTCTCACAAATCACACCTTCCTACATTTTACTGCCAGCCATATCAGACCTATTATCACCCATTTGGAACGTTTGCCGTAGGCTCACACAAGAACTAGATGTTCTCTGTCAGGAAACCTGTAACTCTTGTATTCATTTGGATGTTTGCAGTTTAGACGTCCGGGACTACTTGAATAATTGTCTGGAGACAGCCCAAGATAAGTGTTATAGTGCAACAGGAAACACAGATATCACTGATTTCTACAGAAAATCGATTTCGCTCACATGTTCGCCAGATCTGGAGGGTATGGATATTGCATTAATTAATTTTGTCAGTAGTTTCTTTGTAATATTCTTTTTTTTCTACATACATTGGGAAACATATATATCTTTGTAATATGAATCATTGTTATTAAAGATGCATTTACAAAATAATGTACACATAATTTTATTTATATTTAGCTGTGAGTTGTGTTCCTCTTGCAATCCAATGTCTCCCAGAAAGTTTTTATGACACGTCAGTGCATAACCTGGATGACATTTGCAGGTTAGCATGTGAAACTTATTTACCATCATGATCCTTAAAATTATGTTGTGTATGTTCATATAATTTTAACTCCATTAATTTATAGAACTTCCCTATTTGCTTTTGAAGTCAAAGATGATTTGAATACATAGAAGCTAATAAATTGACAAATTTTGAAACATTTTTGTGACTTACACATATGAAACGCATCTTTTACTTAGAAACTTGCTTATTTACATATTTCTGTCATACTTCAAAGAAAGTTTCCTCTCCAGATGTCAAATTCAGATCTACAGTGACCTAGTTTAGACATATTGTATTTAAAAATGAATTTGGTGTGACAAAAATGCAAGTGAGCTGTCTTTATTAAGTAGGCAGATGCAGGGAGGGGGCGCAAGGGGTCACCCCACCCACCCCTTTTCCCATCAAGGCTTTTCAACAATACTTTGAGTCCCTCTAAGTAATAGAGCATAAATCATTGTCCTTCTTTGTGGTACCACCAGCTCACCGACTAAATACTTCATTTTCATCGAGTTTTTGGCATGTCCGCCGTCAATTGCGAAGTCGCCCCCACCCCTTTTTTTTCAAAAACCTGGATCTGCCGTCCCATTTTTCTTTTTTTTCCTTTTCAGTGATGTTGATCAAACTGTATCCTGTCTGTCCGCTTTGCTGGCTGCGCCCGATACTTGCCCACCCTTGTCTGAGCATGTGCAGTTTGTACAAGATGTTTTAAATCAATTTCGAGAAACTTGTGGTAAGTTGTCATGTCACATATAGCTGGATTGATGGTCAATGGCCCAATGTTTCGGGAATATAGGCCTAATATGCATATACTGAATGAGGGAAAACTTAAGACTATAGTTACTGTATCGATTTTCATGTCGTAGTTATTGGTCAAAATGCATATACAACAATCCGAAACTCCCACTTTATCATTTATCAATGAAGGTGGTGAACTTTGCCATGAACGTGTTTTTACATTGAAATTTTAATGGTCTAGATTTTTATATCATGCCAATTTCTAGACAGACCTTAATCACCTTAGGCTGGGCCCTTGGATGATGATAAATATGATAACACAATTTACCTCCTTATGCAGATGATCGTTGCCCAATAAGACAAGCGCAGTGCCTGGCCCCGCACATTACCACAAGTGGACCAGTCGTAGTTCCCTTACTGTGCAGGTACTTGGAATGTTCACGTGCTTATAAGGTAGTCCATGTATAAACCAATATATAGATGATTTACCATACTTTTTGTTGCTAATTATGTTCTCAAAAGATCATGTAAAATGTTACTATATGCAGGTGTGTAATTAAGAGTTTAACAATATAAATAATCCTGCTAGTGTTAGACTTTTAGTATGTGATGGATATTTTAGGCACAAATGCCTATACATATGCATACCAAATGCTTTCATATAAGGGTGTTTTTTAATGTTTCTTTTGTGTGTGTGTGTGTGTGTTTTATTAATGAGGTCAGGGTATGAGGTGGGAGATGTGGTATAGTGAATATTTATTCTAAAATGATCATGTGTAGATACATTTTTAAAAAGCTTGTCAATCCCAAAATGACTGGTGAGGGGGGAGGGGGTGCTGAGAATTATGAAATCATGGTTTCATTTTTTATACCCTTCCACCCCTCACCATGCGTAAATTCATTCTTAATAGTTTGTTGATTCCAACAATTACAGCTACCGTAGCTGACCCAGACAGTTTTATGTACAGGAAAGTTTTAGTTACACTACTAACATACATTTTTGAATGACCATGTCAATCACTAACCTAAATCTGTCACTTAACGCTCATGTGATGGTGACCGCAATCTCAATACGAAATGTGAGTGGTAGTGTAACAAAACTGTACGCTATATGGATACTCCTACTACTAATAAAAGCCTTCATAACTATATCACCAGCTTTGTTTTTGCAGTGAAGATATTCAAGAAGAGATTGACATATGCTTACAAATGATGCTAGACGAAGCTGATTGCGAGACATCGTACAAGGACGCTTGGAACGTTCAAATGGATGCTTTGTCTGATGTTTGCACATCATACAGTAAGGCAGTTTGTTACTTTTTGTCAAGTTTTGAAAAGTGAAAATATACTGTTCTCTAGAATAATAACCTACATGTGCATACATGAACTTTGCTGTGGACGATCGCAGTTGTTACCCGCAAATACAGTCCACGCAACCAAAGGTTAGGATACAGTAAGGATACCATGGCGAAACGTCATGTTTCAAACATTTAAGCAGTACAGGATGGTATATGAAATATAATAATGAATCTACCTACTGTCACTAATCTACAATCTATTAAAGGTTAGGATGTTAGTGATGCATACAAATTCACTCTTTTCAAACACTAATATGCAAATTACCTTGGATTGATTATCTGCATGTGCTACTGACTTTACTGAATTTGGCTGTGGCCTTGATATAGACTGGAGTGCCACAGTGCAGCACCAGACCACTTGGCATGGCCTCTGCATTGCTTTTGAAAGTGCAATTGTGATACACCATGATGCAGGGTTTGACATAAGTGGTAGAACTGTAGCCCTGGTCCTGAAAACTGGCCGGTATACATTTGTACCAGCTTTTGCCAGTAATTAGACCTGTGGTCTACCTGGTCTTGGCAGGTGCATTATGTACATTTGTTTTTCTTAATAACTTACTCTTGTCTAACAATAATTTGAAACATCATGGTTATTTTAACAAACACAAAGAATTATGTCATTATTTACTGCCAGTATAAATTTTTGAAGATTATATTATGCACTTCCCTTTAATGGCACTCATCTCAATGCCGGGCTACCTGATTTTGAGCCACTCTACCTGATTTTTAAACTTGGTACACCTGATGTCTACTGCCTTATCAGTCCATATGTCAAACCCTGGTTATGTAGAATTTGCGAATAAATGTTGGACAAATCTGTGTTCAGTCAATTCAGTTGTCCTTTAGAGTGGATCGACCCAGCCTCAAACCATCAACTACGTCACTGCTTGATTTCAAACCCAACGTTCTAACCATTACTCCAGGGATCACATTAAAATACAGCTAGCTAATTACATTATTCGTATGGCGTGAAGCGCTATGAGGGACTGACTTTATTTTAAATGAAATATGCAAGGGCTATTGATACAAAATATTTTAAGATTTGAACTTTAATTTAATTTCATCCCGTTACTGAAAGCTTTAACACCTACATGTATATTCTGTGTGGATTGCCAAGTGTACCTACACAAGCCAAAAATAGTTAAGGTGCTTATCAAGGTATTTTTCATGTTATTGTTTAATGTTTTGTGTGTTTTAGACTGCCACTCTGGGATTCACACCTGCCTGTCAAATGTTACCAATCTTTGGAATGATATTTCACTGTCACCTGCAGATGCTATCAATATCGCATGCGAGTACGTTAAGTAAAATTTCTAGCACTATGCATCCTTTTCGTAACGTTCTTTTGCAATGAAATTTGTACATTTACAAGTTTACAAGTACTTCATGTGACAATGTTATATCACTAAACATGTGAACAGACATACATGTATAACCTAGTAACTACAGGTGGTGGTGGTTGGGGGGGGGGAGTTATAAGGGGTCAAGAAATCCCACATCCCTAATTTTTTTGGCCTTTTTTCCCCACATCCAACAAATTTTAAGGCATTTTTCCCACATCCCACTTCCTTGTAATTCTGCATCCCTCTTTTTAGGCCCTTATCCCCATCATCCCTAAATTTTTCGGCCTTTTTTCCCACATCCCTAATGTTTTTTGGCCTTTTTTCCACACATCTAAAAAAATTAAGGCATTTTTTCGACATCCCACTTCCTTGAAATCTGACATCCCTCTTTTTTAAGCTCTTTTTTCCCACATCCCTACACATGTAATTGTCTCTGCCTTTTTTCCCACATCCCACTTCCTTCTACACACACCCCACTACACTGATGATGATGATGATGATGATGATGATGATGATGAATTGTAACCATCTTTTTTCTACATTAGAAATACTGAAGTAGTGGGTGGTTGTCTGACAGAATTAGAAGACACGTGTCTGGAAAATGGAGTAAATGTTACAGACTATGACGAAATATTTTCATCTTTATGTGTCAATAAAGAAGGTAAGAGAATGTTTTGATAATAATGTGTAGTGAATTCAACATGAACTTGGTGGATTTTATGTACAGTTCATTGTATGTAATTAATTGAAATGTCTTTACGGAATTAATATTGTCATTATAACGGAGTTAATATTCGGACAAATGTGTTGAGTTATTTTAAGGTTAAAGTTTTAGTCATCATTCCAGCAAACCACAAGATATTTTTGAATTAGTGCCAAAGATTTAGTTTGTTAAAATAATTTCTTAGACAGTAGACAAAAATCAACAAAATAAAAATGCTGATGCATCGCTACTATAATATATCATGCTGAAAATCATAATTGTAATATTTTGAATGTGTTTTCAGAGGCGGAGTGTTACTTTACTGCCGTGTCATGTTTCGGCGATTTGCCCCAAGTGATGGACATCGCTCAGTCCGGCGCGGAGATCAGTAGTGATCTGTGCAGGTGAGGAGAGCTTTTATTTCATTTCTGACTGTAATTGTATGAATCAAATGGCTACCAAAATTGAATGGTAATATGAAATGTTAAGTTCAATATTATAAAAGCTTGCCTTAGTTTTTTTAATTACTTTTTATTCATACTTAAATAATAATATTATATATACAATTATAAAAACAAGTACAGTATAAATATTAATAATTTCTGCAAAATGGCAAAATATTTTTCCACAATATGACAGAGTCATTACAACTAAACATCATCAAAATTACACAATAATTTTTACAAAGAGATAAATAATAAATTTGTATTTAACATTTCTAAGGTTATATAATAAGTATATATCATTCTTTTAATGCTAAACATTATATTTTCAATATCTAATCTTTTCCCATTAAATTTGCACTTTGAATTTTCTTTAAAAATAGAATGTGATATTACAGAGGAAATAAAATTATATGCAATTATTTTATCAGTTAATTCGTAGTTTATAAAGCCACATACAATTAATTTCCAGTTAATATTACAATCAATAATATTTGAAATATTTAGCCAGATTTGCTTTATATGTGGACGAGCTTGCCTTTAAGTTGCCTCAAACACAAGTCAGTCCCTGTACGGTAAATGGCAAATTCTGATGCCTTGGTTTCTAACATTTCTATTTGATTTCCTGTGTTCCTTACTTTTGAAATAAAAATATCACGTTTAAATAATGTCTGCTTTTTTCAAACTGCAATTGCTGTTAATATTACACTCCCTTCACCCCCTTTTTTATGACCTGTGAGACTTTTTATGACAATTTTTATGTACATGTGTAATTATTTTAAAAGTTGTACATTAGTTCAGATTGAAATCTACATTTGTTGTCGATAAAATAGATTAGATTGTTTGTATAAAACTGCATTAAGAAATTATATTACAAGTTCTCCAATACCGGCTTGATTCATCATATTAAGCCATGTATGAAACTACTAATTAAGGCTTTAGGCCGTAGACTGCAGTGAAATAGAATTATTTTAGAAATAAATGTATCTATTTTCAGCGACCTGACAGGCAACATAGAATGCCTAGATCAGGCACAAGCATCTTGCGCTCCAGATTCACCTTTTTACTTTTACATAGACACAATAAAAGAGAGTCTTGAAAACAAGTGTGGTGAGTATCTATTGTAATACACTTAGGCATGTTGAACTCTAACATGAAGGGAGTAACCAAGAAATTCAAGTTATTCAAATGTTTAAGTAGCCAAAGTCTTTAATAATGAACAGTAACCTGAAGGTAAAGGTCATTAGCTTGTTCCCTGTTAATTCGAGTTATCAGAGTTTGAAATAACTAGGTGTGTCTGTATAGATAGTGATAGACCAAATAATGGTCTTCACAAATAGAGTTTTCGAAGTTTTAGCATGTTATAAATGTAGTAAAACTGACCGAAATAATCACACATTTTTAACACATATGTTACTAACTTTATTTACCTATTACACATTTCTTTGTTTGCAGCGGAGTGTAAGTAAAAGAAGATAGATTTTCCCTTTGAATAACAAAATATAAGGCATTGTAGTTAATCATAGTTACTAATAATGATTAATACGTTTTTTCCAACTTTGCTTGTCGTTTCAATTTAATTCTTCTCACTCTGTTTTCTATGACAAGCAAGCTCCTACCACTGTATTGACAACATGCAGTGGTGGTAGCTTGCTTGCCATAGAAAACAGAGAGAAGAATAAAATAGACTAATATTTACCCGGTAATATATTCACGATAACAAACTGATATATACAGAATACCACGTTAGTGCGAATACGTCATACTTGTATAATGCAAATAAATGCGTGAGCCGTATACAAGTATGGTGCATTTACATGTAGCAAGAAGGTGGTATTTTATTTTAAACAACAAATAAATCATTATTAACATGTTTTTTAATGATTAGATGCACAAATCTATAGTGACATTTACAAAAGCACTTCCTTTCAAAATAACTCTGTAAAAGTGAATACAGTACAATGTATGTTGTAGGATGTACATGTAGGCAGTGACTTGCACACTTTGAAAAACAAATTTGACATATATGTTATGTACCTAAACATTTAGAGCGAGTATTTTGATATCAAGAAGGGAGATTATATTGAAGGTTTTGAAGATTACAACTTACATGTAACACATCGAATCATCAATCGATCAGGACTCCCACCAACCATTTCATTTTATGCCAATATTGTACATTACAGGAATGAATAATTGAAGATACAAAAATAAATGATTTTACAAAGATGCGCATGATATCACTTGATGACTCGAATCTCCGCTGAGCATCATGCAAACCCTTATTTTTAAAGACACCGCAGGCTAAAAAGGAAAGCTTGTCAAACCTGCAACCATGTCTGATGATTGGCCATGTGTCATTATGCCATGCTTATCTTCGTTGCATCATGAAAAGCTACAGCACAATCAACGCTTTCCATTCGCAATTTTTAACACTATAGACGTCATTTGTACGTGTAGGCTAAAACATGCATTTATATCTTGCAATTGCGCGTAGCCAAGCATATAGTTTATACAGATACTCATATGTGCACATTTAAAACAGGTGCTCTCCGCTTGAAAAAAATGTTTGATATTTTGGTTAACTGTGGAAAGGAAACTTGCCATAGCTGACGTTTCATATGCTAGCTGCACACTTTTTCAAAGCTATCTGACACCACCTCTGTTGTGCGCCAGATGGTACATTAGCCAATAATCCTGCTTCTTATTAGTCATTATGCATTCAACATTCGCATAATCTCTCCAATTTTATGATTTGTCAACCTTGAAACTTTGATTTAGGTCAAGGGCATTAAAAATGTAGAATTTGTAGAATTTGAGTACTGGATAATCATATCAAATGGGGAACGTTCAAAGTCACAAACAAAACAATAATTTATTATTATCAAATACTGTTTGACGATTTTTTGTCCACTCAAGTTTTATCATGAAGCATGTAAAATGATCTTACTTAAAGTAACTTAAAATGTATAACAACTTTCCAATCTCCTTGCATGTGTTCATCATGGTGGATAACATACATGTATATATAATTCATCTTTCACAACACAATAGTTCTTACATTGTTGACAGTTTCGGTAACTTCTGCTGCCATTCTCAAAACATCTCTGCGCATGACTGTGGTCAGTCAGAGCTACTTCTGATGCTGAAAATCGGGTCGTACATGTGAGGAAGTATGTATAGTGGACAGAGAAAGTGATTAGAGAACAAGAACCATCAAGGAGGCGATAAAGATAAGAGGACAGAGGCAGGTCGTCAACAGAGATGAGGGGGTCTATCAACTCTCTCACGTGTACGACCCAATTTTTAGCATCGGAAGTCATGCTGACTGACCACAGTCATGCGCAAAGAGATTTTGAGAATCGCAGCAGCAGTTGCCGAAACTGTCAACAATGTAAGAACTATTGTGTTGTGAAAGATGAATTTTGTCAATGATTCTTATAAATCAACTATTCAAAAATCTTTTTTAAAACATTTTAGTTTGGTTTCAGTTGACCTTTGCACCGTTATCGATAGTCTTTCTTGTCTGAATGCATACCGTGAGTACTGGCTTACAAGGTTCAACGATCCATCTGCGTGGTATGACTCCATGTGTGGGTAAGTCTATGGTGTCTTAAAATCTATTTCATCTTCCAACATTCAACTAATGCAGCTTTTGTGATTATTATAGATATGCAGAATTTTTATTTCCAAGACATTGTTATGCTGTTGTTTTATTCTAAACCAAATCAACTTATTATTATTGCTATTTTCAAAGAACGTTTAAGAAAAAATTCAACTGCTTCACAAAACGACTTGATATGTGTGCCATGGAAAAGGAGGACCTGCCTATGTACAAAACATTTCTTAAGTCCATTATGAGAGCGTGGGAAGGAGAGTGTGACCCCCCAGAGACACCCCCACGTAGCTATTATTTTCATTTTACATTAAGATATATTTTGTCGTGGACTTTCACACAAAACCAAAACAACGCTGATCAAAGTTTAACCTGTGCTTCTTAAGATACATGTAGTTCCGATATTTTGATAGTTGAAAAGTTGGAATGTATTTGATTTTCAAAACTCGATATTAGATATGACCATTTTGCATTATTGCAGGGTTTGTGTTGAATACTGAAGTTGGTTCTTTGATTTTCAGCAATGCCTCCAAGTACTTGCAACGTTGAAGAACTTTCGCATTGCTTTACCCTTTACACTGATAACTTTATAACTTCTCTTGAAAATGGCCTTGGAGATTTTGACAGTTTGTGTTCGTAAGTAGAAAGCTTCAGCTTTTGGAATGAATTTAGATTGACAAATTATACAATTTAACAATAGATTTTTAGGTTCACGTAAATTTGAAGTGTTTATCTTTATTCATTTTAAATGTATATATTTGTTCTTCTTACCATGAAATCTTTATCAAAATGATCCAAATATTTAAAAAAAACTTTATTCTACTTGAAACCAGGTTCAAGCCAACAGGCTCCTTTTCAATCTCAAAAACAATTACCTTTCTTCAATTCATTTTACTTTAATATTTAATATAAGTAATAAGTAACTTTATAAGTTCTTTCAACAATTGCTCTGGAAATTCTGACAATATTTGTTCGTAAGTAGATAGCCAACCTATTGGAATGAAATTAAATTGACAAATTAAACAATTTGATAATAGATTTTTAGGCTCACGTAAATTTGAAGTGTTTATCTTTATTCAGATCATTCGAGACAATATTTTTGGCATGCATAGAAGAGAGTCTTGCAGACTGTCCTGACGAATTCCAAGAGTTCTTCAATATAACTATAAAAGAGTCCACAAGAGTCAACTATGACATTTGTGAATCTGAGAAGTGTAAGTTTATGGAATCAAGCAACTGTTTGAAGAGCGTAGAGAACGACCTATCATTCATTGACGAATACACCAAGAAGTTTATTGAAGATAACCAAATTCTTAGCAGTGTGATGTAAGTTATTTATGTTTAAACCATATTGTTCATACATGTACATGTACATCCATGGGATTTTGTGTAATGTAAGGTTCAATAGCAAGTTAGAGTAAGTTTTGAGTAATGCCATTGAGGCTGTTATACATGCATAGTTAATTTTTACAGTGGCATGGCACTAGGTGACAGTGGAGCATCAGACAAGTGGGAGGCCGCCTGTGTGTAAGTACATTGTACCATTACAGGATGCAATCTGTGTAAATTATTTATGAATGATTATGGTTTAGCCCTGAAAAAAGAGAAAGCTTGTGTAGACAATTCTGATAATTGAAGAGCACATTAAAATTTAATTTTATTAATTTCTATTTCATGATTCTAATTATATTGCAGTGAATCTACGGAAACTGAAGTTTGCTTTGATCTAGCCATCGAGGAGTGTAATGACAACTTGAAGATTGAAGGGGAACTAAGAATTAACCAAACAAAATCCATGGTTGGAGCCCTGTGTGATGGTAATTTTTTAATCTGCTATATTGCGAAATTCTTATTATTTTGTGTACGTATTTTCTTTTGTTCATCTCCAATACTGGCACATGGATCTCTATGAGAAATAAATCTACATAAGCATTTGCTTAAGACCCAGCCCGGCAAAAAAGCTTTAGTCGTAAATCTAGTATAGTTTTAGATATTGCATAACCTGCACCCTCTCAATTGCTACTTTTTCATGGTTGTAATGCCAAGAGCTGTACATATCTTGCTGGTATGCGTAGTTCTATGATACTTAAACTACAATCTAGTTTGTTACACACAGTGTATGCCGCTCAAAAGGCAGGAATAAGCCAAATAGAAATAATTTACAGTATCCCCAAAACAGAGTGGTTTGTGTGCAGTATCCATCAACTCGGCATATCATTTATTACTTCAATGACAAGCAGCGTACACTTTCATACAAGTTACATATCAAAAGCACGATGTGATATTCAGAACATCATCAAAACGAGATTAGAGAAAAAATATTGGCTAAACCGCGTCTGAATATTAGATAATTTGATAGCTTATGATAGGTTACCAGGCCAACCAGGCTGGCTATTATAATCATGTGGACTGATTTAATTATAGGGCTAGTAATAAAATTACATGTACCAGCAACAAACCATCTATGATTACATATAAAATTATATTTTTATACTTCTCTCTCTCTCACACACATCTTTTTAGCAAGCAATCTACCAAAATTATATAAAATTATAGTGTTAGAAATAAACCACCCAGTTACAAAGCATCTAAAAAGGAATTAGGATCTTTTATGATTATATATTGGAATCATATCTCTTTCTCCATGTAGGCAACCCTGATCGGAAATTGTGAAATGTTAATGTTATTTATTGTTTTCTTTGTATTAATGTCTAATGCGTTTTTCACAAATTTGCTTGTGGTTACAATCTTGTTCTTCTTTCTCTCTTTTCTATGGCAAGTGAGCTCCTACTGCCTTGACATAGCATGGGATCACCGTCACTGAGTCCCAATGTTTGTTTACATCTAGAGACACAACCACCGACCTACCGTAACTACGGTACATGTACATGTAGGTCGGTGGCTGTGTCTCTAGATGTAAACAAACATTGGGACTCAGTGACTGTGCATGGTATCATTCTGGTCTCACAACCAGTCATTCTGGTCTCGTGAGATCAAGTTCACTCAAGGCCACTTGTTATAGTAAAATGGAAGCAGGTGTCTTCAGCTATGTCCATATAGTGGGTAGGAGCTTGCTTGCCTTAGACAACAGAGAGAGAAGAATAACATTTTATATTAATGTTTGTCAATGATAAACTATTTGGTGTACTGTTCCTGTAGATGTGACCTGTGACCCGAGCAATAACGTTTCCATCACCTGCTTCAGCAACATGATCGACTTTGCTGTTTTACCAATATTCTCTCCATTTTCATGGCTCACCGAAGTTTGTGGGTAAGATATAATCAATCAATCAATCAATCCTATATCTTTGTGAGCAAGCCCTGGTTATTTTTGTAATGGTGTGGCCTAAATGCCCAGTCTACATGTACTTCATGACCATCGCTTATAAGCCTTAGTCATTTGGATCTGTTTAACCCCTACCCAGTCAAGTTAGATCTTTTTTGCAAGATTGCACGATTGGTAATGTCGTATATAATCTCCCCATATGAAAGCTCATCGCAAATATGACCCCATGGGGCCAACACGAAAACCTAACAATCAGCATTATGTAACTGTTGTAACTCTTGTACTCTGTATATCATTTCTATGTGTTGGATAATAAATTTTACTTAAATAAAAAATGTCTTCTTAGGTATCTTGATACCCTTGATTGCTATGCCCGTGTTGAAACCTGTTCTCCATTTGTTGATGATTTCCTTAAACCACTCGGAAGCATTCTTCTTGGCCCTGTTTTTGAGGACTGTGAACAAGCACCAGATCCCCCTCGTAAGTGGAGAGGCAACACTCCATAATTCACATGATGTTATGTGACAAGTTTTTTCCATATACAGTAGAATCTCTCTATTAAGACCACCAGTGGGACTGACCTCAATTGGTCTCAATGGAAAGGTGGTCTTTAAATGGAGGCTCATTTTGGTCACTGTATAAACGTTTGGGAACATGAGAAATTGTCCCATTACAGAGGTGGTCTTAATATAGAGGTAGTCTTAATTGGAGGTTCTACTGTATATGCTATATACCATTTAAGTGAATAACTTTAAGTCAAAATGTTGAAAGATGCTAGAAGATTTAACAATATTGTTACTTCTACTCACGAGAATCTTTTGTTTTGTTTTTTGAGTTAGTGTGGCATTCATAATTGTGGGTCTATAAAAACTGTATATTTACTTTGCACACAGTCGAGACTCCTGACCCTCCTGTTCCACCAGAATGCGATATTGACGATGTAACAGAGTGCATCAAATTTTTCATGGATAATGCTCTTGTGGAGTATGCAAAAATTCAGCCAGACTTCCAACTGGTTTGTTCGTAAGTATACAGCCGCAAATTGTTCTTTGCCTAATGTTTGCCAAGCTGTTTTTACCACTACTACTTCTACTGTAAAATTTGTATCGAAAGGCAATTTTGAAAATCATATGTTCATGTCAAAGTGGAATTGTCAACAGTAAGAGATGTAATCAAATTGCAATGTCATGAGACTTGGCTTGTGGCAAACCATTAAGACTTTTCTTTCTATTATCTAAATAATAGCTCATAATCTTCTGTTTCATTTTATTTGATTGCTTCAACAGATTGTGGAATGAAACAGATGAATGTTTACGTGAAGCTACTCAAGCTTGCCCTTCAGCTGTAGTAGATGGAATCGACAAGCTCATAGACAGTTTTTCGTTCAATATTGAAATGGTACATTTAAATCTACTTTTCTTTAGTATTAATCTTGAACCTTTGCGTTTTCTGTAACCATATTGTTTACCTCAAGTTATTATATATTGAACAATGTTAATCTTTCCAGCATGACTATGCCCATTGCTATATGTATTTATATGAATCATAAGTTCTGACAAAGGGCTGCACTTCGCAACACAGCCTGGAGCCCACTAAACCTTAGTCGGCACTGATGTATTGTATTTTCTGTAACTATGACAATCTTTTGTTTTCAGGCATGCAATGATCCCACCAAATGTGAAACCAATAGAGCGACAAATTGCCTTGCAAAATTGTACTACTGGATATTTGGACCAAATGGACCACGAGGTAAATTATTCTCCAGTTTGTATGCTCCATTGTTGTTAGATATTTTATTTCTTGTGCTTTCTCTTTGCAAATTAGAATGTGTATTTCAACAGAACATGTTTAAATCAAACTGACGTCTTCTGCAGATGTTGTTCCACCAGATATGATTGGGTATGAACTTGAGCAAGGACTGAAGCATGACACGGACAAAACAATGACGTTTGTGGATACCGCTAATACGTTTCCGTGCGATGGTAAAGTGACCGCTCTAGAATTCTACGCGGGAAGCCCTGAAAGTGATCGCCCATGGGAAGATTCCAAACGCTGGTTTGTAGTAGGCATTTACAGATCGGAAGAGGATGAGTGTGCCTTCGAAATGGTTGACAAGTTCAAAATTCATCAAAAAGATGTCAAAGAAGGATATGTTAAGGTATCATTGTGTACTTGATATTTTGACGTGTTTATTTCTGTGTGTGTGATGCAATGATTTACATGTATTATTTTGATATAAATAGATGGAAAATGTCAGATTGCTTTCAGATGAAATGTAGAGCCCAATAGTTTTTTGAATGAAAAATAACTGCCTAAAATATTTGACTGTTCTCATGTTTAGTAGGTTGTAGAACAAACATTTAGCAATAATAATAGCATTTCAATTGACTTTCATTTCAGATTGTCATACCATTTAACAAGCAAATGAGCTTCCAGGAGGGCGACCATTTTGGCTGGACGAGCAAGAACTATGGAGTTATTAGTTATAACGAACTTCCTGATGAGCAAGGAAATTATTGTTGGAATTCTAAATTTGACCCTGGTCTGCATGCACAGACATTGGATCCTGAAGTTGCTGGCGACAGACAATATTTTGTTAATTTCCACTTTGTTTGTAAGTATTGGTTAGAGTTCATTGTACAGCTTGAAAAACATTCAAAATTAGACGTGAATAATTTTCTTAGCCATACTATAAGTTAGTATTACTATTACTGGCAATCTGGTATGTATAAATCGTCTTAATATTAAATGTAAAAATTCAGCTACTTGTACAGCCTAGCACATTTTGTTGAAGATGCTAGTAACTTTAGCTTAAATAGGAGTCAGATCTATTTCTTTATGACCTTGATATGTAGTATCTTGAAAAATCGTCTTTATCTGAAATTTTAACTTTAAAATGCATTATATAAACGGCCAATATTTTAGGTGGAGCCAATTCATCAGATGCTAGTGGCTCAGATCTCATGCCTGCTGATGGTAAATATAATTTGTATTTAATTAAACAGAGCAAATGATGCAAATGAGATGGCAATCTTGAATTGTACCATTATGAACCTATATATCAATCGGCTCTCAAATATTGGATATCAAGCTTTTCACTGCTGTCCCTTCAGCTTCAAGATAAAAAGTTTTTACTGTACCAAAACTTCATGAAAATCTTAATATTTAGAGTGAAATAACCATTATATGGGTTGTCATATGAGCTATACGTTGTGGCTAAACTAAGAAAATGATGAAATAATAAACTCTCTTCTGTATTTAGAGAGTGAAATAAGTGACAGTAGACTGGTCAGCCTTATGAACTTTCTCACTGATGAGGACGACCTTGGTTGGGAATGGCAGCCAGGACAGTTCTATTTTACGCGTGATGTTGAAGAAAAACTAGAATATGGTGACTGGGGCGGCCTTTGTGGGTATGTATAAGTAATAGGTACTTACAAATTGTGCAGAAAATTGTAGTCAGCAATTGATGTGTTAGTTAATATATTTTGTGCCTTAATTAAACACATCTATTGACAAATAGCATGCAATAGAATATTTGCAAATTGTTGATGTTTCTTTCACTATCAACACATCAAGAACATCTGAACGTGTGAATAATGTCACATTAATGCACTGGAGTAGAAAGCAATATAATTTCCGAATACCCTTTACTGCAGGCTTGTGGAATACTCAGTCCAATGTGTTGAAAATAGCTTATTACAATGTGATGAAGGTGAAGAATTTATATTGAAAGTGCAAAAGAAGTACGAGTATTTGAAGAGCTTTGTGTATGACGAGTGCCTTGGACCATGTAGTGAAAAACCATGTCAAAATGGGGGAACTTGCGAGCAGAATGGCGAGGAGTACACATGTTTGTGTCCAGATCGATTTGACGGTGATAATTGCGAAGTTGGTAAGTAGTGTTTACGATTTACAATGACATTTTAAATTGCAAAATGTGTATTCATTATTATATGACATCAACAGTTAGGTTAATGGTGCTTCCAGCACCTTTTAAAGATCCTAGTCAAAGTACTTGAGTACCTGTACTTGAGTCCAAATCCTAGTACTGTGATGATTTTTCGGTGTAATTGAGTACAAATACTTTGATTGTGTTTCAGTTCAGGTATCAAGTACAATTTTTGAAGGCTCTTCGTATATCTAATGAATATGTTGTTTGCAAATCTTGTTTTGTTTTCATAATTTTAAGCATACTGAGAGAACAAGCAAAACTGACTGTTATATTGGTATAGTCTACATGTATATGTTGCATAGAAATTGTATATCCAAGTTAATAAATCTATTATTATTACTGCAATCAAGATAAGTGCCAAGTGGAAGAAGCAAACAGTTGTAAGAACGCATTCCTTGAGGGTATCTTTTCGGATACATCGTCACTTGATGCTTTCATGAACAATATATGTGGGTATGTATATTTGTCAGATATATTATTTTGATCGCATCTTATATTCTTTTGTTAGTTATAACTTTCAACATTATCACAATATTATCAAAATTATTAAAACTATATTTTGAAAGTGAAATATGTACTTACTTTCAACAAAAATATAGTCTTTTTTTAAATTCAAGTAAATGTTTGAATTGATTGTATTGCCAAATACATCCTATATTAACTATATAAGAATGTATAATTTAATCAACTGTATAACTATATAAGGGTAATTAATCATTACTAAAGTTATATTGTATATATTACATAGATACGCTTTATTTTTTCAGGAAAATAAATATTACAAAAAGTTGTATCGAGACAAGTATCGAATATTGTCCAACTGAAGACAAATTTATTCTGGATATTATGACTCGGGAAGTTTTTATAACATATGAGAATTTTTGTGAAGGTAAATTTGATAACAGTGAAATCATTATAAATGCATCTCTCATGTATGAAGTTATTTATGATATCTTGCATTGATTTATAATTGATCCTTTGCTGTACCATGACATGAACTTCATGGATATAAACTTGCAACTGTCTTTCTCACATCTCCATTACTATCAAGAATATTTTTTCTATGATAGACCTAGCGGAAAACAAGTTTTACAAGCAGAAACTACTATTTCTTTCCATTAAAGACATCAAGTGACCCTGGCACAGGGCCTAGCAGGAATCAACTCAAGACCCAAAGGCGAATGATAGTATCATTCTTGTCTCATAACCTAGGGGTTGTGAGTTCAAGTCCCACCAGGGTCATTTGATGTACATGTTGTCTTTAACTATTGTGGTAAAAAGATGCTTGATATTGATAGTGGTTAATTTAGATGCGAGTCGCAAGTTCAGGACTCATTAATTTTCAATAAATAGTAATTAAAAATTGTGCATCCTGCGAGACCCATAGAATATTCATAGTTTCTTATGGTTATATATGCCAGGATTCATTGCATTGGCTCTCCGACCATTTGTTTCAATATATGCAAGTCCTTAGGGACTTCAATCACTGCAGTAATATATGTGAGAAAGTTGGAAATATGTTAACAAACATTTGGATATGCATATATGTTAAGTAAAATGTAATCATTGATATAGATGACGAACCGACGCCTCCTGACGACTGTGATGGGCCCGCGTTTAATGGCTATCAACTTGCCCTCAACAAATGGCAGCTAAAGTTGCTGGAGATCACGTTTGAACTGGGAAACCTTGATTTGGACAAAACATGCGAGTAAGTTTTACATTTTTGTTACCATCAAATACATTTCCCTACGTGATTAGGTGATGTCCTAGATTGAAGACAAAAATTATTTACTTAAACCAACAGACAGTGTTTCTGGCTATATGTATGACATGCTGTCAAACAAATTAAGTGAGAATACAATAAATATTTTGAAACATAAAGATGAAAATAAGCTCACTAGGTTTTAACCAAATCCACAAAAACTTACTGGTCTTATTATTTTCATGGATTGGCAATTCCTGTTGTTGGAGATTTCCTTTACTGTCACAAGGTACCAGTTTTCAGGCATTTATCTAAACATTAGTAATGTCATTATACAAATAGAAGCCAAGTACTTTATTCCCAAATTGAGAAAACATCAACGAATCCATCATATAAGAATTTGTTTTAGTTTAGATGTGTATACAGATAGAAATGTGTGAACTGTGTTCATACTGTGAAAGTCAATGACAAAATTCGGTTTACTGTAAAAAAAAGCTAGGGATTCCTCACTTAGAGTTTGCGTCAAGACAAAATAGATTGTGCTCGGCTGGTCACATACATTCTACACAGGAGCACCTGAATCAGCAAGTGCAAGGAGATTGTGATTTCTGGTAATAAACCTAAAACGGGACCCAGAAAACCTTGAGCGGGGCACCATCAGCGAGGGAAGACTTGGAAATCAAGATGAGAAATGACAGAAATATGTGGAGAGAAACATTGCAGCGAGCCATAAGCCTCTACGGGTGACATATAGTCTAAAACAAATGACAACCATTATATATATGTATCAAGTATCATACTACCACTAAATGTATTACACGCATAAAAAAACTTAATTTTATTACTTTATAGTGCTTGGCTAACTGAGACAAGATCGAAATTAGCTGAACTAGAAGAGAGTGGTTTGTGCTGGACGTTTGCGCGTAGCTTGATGATTGTGGTTGATGTATCTTGTCCTCCGCCCGACTGTGATCTGGAAACTGCGGTCGAAGAAATTGCAGGATTTGAGGTATCGACATATTTTCTGTATTCTATTCTTCAAACTATGATTATGGCATATAATCCTTGTCTGGAACTGGCCATTATCATTCAGCAAAATTAATTGGTTTTTACCATCCAACTTCACTGGGTGAATGATCCACATGAACAGTGTACAATCTAACTTAGGCATCCATTTTACCAACCTATTTTATCCACTGTACATATTGCTTCAGAGTGTACACTGTTGACATGGCCCGTTTACTTCTCTTTCCTAAGTTTCAACTTTGAAGACTTTAACACTCTTTAGTATATTGAATTCCAGATTGCCACACCTTTGACATTAAACGTAAACCCAGCACATGCATCAATATAATCGAGCCAGACTGCCTATATATTGCAATTCTGAGTATTTGTCACAGTTTCTTAGTGCTTGACTATCAATATATTAAATCACAATAAAATTCATCAACAAATTTTATACTATGATCAAATGCTTTTACAGAATTATCTTAAAGAAGGTAATGTTCAGCAGTGCGTCACAGAAGGATTGATGCCAATTGAAGATTGTAATGATTTTGCAGAGGTAATTGCATCACTTCTTTACTCTGAAGTTACATATTTATGTGTGTGCTTTCAATAGCAGACAACGTTTTAGCAATTGTATGAAATGAATTTGTGATTTTGTTTAGTATAACAGAATTTATCAGAAGATGACATGATAATGCTTTCATTAACAAAGAAAAAATACGTGTATACTGAAATTTGTTCTAATTTTTACAGGCTGGTCCCTCAGAGGCTGGTCCTGCACATGAGATTGATGATGATATTGGTGTTAATAATGATAATGATGATAATGGTCCCTTTGGTGGGTTTGGTGGGTTTGATCTTCAGTTTGGAGGAGATCGAAAAAAACGAGATCTTCGTTCACGTAGACAAACAGGCGAAATCCCTCCTTTTGACCTAATTCCTCCTCCTGATAGTACGTCAGGTCTTGTCGATTTTGGATCTGCATTGGAAACTTCTTGGAGCTGGGAATTCTCGTGGAGTGTAAAGATAATGTCAAAAGGAAAAAGTGGTGTTGATCCAGGCTTAGACTTCTGTGGGTAAGAACAAAATAAGTAATCACAGGGCAATGATATTGAAAGGGTTTCTCCATGAGTGCATGCATCTCTAGCACTATCAACCAATCAATGACCAGTAATGGATTTGGTCCAGTATTAGTGTTAGACATTACACCCACAACTCACACAAGCTGCAGACAGACTGTTTTTGGGAATGAAAAAATGAAAAAATGTTAACTTTTGCCAGTTTATATTCAATCTGGAGCAGCCAGTTGTTGTAAGAAAAAAACTGTAAGTACATACATGTAGATCAATTATATATGTTATATGTGGCACTTTCTGAAGTAGGTATATTGTATCGATTACTCTGTTTAATAGTAGATAAGTAAACAATGAAAGAATGGCGTGACGTGTTGACATTAGTTTGCATATTACTGACATTAGTCTCAGTTTGTTTCTACCGTCTACGATGCATGTGCTCATGGGTTTCTCTTAACATGTGTGCAATAAATTTCTTCAGGGAAATCACAAACAAGGGTTCACTAGCCAAATGTTACGTAACATTGGCTAGACCCTACAATGACAATTTTGAAGGCCCAGCTGGCTGTATCCGTCTGTCTAACTGTTAAGATCATTTTTGCATTGAAAACATCATCCATTTGTCTAAATCCAAAACCTATGAAGATTGCTGAGACAATGTTTCAAACTGCACTACAGATCTCAAATTTGAGCTGGACATTGAACATTTGGGCGTTCAGAGCCCAACATACTTACGATCAAAATGTGACTATTTTTCCTGAACCATCATTCAGTTGCTCACTTTTAGCCTAGGTATACATGTTTATCACTCATGTTGATGAGGCACTGTAGTGACTGGCAAGTTTTCTGTACACATCAAAAATGGTTTTGATGATGCTTTTCTTTTGCTTGTGGTAGACAGAAAGAAGGACATGAATGGGATTTTTAAATTGATTCAAAAGGCAACCATTTTCCCCCACTCATTTAGGGAAAAAATCACCTCTGACTGACATGGGTTATATGTAAACTCTACAATGCACTTCATATATAGATGATCTAAAAAATCTCTTTGTTGCCCCATCACTACATCGCTAATGATATTGTTACATGTAAATCTAGGCTCAAACATCCCTTACATACAGTCAACGTTGTTCTAGCAACGCTGTGCTCTCAGAGCACTTTTGTTCTAGTCACGTCTGTGGGACAAGGCGGCGTCACTTTCTTGCCATATCGTGTGTAAACACTCCAGTTCAGTTCATATATAGATGATCTAAAAAATCTCTTTGTCACCACCATGCTACAACTCTGCCTGCAGGAGGATCGGAGACGTGGATGAGGGCATTGACGATTCAGCATCTACTTGTGGTGCCTTTTGGTTGGACGAAGTCAGTCAAAAAGTTGAAGATATCAAAGAAAAATACATCAAAGACACTTGTGACGATCCGTGCTTTAATTCACCGTGTGAGAACGGGGGAAGCTGCGTCCCTCGCAATCAGACATACACGTGTGATTGCCTTTCTGGATTCACAGGCAGACATTGCGAAGATGGTAAGCATACTTAATATATGGTGTCATCCTGTGTCTAATATATGTTCATCATTTGACATTTTAAAATTCATATATTGCTTAGTAATATTACCTAGAATACTTTACAAGGCACAGCTTTGTACTTGAACTCGGCATTGAATCATTTTTATTAAACATGCTCATGTACATTGTCTTGTAAAAATTGAACAGCACATATAACAGACTAACATGATCCTCACTTAAGCAATATTGAACTTAGACATTGAAACGAATTTTGTTTATAGGTGGTGAGTGTGATCTGCTTGGCGGTATCGAATGCTTTAATGAAACGATACACTACTTGGAAAGTCTTGTTGGGCCCGATGAATTGTTTGATGACGCGCTCGCCTTGGTCTGTGGGTACGTATATTTGCTGTCGATCTTTTACATTATAACACAATGCTTCTTAACACTTCATGACATAATCATTATGTTCTTGATTTCAAAATATTACACATTGAGTAAACTGTGCTTTGCACTGGATGATTTATATATTATGCAAAAGGTGATTCTGTAAACAAACTAGATAGTTTAGGAC
The DNA here is from genome assembly GCA_019095985.1 of Streblospio benedicti. NCBI lineage: Eukaryota > Metazoa > Annelida > Polychaeta > Spionida > Spionidae > Streblospio > Streblospio benedicti. Next base: position 57,713,518 of record CM032664.1, on the reverse strand, counting down.
AGTCTGAATTCTGGGTATTTTGGGATATCCGTTGATTATGAGCGTATATGTCATGTCGGTAACAGACGAGATTGTAGTTGAGTGTCTGTCCATCATGCGACACAGTACATGTACTTATGACATTATCGGCTAAATATTATATTGATTATCTGTATGCCTGTTATAACATTAGCTGAGCATTGAAATGTGCCTCATAACTTACACTATTTCAAGATAATGATAGAGATATTGAAGGCATATGCACTACATTTTGTAAGAGTGTCCGATTTCTATACTTTATGTTTAGGAATATTAATGCAAGCCTGGAGTGTTTGACATCTAAATTTATACCGTGCAATGATGTTTCAACAAGAATACTCTACGCTCTGCTTTACAATTTGGAGCCACTACAGGACAAGTGTGACGGTACGGTGACAATTTACTAATCGTATGAGATTTATATCATACTACTGTAGATGAAATGCATACATCCCTTAAATGTGTGCCAAAAATTGTCATTGCAGAAATATGTTTGTCTTTTAAGTTGTTTTTATGTAGATACAAACTAGTCAGAACGTAGTAAATGTGCAGTATTCATTGTCAATAGGCACAATTTTCTTTTACTTCCAACGACAATATTATGAACATATAATACTGTGTAGTTGGTATGTAGTATATGGTTTCATTTCTCTATTTTTATTTTTATTTTCTGCTATTTAGGCCAAAATCAAAATATATATGTTTGTTTTGATTTTGGCCTAAATAGCAGAAAAGAAAAAGAAAAATAGAGAAATATTATGAACCATTACTGTATTCATGTTGTTTTTTAAAGTAGATTGCCAACAGTTCATAATTTATTTTTTTAGAAATGTTAAATTGGTGGCAAAAAATAATATTTTCAGTAAACGTAGCAGTTGACATACATGTTCAGTGCAGCTTATTCTGTAATACTGAGTAACCTTGTCATTAGAAGTAAACAAACTCTTAATTTTGGTGATTTTGTAACATCCTTCATAAAGAGCAATACACAACAATGTTATTTTGTTATTATTATTTTTTTAATAGCAATATTAATGTTTTCAGAAAAGGAAGTGGATGATTGTTCAGTTAAAGAAGCACTGAACTGCTCATTGTCTTTGATGGAGTCCGTAATGTCTGAACTCATGAGTGAACTGCCAGATGTAACGTCAATATGCACGTACGTATAGCATATGTAAATGTAAATGTGGTGGTTAATAGTCCTGATCCCAGTCTGGCTGTCATGACTTTACAATTTAGCATAACTGAGTGTTCAAGGTTGGTGACATTAGGTGAAATCATGTTAGATTCATTTTAGAGTTGAAACTAGACGTGTTCAGCGGACATTTTCTGACACAGCTGGATCAGTCGCCATACTTATAAAATTACATTCTGTTCTAAATATTCCTATGTTCACTGAATTGAATTTTTGCACAGGTACCTGGATGCAACATTTGATTGCGTGGCAGAAATTGACTGCGAATCCCCAGCGCCATTCATAGCTGACATGGGTCTATATGTGAGGATGCTGAAATACGATTATTGTCCAGATCCAAATTGTGATTTAGACAAGGCCTCTGAATGTCTTGTGGAAATGAACGGACTGTTGAATACGGGATGTTACTCATCAGTAGAAGAAGATATGGTTGACTGCCTGCAGAATCTGTGCAGGTAAAAGACTGATATTTTGTAATAAATTGAAAGGACTATACAGTAGAAACTTGTTATATTGAAGCTGTAGGAAAAACAGTTAAGATGGCCAGTATTTGAGATGACCAGTTGATATATATATGTGGTTGAAGGGAAATTAAATTAATAACTGTAATTAGAAATAACAGAATAACCAACCAATATAGTGATAACAAGTTTCTATGCACCATACATGTTATAGACAGTTATAGAAAAAAGGCACTTTTATACTTAATCTATCCAAGACAACATTATGATAACAGATGTATGACTGTCTGACCCTCATTGAGAATGACGTCTTTATATCTGTCTTTCTTTTTCAGTAACTTTCTTTTAACAATTAATTGTGTAGAAGAATCAACTTCGGCGTGTCACAAAGTAGATGCAGAGTTTATTGAAAAGAAACTTGGAGAAATTAGAGTTGAAATTGGAGATCAGTGCTTCATGCCGTGTGATAGTAATCCTTGTCGCAACGGTGGAACATGCCGAAATGATGGTTTAGATGACTACATGTGTGAATGTCCCGATGACTATGTTGGAAAAGATTGTGAAATCGGTCAGTACTAAGATATACATAGATATGTTATATAGAATGCCACTTTAGTGCAAATACGTCTTACTTATATACAGCAAGCGCCTGTAAGATACATGCGTAAGCCATTTACAGTTATGACGTATTCAGCACAAATGTGGTATTTTATTTATCATACACAGTGTCTAAACAACAAATAGATTATTTTTAGCATGTCATGTTAATGAATAAGTGCTCAAATCTATATTGTTTGCACAATGCATTTTACTTCCGACATTTACAACAATACCTCCTTTCTAAATGATTTAGTAAAAGTAAATGTTGTACGTTGTTGCCAATTCTTGGAAATCAATGACAACATTAACGATAACCTGAGTATCAGGTCAGTTCGAAGGAGCTTGATAACTCTGTATGTATTATACGACAGTTGTAGAGCTTGATAATCTAAAATATTTAGCGTCAATGTAAGATAACTTGTTATTAATAGACTTGGACATAAGATTTTCAAATTCTCTTTTACAAATGACTGTTTGTGTCAACCAAAGCGTATTTTAAATGTTGTCTCTGTGAGGCCTATATAGGTTTCTGTCCAAATTGACATGGATGATTTTTTCTCCAAGTCTACAGAGCTGCATCACATTGCCACTGCCAGAACTTGAGTCCTGGACCACTACCACTGTGGTGCCTATTCACCAAGCTGTTAAAGCGGGCACATTAGATAACTCAGACATCCTAACAGAACCAGTGGTGGTGATCCAGGGTTTGGGTCCCAGCAGAGGCTAAGTAATAAAGCCCTATTAGACTCGTAAAAAAATCCTCTGTCAATGCCAAAATATAGACTATTCGTTGAGAAAATATGAGGCTACATGTGGGAAGAGTTATGTTATGATCAAATTTTGCAGTTGTTATAACTTAATAAAGAACACTGTCATACAATGATTTAAAAAAAAATAAAAGTGGACATGTTTCAGAGGAGGGATGTAACGAGGAAGCAATCACTAGTTGCTCAAGCTTACTGGACGTCTTCTTTGAAACTTACAATGTAGAGTGCGATTGGAAACCATTGGTTTGTGGGTAAGCTTATTTATCATATTTCAGAATGCTTAATTTCATAATATATTTCTTAAATCTTCTAATAAATGTGGAACTCGTCAAATGATTAAATGTAATTTAGTGATCAAATGGAATTGCAATTGTTTCAAAAAGGTCATAGAGGTATAATGGAAGAACAATGTCCACATAACCTGATTTGTATTTTCTATGGTAGGTATTTGGACTTTGCCTTGGAATGTATAGAAACTGCTTCATACAATTGTTCAGAATCATCCTCAACCCGTGTTGAAACAGTACTGGATATAGGATTTTTCCTGAGATTTCAATGTGGTATGTTGTGATATTCTGTTCACTATTTGTTAAATAAGAATATTGTGTCATATAATGAAATTACTTTTTTCTATAGTATTGGACACAATTTTTTTGATCAAAACCGAACGTTTTGCTGGGGTTACTGCCTCCTATCTTCAGGACACAGGTCAACATAACGAGACTGGAAATGTTGAGTTTTGATCAAAATGTAAACTGTAAAATGCTGAAAAAAAATGGATCTGATATGAACGCATTTAATGCCACTAACCTACATTTGGATAAAATACTTTGTTCTTTATTCTAGATTTACCACCTTGGTTTGAACCAGAATACCCTGAAGATGTTGAAACAAATGGTAATTTTTAGATGGTTTAAATGTTGAAAGTCAGTGTCATTCATAACGTTACATTAAAAGATTATATTTCAATGTTCATAATTATATAACTGCTATAAATTATATTTTAGTGTGCTATAAATGCAAGGATTCAGATGCTGAGGGCTGTGAAACTGACACTGATGATTGTGAGGAAAATGAGGTGAGAGACAAACATGTACAGTGCTGATTGTGAAACATAAAAGAAGGATGCCGAAATTTGCCAAAATTCTTTGAATATAAAGAATTCTTGCTCCATTTCGGTAGCGCTATTTCAAATGCTTGTAGCGACTGCTGGATTTCAAACCATAGATTTTCTTGTTTCCGATCTTCAATATTGAGATCTTCAATATTGATTGATTATATTATTATATATTATTGTAGGGGCCTACATTGTTATGTTTACATCATACGTTAAACACAGAATCAATCTTTTATGCATTTAAAACCTATTATAAGTAAAATATTTCTATTTTTCCTTTCTTCTACTAGATATGTCAGACAGAATATTATTTCAAAGATGATGATGTTGCAATATCAAAGAGGTGTAAAAATATGAAAGCCTGTAGACCTGGTTGGAATAGTAAGAAAAACAAATGTGTGGCCTGCTGTTCTGGAGATCTTTGCAACATAGTATGTTTACATTTTTTCATTTTATCAAATACAATTCCATTAAAGGTACATATTCTACTCGTTATACTTTACAGATTTATTCATTACCATCTTGTTTGATTCAATGTGCTGTAATGATAACTATACTATTTTTAGATATAACACACTTTCAATAGATAGATTTAAGAAGTTGTGATTTGAATATATGTTATTTCAACAGGTTTTTCTTATAATACGCATGTAGTTTGAGAGTAAAAATGTAACATTTTACTCAAATTTTAAAACATCAAACTTTTTTTTATTATCATCAAAAACTTTTCTTTCCCCAAACCATGTTTTTTATAAAATCAAAGCTTCATCTTTTATAACCATTGCCTTGTAGAACCTTGAAGGCGTATCAGAAGACAATTGTACTGGAGATTATATAGCACCAGAAGAGCCCCCAGTCAATGATGAAGGAAAAGTGCAACTTCCAACTGATGAAATTGAGCCATGCCGTATGTGTTTAAGATTTTCTAGCAGATTTATGTTATGAGCAAATAAAATCAAGATTAAAGAACTCTTCATTATCACATTTTACTTACAAAGTACTAATTAATATTTGTATGTGTTTTTCAATATGACCCAAACTGACTGAAAAATGATTGCTAGTAACATGATTTTTAACTGGCAAAATATGAAATCAACTTGCACGTTGCCAGATAGTGCTAAATTCCTGCCATGCAATTAAGTTATGAGGACATTATGTTAATCAATGGTTCGTTTTTATACCAGCTCCTGAAGACCCGGACTGTGATGTTGAAAAATATCAGCGCTGTGTTGGTGATTTGATGGGATCAGTTTTGGGAGAATTGGGAAGCGCTACTCCAAACTTTGGTGCATTATGTGGGTAAGTTTGGCAATTAGATATTTGCTCTCCGAAACATGTGATGAAAAAGGCATCTGAAAGTGGCAAATGAGTCTACTCATGCATTGTGTTAAATTTGTCTTGTATGTTCAAAACATATATGTACATATACAATGTATGCAATGTGTGTTTACATATCAGACACATAGGTTCAATGAATAGAATATTTGTTTTCACAGAACATGTGTGAAAATGTAATATTTTTCTACAATGATAAAATGATATCTATCTCTTCATGAAAGGCTCATTATGATTTTCAGAACATTATCAGCATCATTAAATTGCACTCGAGGCTCGGAGACGGTGTGTTCTGATGGATTCTCAGAGAAGATAGAGACGTCTTTCAGTTTAGCTGTGAATGCGACATTTGGAATATGCGACGAACCTCTGTGTTTCCCTGAAGCAGCGTCCTCTTGTGTTGATAAACTTAATGAAGAAATTGAAAATGCGCTCAGAGCGGAAGACCTGATGACATCTCTGTCTAGCCCTGTTGCCATGGCGATACTTTGGGCTCCTGTTTGCAGGTATTAATTGTAATTTTCTTTTTGGGTTTTCCCTATCATGTGCATTGTTATTTGTATTGTTTTTGGTAGCTGTCACCTTATTTGTAATGTATATCAGCTTGTAACCTTATATTTTATACATGATCACTATCGACAAAGCTTTGAAATTCTGTCGGCACTAGTACTGGTCATTTGCCTCTTTTCTTTGTGATTGCACGCAAGTGGTAAAGCAGACTTTTTTTTAACTATCAAGACTATTATAGATACATAGACAAACCCCATTTAGAAAAATCCATGTATTCTGATGTTTGAATGAAATTCAACATTGTTTTGGTTGATTTTTTTCAGGATAACACCTATTACAATCAACTGTGTGACAAGTAATACCCCAAGTTGCGGTGAGGAGGAAACTGAGCCTCTTATGGAGACATTGACCGTCACCATTGATAAGCTAGGTGACCGGTGTGATGACCCATGCCTAAGCTTCCCATGTGAAAATGGAGGAACATGCTCGTCTGAAGATGGACAGGCAGCATGTGATTGTGTAGAGGGTTTCAGTGGACAATTCTGTCAAAACAGTAAGTGTTAAGAGTATGCATGATTTATGCATTTACACTTAGACCATTAAACTCAAATTTCAAGGGAGAGAATTAAAACTTTGAGCTATCCAAAATTTTAAGTTCTCCAAGTGATTGATAATGTGAATTTACGTTTAATTATCAGCATTCAATAGCACCTACTGTTCTACCAGTTTTAGTTTCATTTTAAAACATTGGTATCTGTTAATATTCTGTATGTTATCATGAATGAAGGAACCCAGGTTGCTATAAATTTACATTCTTACATTTATTCAATTCTTTGATTACAGCTCCAACGTGTGACGGGACAAAGCCAAGCTTTTGTGTCAACGCTTCCTTTACCAACGCCGCGACAAAGTGGATCAGTGATGGCTGTAACTGGAAGAAACGTGTTTGCGAGTAAGAAAAATCTGTTTCGTCGTAATACAGATTTAGCTCCCTTTTATCTAGAACTCTAAGCGTGTGTTCACACATCGCTTGAGCGACGGAGCGACGAGGCGACAAAGCGACAGGCGATATTTTTGGTCTATCATGTTTGCATTGAGCCGTTCACACATACGCGACGAAGAGACAAGGCAATATCGCTTGAGTGATTTTTTCGCTTCATGAGCGATAAAATCGCCTCATCGCTAGGCGATTTCCCTGGAACCCGATCGTTATCTCATGTAGTCTAGCATTTTTAATTGATCTTTTATATGATTATTGACCAGCACTGTTTAATTGATTTTAGTTGACACTTCCTACACCACACAGTACACCACACAGTATTGGAATCGTTATATTTTGAAAATTTGTTTGAGAAAACCAAGAAATAAGAAATAATTAACATGGATAAAGTCCCCCCAAATAAAATTGAAAAGCTAATATTGTTAGTAAAATACCGACTGAGTGTGTATGATTATTCCATGTTTAGCGTCGACAGTACCTTCAATGATTCAGTATCGGCCAATATATAAACTATCTGAAAAAAATAATCAATTGGAGATAAAGATTTTTTTATACATTCAACGAAAATCACCAGTGAAAATCGCTTGCAAAATCGCGTGTGTGTGAACACCAAATCGCCCATCACCTCATTGCTAGGTCGCTCCGTCGCTTCGTCGCTCAAGCGATATTGCGTATGTGTGAACGTACGCTAAGATGTTTTGATGATACAAATATATTACAGTAGAACCTCTCTATTAGGACCACCTTTGGGACCAGTGTTCGGTGGTCTCAGTGGCGAGGTGGTCTCTATACAGAGGTTTATTTTAGTTGCTTTATGAAGGTTTATGACTGTGAAAAGTGGTCTTATTACGTAAGCTATATTCAATATTTGAACAGCAGCAGGTCCTCTCATTAATTATTGTTGTTTCTGGTGAAAGGTTTGTCAAAAGAAGGATAAATGTGAATAAGATTTTCTGAAATTTATTGAATAAATTTATATTTTTTAATTGGAGGTTCTACTGTACCATGTTTCTTGTGTATACGGCGGTTATGTTGATGTCTTTTGTTTGTGTACTACAGAAATGTGAAAGACGTCGCTCTCTGCATTAAGATCCACACGATTGACTGTCCTGAGGATACCATGGACCAGGTCAATGTCACAATCGACTTGATTGTCCATGTGGAAAAGCTGTGCTCAGAGGAGGAAGGTAAAATCCGATGCCATTTTTATCAGTATATGATTATATGTATGTATATTGTATATTGTATATGTATATTGTATGTAAGTGTATGTATGAATGGGTGTATGTAAGTATGCATGCATATGTGTACCCATGCATATATCTTTTTGCACCTTGCAACTGCACCTTGAACAAATAAATCATTTTTGTTTAAACCAAATACAATCACTAGATATCTTGTGAACATTCATTTACAACAACAAATTATAGTTCTCGTGTTCATTTGCGCATGCCATTTCATGCTACTTTTTGTGCACTTTTGATCAGGCTATTAAATCTTATATTGTTTGTGTTGTGTGTGAAAGTGACAATGACGTTAGAAACCATATCTTTACTGGTTGATAAAATATGTAAGCTATGCATTTCATTTTTCATCTTTTTTTAATCTATTTTTAGGTCCAGTGTATGCTCCTGATGGTACGTATTCATTTTAAGTATTTTTCTCTGATCTTGTATTTCGAGGATTTTAAAGATTGAAAATATATTTATATTTCTGCCCTTTTGTTGTAGTTATCGAGTGCAATGTGTGTGAAAATATTGACAACCCAGTTGATTGCACGGAACGGGAAAGTTGCAATGGAAGTTGTGTGGCCATCAGAAAGCCAAACCGCTTTGACGACTCATTACCACCGACTTACGAGTTGAAGTGTATTCCTGATACACAAGTTTGTGAATCAGGTAAATCAATAGTTGATTTAATCATTATTTGTCGTTTTTCCAACGGCCTGCCTCAGAAATAAAAGCTCATAATGTGATTATGTTTGATAAGAAAAAAATGGGGGGAAATGTTAAATTTCTGTAGGTTCTGACATTGTTTTCCATGATATAACAGTAGTGATCACCTTCAGTATGTGGAGTTTTTCTTGAAAATGATCCAAGGGAAAGGCGTAAATCGCATTGTAGCTTCTGCCTAATCCTTTTGTATATAGTTATTACAATGAAATATGCTTAAACCAAAATGATCCCATTGGTTCTGAACCCGGAATTGCCAAGAGATAATTTCTTTATACTCCTAAATTTACCCTGGCACAGTTACTAGTAATGCTTTTATCATCAATTTGAAAGCTGAACAACCACTATTCCCACACTTAATTGATACCTTTTATACTCTTTTTAAATACAGCATTCATAACAGAAATTCTATGAAATATTTTATTCATCAAAATGTTTTTTACCTTTTTTTTTGGTTACTCATAATTTCCTTTTGTCAGGAATAAACATTGCAGTATCAAACAACCCTCTGCACCTTAGACAACACAGAATTTCAAAATTTTCCAGAGATCCATACCACACATAACCATCTTAAATCGCCACTCAAACAATACATACATGTAGGTCTGCCCTTACACGAGCTGTGTTTCATGGTGTAATAATAGTGTTTGTTCTACATAGGAATCGTAAACACGGTTGCTGGAGATCATTGCTACTACTGTTGCCGTGGTGATGAGTGTAACAGTGACGCCATTGACAGTGATTTCTGCACCGAGGAGCCGGCCAAAGAGTTGGAACCCTGGACTCCATGCTGTAAGCTCTATACGCATAGTGGGGTGGGGGTGTTTATAAGGGGTCAAGAAATCCCACATCTCTAATTGTTTTGGCTTTTTTCCCACCCCTAATATATAATTTTTGGGGTCTTTTTTCCCACATCCCAGCATATTTGAAGCATATTTGAGTCAAGATTCTACCGCAACTGCTCACATTTTAAAGGAAGCACTATGTGATGTAACCACTACGCAAGTTCAACGTGATGGTGACCGCAACGTCAAGACTTTGTTTAAAATGCGAGTAGTAGTGTTAGAAACATAACCCTCTAAGCATATTCCTACTACTAATAACAGCTTTTTCCACAAAGATAGTACAAGGCACATTGTTAGACAAAGTTTTCCTACTTGCAGCTGATGAGAAGAGGGTGGAGTGTAACAGAGAGGCGGTGGAGGAGTGTTTCAACCCCTTTATGGGGAACCTTTTCAATGAATTGTTCTCACCAGAACCAGACGTTGCTGAACTTTGCGTGTAAGCAGTTTATTATTTTATTTTCGTTAACGATTAATGCAATAAAATGTATAACATCAGGGTGAAATGCTACAGTGCCAATGTACATGTGTAGCTTGGGATAATTTTATTATCGCAAATTCTTCATGAACTCCAGAAATATTCATATTTCAACCACGGGCACATGCTTCATAGAGAGTAGAAGCCAACTGAGACTAGTCTAATGAGTGGCCATTCTTTTTCCCTTCCTTGTTTACCTACTAGAAGTACTAGACGTAGGTAAACAATGAAGGGAAAAAGAATGGCCACTCATTGGACTAGTCTCAGTTGGCTTCTACTCTCTATGATGCATATGCCCCTGATTTCAACTAGCTGTATACTTTGTCATGGTGAAAATGTACTATTGCAGATTATGGTCTCTCGTTAAGGATTGTGTAGATGAAAGAATTGAACCATGTTCAGCTGCATTCAAGTTTCATGTGAATAATCTTGTGGATTCCATTTCAGTAAGATTATCTTTTTTATTGATGTTCTATATGTTTTAATAGTTTCATTTCATTGTCAATCTTATCTTTCATTATCAGAAAAAACACTCAATGTGTAAATCAGGCTCTGTATTGTATTTTTATTTTTATTGAAAAAACTCATTATTCTCATCCTGGGTTCCTTTATTTGGAAATATACATACTTCTTGAAATCCGAGAGAAATCTATGACTAGACTTTGAACAAGACCGAAAAAAATGGGAGGACTCTAAGCGGCTGCACATAAACCCGAAACAAAACCAAACAGTGATAGGTGATCACATTAGAAATTTCAGGCACATGATTAGCAGGTTGTGAGGAGCCAGAATTTCAAAGGAAGATCACAGTATCAATCAAGATTTGTGAGTGAATCCCTAAGATGAGCTATAGTGCTCCTGTCTACATGTACCTTGTGCTGCTGCTGCTGTCACATGACCTCTCAGCAGTCATGTGACAAGGTTCTTCATTCAACCTGATGAAGATGGGGAGAACCCATTACAAATCTAGCAATAGTTTTCTCTCTGGTTTCAAAAGGTTTCATCTATCCTTGACAATGATTGAAGAGGAGCCTGTTGGATTGAAACTAGTTTAAAGGATAAAAGGTTCTTGGAGCTGCTTGTACCATAATATATTAAAACAGAACAAATTATGAAGTCCAGAAGGTACTAAATTTCATTGAAATCACAAATTTTCGCATCTTCAATGCTTTATCAAGTGATAAAGCATTGAAGATGCAAAAATTTGTGATTTCAATAAAATTTAGTACCTTTTGAACTTCATAATTTGATCTGTTTTAGTTTAAAGGAGTTTTGAGTTTTTTAATATTTGGGTCGTTTTGTTAAGTATTGCATGGTAAGAAGAAAGAATATATATATTTGATTGGTAAAAGAAAAATAGTTAGAAAAATATAATGATTGTATCGTTAGTAAACAGCTACTACATTGCTCATATTTGCAGAAAATACTTGAAGACGTCTGTCCGGATGGCGCTTGCTTTCCTGATACTGCCAGAGAATGTTCTGCCGAGCTGAGCGCCGAAATAACGTGGACAGGATTAATCTCCGGATGGCCGCTAACCAACCAATCGCTCATAGATGGATTCTGTGGGTACGGTATTAAAACCCTTTCGTATCGGGTTGACAATGTCAAGAAAAACAGATGAAGATACATTTATTTGAACCATGGACATAGAAATTATTGCTTTTTTTAATATTTATCTCCACTTTTTGTGAAAGGTTTTCTTGTGTGTTTTATTTCTGATTTAATGTGCTTGCTGCTTTTTACTTTGCAGAGAGTATGAATTGTTGATCGAATGCATCAAGTACAATTTGTGGGACTGCCCGGGAACAGTAAAGGAAGTTATTGATTCAGAAGTTGAACTGGCTCTTAGTAAAGCTGGCAACATAGAATGTCCTGTAAACCCTTGTTTGGAGTTTCCATGTCTCAATTTTGGGATATGCGAAGAAGAAGAAGATGGTTACTCATGCACATGCCCATCAGGATGGACTGGAGACAATTGCGAAATGCGTAAGAATAACATTTTCCATATTTTTTTTACTTATCTTCTATGTTCTCAAAATGTGAAAATGATCTATTGTTTCATTAAAGAAGCACATTTGTAACATGCAGGAGTATACTTTATGAAATCGAATATAGAAATTATTCCTCACATTGTCTAATATGCTAATTATATGAAAATTCAGTCAGACCCAGTTTACTCCAGCTTGAAGGGATGGAATTAAAAATATTTGCTTTAAAAGAGTGATTAATAATGTAAAATAACATGCAGGAAGAGTGTTTTTTGTTTGTGCTATCCATAAATTTGAGTTATCAGAGTTCGAGTTGAAACCATCCTGTAATACTGAACTTTTCAATTTTGGTGTCTTCTATCACACGCGCACAGGGGCAAACAAAATGCAAAAGATCTTTAAATAGTTGCACAACTGTCGATCGATTGTAATGAGATATTTATTAAACCAACTTTTCAAGTGAAAATGTGCCATATTTGATTTCAGCATCGCCACTTTGTCCTTCTGGACCTTCATTCAATGATATGATATTTGACTGGAACTCCAACGTCTTTGTGTTTGTTTCTGAAAAACTCAGACTCGATCAAGGAATAAAAATCTTTGGCACAAGATATGAATATTTCTATGTAAGTCAATATTTCATATAGGAGATTGTAATGTGTTTTTCCCATAAGCTTGCTTGTGTATTTAATTCTTTTCTCTCTTGTGTTCTCTCTTGTGTTTAAGCCTCCATTTAACTACATCAAGTGCCCCTTATGGGACTCGAACTTACAACCCTGTGGTTGTGAGACCCGATTGCTACCATCATCCCAAGCAGCCATGATACATGGATGAACCTTTGTCTATGTAACCGCCAGCCTACATACTTGGTCACCTATCATCTCCACCCAGAGGTTGTGGGTTCGAATCCCACATTGGCGTATTATGGACTTCGTTATTGCTGTTTTATCACTAAGCTATTCCTACTAAACATTATAGGTTGGAGAGCGCGGATATCTAAGTTTTGGTCACAAATACGTTGCTTACAACTTCAACAATTTGCCAACCAGTGGTGTGAATATCTTGGCTCCACTTTTCGCCAAACAAGATTTCAGTTGTGACGGATCTCGTATAGAAGTCGCCATATACGAAGCGACTCAACAATCTTTACTCACATACCAGGTTTGTAGTGGACAAAGTATTTAAAAAAATGAAATATATCAAGTGATTCTTACCATACTGAATTTGTATGACTGTATGTATTGTAATAATTATAGATGCTGAGTTGGGCGACTGATCAACTGCGCGTTCTTGCTGGTGATGACACAATTCAAGCAACTACTATGATTAAAGTGACCTATATCAATGGCAAACCATATCCTTGTGAACTGAGCTCACAACCCAAGGTTTGTATCTAACAACACTAAATCAATAGAAAGATCAATTTACATTCTTGAATGAATTGTGTGTTATTTTAAATGGTTTGTGAAGTACACAAACCAAAGTGGGTGACTACCCAATCTTTGGTTTGGTGATGATCTAAATGTGAATATAAATGTATGAGTTTCAGAGTCTACCACCCATACGCTCAGTGGACTTTATATATATACGAAGTCATTAGGACTCTCGTCACATATCTTTCTCAACCCACTGTGGAGCGTACAGTTTGTATTGTTCTAAATGCCATGTATATGTTTTAGGGAAGCACGTATCAAGTAGTGATTGTGGCTGATGCGCAGACGACATTCGCCATATTCCGTTATGAGGACGTCGATTTGCCACAGACAGAGGTGTACGCTGGGTACAGTTTTGAAGGAGAGTTCAATTACGAAATAGCCGGCTCCGGCACGCCCACTATAAATGATATTGACACTGAAGACGGCAATTACAACGAATTTGCTGGACTGGAGAATCCGTATTGCCTTAGTGAACCGGATGTTGTGTGTAAGTTTTATGTAGTATTCTTTTATTGATACAATCAGTCTATACATGTATTTGATTACAGTGTACACAATACGCCTATGTTCACATTACACGCTACAACCGAAGGGTGACAGCAACATGCGTGTTCTGAGTTACACCATATGCATTTGTCTGGGAGGCGCTTTTCATTATGAAAGTTGATAAGTCTAGAGGGACTTAAAATTGAGAAATGTGACATCTAATATCACTAGTTACAGTAAGTGTGTAATGTTATGGTTGCGTATTTGTGAACACACTTGTAGAAATACATGTCATTGTAATATGGTATTTGCTAAGTAGTGTGCAGCAAATCACTTGCCGTGTAAATGTGAACATTGACTAAAGCATTGATGTCTGAGTTACTTATCTGCTATTTAATCAGTGTTTCTGTGTATATATAGGATGTATTTGTACATTTACAATTCTGTTGAACTAAATTTTCTTTTGGCATTCGAATGAGTGCTCCTATTTCAACTATTCTTCATTTTTATGATAATGATGCATGAGTGCATGTTTCTACTGTATGTACGGTGTCAAAATCATATTAAATTGGTATTCGATTTTTAGCTTTTAAAGGACTCCATTTCTTGAAACTCTACTCTGATGAGCAGCCACCAGCAGAAGAGCCAGAAGACAAGTGCTTGAACTGGGCCACCACCACCATCTCCACAGACGTATTCGGCCTGCCAGACTGCCCTTGCACAAACATTCAAGCATCGCTAGATATGCGATATAAGTTCCAGTACATAGGAGGATTACCATACCCACGTATATGCTACCAGCTACAGATGGAGTACAACTATGAAGAGTATATAGGAACACAGGTATGTAAGATGATTGACATTAGATGGCTCTTTCTCACACAGCCACTATAGACTTGCAGGAAAAAATCGTCTAATATCAATACTTACAATCAAAATCCAAAAATGTATTTACCTGTTTAAAAGTAAAGAGGATTTTAAAATTTAACTATTGTATATCAACTTATTAGCTTTAAACATGCCTCAAAGTTTTAATAATTGTTCTTCTAAATTTATACCATTTCTATGAGCAAGAAGACGTAGGCTAGGTTTATGATTTGAAATGGAAACATGATTTATTTTTATCCGTTTTTGCTATTAATATAATCGATTTTGCAGGTGTATTGTATTGCATTTATCGTTTACCTTCATATATAAGAGTTAACATACCAATTAAATATCTAGAGTAAAAGAAGTTAAAAGAAAAAGATACATGAAGCAAAAAAGACTTGATATATGTTATAGAATAGCATCAGGATACCTTGAGAATATGTAATCCATTCTAGATTGTGGCATAGAATACATACATTGATATTAATTGGAATTATTTGACTTGGGTTTAAGAATTGATTCTTTCTCAAAGTCCATAGGGCTATATCACATAGTTTCTACCAGGGCTCGAACCCAGGACCACTACCACTATGGCACCTATTCACCTAGCACTAATGCAGGCACATTAGACCACTCTGCCGCAAGTGATTGGTGAATAGGTGCCACAGTGGTGTTGGTCCATGGTTCAAGTCCCAGCAGAGACTATGCGATATAACCACCTCTATAATAAGACCACTTTTCCCAACTTGTCCCAAACCTGGTCATAAAGGTTACAATACAAAAAATCCACCTCCCCCGCCAACCTCTGATCGACCTCCGGCCAGACGCGCCACGGCCCGACAAAGTGCTGGCGGGCGCCGACACTCCCACGAGGAGGCGCTCGGCCTGCTGCGTCCCACCTTCCTCTACTGCGCCTTCTTCTACCGCGTCAGGCCACGGCGGCTGTCGCCCTTCTAACGCGCCGTTGTCGGTAATGCACTTAGCGGAAATAGCTAGATAGATAATTGGCGTGGATAAATGACTGGGTAAATGACTTGATTTTTAGACAGAATTCCAGGTATTCAAGAGGTAATGGAGTATGTTTTCCACCATCATGACCTTGTAGGTTTACTGTCGTCGGTAATGCACTTACTGTAAATAGCTAGATAATTGGTGATATTTGGATAAATGACTGGGTGGTGATTTTTAGACGGATTTCAAGGTATTCAAGAGGTATTGGAGTACGTTTTCCACCATTCCAATTTTTCCACCAATTCCATGTATTCAAGAGGTCCTGAAATAATTTTTTTTTTGTATGCGATACAATGCTCCTGTTGTGGGTAATGCACTTACGTAAATAGCTAGATAATTGGTGATATTTGAATAAACGCTGAGGTGGTGATATCTAGACTGAGTTCCAGGTATTCAAGAGGTCTTGAATTAAGTTTCCCACTTGAATCTGTAAAATGTTTCAGGAAAGCTTAAGTGCCAGTGATATAAAAATTTATACTAAATTTGAACTTTTTTTAGCTCTTCTGTTTGGAGATCCGCACTTTTTGACATTGGATGAATTTGAATACACGTTCAATGGGGTTGGAGAGTATGTCATGGTGGAAGATACTGAAAAAACATCAGATAAAACAGTATTTATTCTTCAAGCTAGGTACTTTCACTTTTATTTTTGCTTTACTATTTATCTAGCTTTTAAGATTATTATTATTTTTTTTGCTTAGAAATGTTTTATTTCAAACACAGTGATAATCACAACATTAACATATTTTATGAACAATTTAAAGATTATAAATTTTATAATCTTGATGTAATATGAAGTGCGGCCGCAACATTCGCACAAAGTGTGTTGTAAATTAAATGACTTGTGCACTCAGCGGCACCAAGACAATCTTGCTCACTAGACCATATTTTACAATAAAACCTTGTAATCTAAACATCTGGTTAAAAATTTCCTTAATATCGGTATCCTCACATTAGTACAAGATTTTTCCGTTCTTCAGTTTTTATCCATTATGATTTTCACCTTTCAGCCTTGAACTGTGTATAGCTGAACTAAGTTTACTAGAGAAACACGTGAAAATATTATTAAATTGTCTTTTTTTACGCATGGCAAGTTATGAAATCTATTTAATTGTAACAATGGAGTCTGAAGTAAACATGAGTGAAATACATATGACAACACCTCCCAGTAAACCATTTAGGTCTTTGAAGACGTCCGGAAGACGCGTTTTTACGTCGTTTGCCAACGCCCGAGAGGCGTGGGCAAAACCAAATGTTACATTTTTTAGACGCTCATAAAGCGTGGTAGCAGACGTGGGCGTCCATAAACGTAACTAAAACGCCGCGTCACGTACGAATACGGGGATGACGTAGCCCTTGGTTCTGAGAACGTTTAAGAAGCCGTTTTTTTACGTCGGGGTACCAACGCCTGAAAGAAGGGTGAAAAACCAAAAGTGTTACATTTTTTGGACGTTCATAATACGTATGTAGCAGAAGGACGCCCAGAAAATGTGTTGAGCTCCCTAAGGCAAAACGTTGGTAAGCGAGGAATACGGGCGGAATACGTGAGGAATACGTGGTGATGAGTAACCCGTTGGTTCTGAAAACGCCTAGAAAAACGTTACAAGTAAAAATAATGTGCCATCGTCAGGCCGATGTTGCGACACGTGTGTGATGAGATATGCCGGTAACTAGAGACACTGCACTATACTATCTTGGCGAATCTGTATTGGGGTCGATGACATATTAATGTTAGAAGGGTTCGAAATTCAATCATTCATGAAATGCTATACATATATGATATTGAACACTTACTCTTAGTTATCTCCATTGTATCTTTTGCTGGTCGCGTCCCCAATTGTACAGTTTGCAATTTGAAAACATAAGTCACTTTCTAAATAATCTATTTTATAATAGAAGATATCATCCTTGCTGTTGTTTTATCAACAAATGATGATGTGAATATCTACCATACTCCATTACAAACAAACATAAACAATGCTTACAATTTTTTTAAATTTTAACACAACGACCTACACCTTGTCACGTTGTATTGATCGTCTTTTGGACGTCTGTTTGACGTCTTTTCCTTTCAATTAAGTTAGGTCAAAGGATGCTGCCCAAATTAATTCACTTTATTCTAGGTGTTTTCATATTATATAGTTTTCTTTTCCATGTTTCCATCTGAAGAGTTATCAGAGAATTTAAAATGATCAAAGACAAACACAATACCTGGACTATGCACGTAATCTATTATTGGAGTTCATCAGAGATTCAAGCCACATACTAGTTCATTTGTAGTGTACAATCTACACATGATGTCACATATTCGTTGACAATTGGAGAAGTTCCACTGTTCTATCAACCACATTACTGCCTTTCCATTTGAAAATCATCTCCAGGCTGTCAAGAAACTTGTGAAAGGCCCACAAAACCCAATATCTCAAGAGTATTCCAGGCTTTCTGAGAGGCAGCAGCAGAACATGTACAAACATCAAAAAGTTCTTCAACCCTACGTATCAGCGTGTTCCAAAGTCTCCATGTTCTTCTTGCCCTTCACAAATGAATTCTGCATGATTCAGCGGCAGCGGCGCAGAGATGGGATGTACGATGTTGTTCTTGAATTCCCAGCATCAGTTACACGTGACTACTTTGACGAACCTTACGAGTCCAAAAGACTAGGCATCTATCTGGTGAAGAATCTTGACCATGTATGGGCCACACCAAGAGTCATGGCTAAACATGACCTGATGCACAAAGTATGTTACTCCCTTTGGAAAATGGTTATGTACTGATACCCATGTTGCATGAAGCAGAGATGTAGATGTTTTTGGTAAGTTTCAGTATGTGCAATGAATAATGTAGATCTATATTAAATTTTACTCACAATGAATGTGATGTATTGAAAGTTGAGAATGGCCGACTCCCTACCTCCCTCACCCGCCCACCCACCCAACCAATCACACGTACATATATACCTCAAGGGCAGGGCTGCCAAGTTGGATTTGCGGAAAACAGTATTCATGGATGCTAAAGCCCCGAGAGTAAACGTAGATCTACAGTTTTACTCTAGGTTTTGTGTCAAACGTTAAGTGTTGCTGGGGAAACAATTAAACGTTGTAAGTGAACTGCCCATAATTTTAGTGATGCCAATTAATAATTTGAATGTGTAGTCTAAAGCTTTGCACACTTAGAACGGGTTTAGATTATACACTGTGAAATGTGTTTAAATATTTTCAATGTATTGACTAGTACATTAGATCAGATTAGGAATTAGCACAATATTAGGTAAAGGCCAAAGTCGGTTTACAGATCAAGACTTAGAATGAAATGGGTTCACATGGGGCAATGCACGGACGTATGCTGCACGTGTTACATACGTTTTGAGAACAAATATAGGAAATAACATATATAACTACATCGCTGAAAGGTTAAACGTTAAGGACGTCAACTCCTCACATTAGAATATTCATAGATCCAGTTGTAGGTTTACAACATTACAATGATACGACGTAAGACGTGTGAAACGCAAGCTAGATCTAGCAAATCACGCATATGCGTGAAGCAAATTTGAAATTACCCGGTAGTCTGTCTATATGCCAAAAATATACAGATCTAGTAGCAGATAGATTCTATATACGTCATTTATGATCTAGGGGCACACATAAGCATGCTTACACACTCGCAGAGTCGTCAGACACGTGGAATTATTATATATTAAGAAAAAAAACAGCTTAAATTCGCTTTTTTGTGCTTTTATACACTGACGTCCATAATACGTCTTCAAAACGTCTCTGAAAGATGGAAATGGACCAGACTTCTGAAAAACGTGTGGAGAGCGTTTAGAAGGTGTGCTCTTGCCAAGTTTTCTGTACGTCGCCAAAAACCACACCCACAGGGTCCTATGCTAACGTGGGAAAGACGTTTGGAAAACGTCTTCCACGGACAAAGACGTTTCTAAAACGTCTGTCATACGTTTTCCATACCAAGACGTAATCCGGACGTCCACCATCAACAACTACATCTGCATCAACAACTACATCTGGATCGTAGTGATCAAAGGACAAGGGCCAGGCACAATCGGAAGTTGAGGGTGAAGAGAGCCAGGACTGAGGAGTTGAAAAACTCCTTTGTGTACAGAACAGTTCTTCAGTGGAACCAGCTACCTGCGTCCATCGCAGAGGCCAGCTCTATCGATCAGTTTAAGAGCCGGCTTACTGAGGAGCTGTTGGACTAGCAGCCACACACTCCACTGGCGTGATAAGGAAACTTCCTGCCAGTTATCACCTAGACCTAGACCTAGACCTAGAAATTCTTTTTTGATTTTATAATGTAATAACGTAAGTAAGTAACAAAGCGACCGCAGGAAAAGATCGCGCTTTACATCCGGGTAATCTGGTTGAACTTCTTTCACACGTCTTCCAAACGTTTTCCAAACGTCTATAACTAGATGAACATTTCCAGACGTCTGCAAAACGTCTTACAAACGTTTTGACCCATCCAACTACAGACCCAGCATCTTCCCATACAAACCCCATCCTATATGCACTGACGTCCATGACACGTCTTCAAAACCTACTCAAAGCTGATCATTTCCAGACGTCTGCAAAACGTCTTACAAACGTTGTCAATATTTAGCTGATTTTTGTGCTTTTATACACTGACGTCCATAATACGTCTTCCAAACGTCTCTGAAAGATGGAAATGGACCAGACGTCTGAAAAACGAGCTATTTTGAAGCTTTAATTTTACTGGACTAGTATAACGTCATAACAGGAACAAATAAATCTACAGCATATTCAGTTTTATATACACAGAATCAAACAAACTAAAGTAGATTTATTGGTATCTAAATTTTAGTATAAATTAAGTAATAATTATGCTGATGACGCCAGAATACATAAATGGCTCTAACTCTCTTAGTATACAACTTAGAAAGATGATGTTAATGTCATTTAATAGGTTTTTATGGTCAAAAAAAATAAAGCACTAAAAGCTTAACAAGAGTAATGCATTTCACGATAATTTGCATAGTCACTATAAAACATTTCCATACATGTACAATTTTACACATGCAACATGAACAAAAAAAATATACAACATGGAAAGATGATATTGGTGTCATTTAATGTTTTTGTGGTCAATGAATCCAATAAAAACATTGTATGGAAATTCAGTGTCAGGCGTGGAAAGGTTAGCTCAGCTGTCAAGAGCACCTGTCCTACTGGTCTGATGTTAGCTTGAGACAGACTCGGACAGTGCGTTTGACTCCACTGCCTTTCAAATACCTTCATTGTCCTCATCTGCATCTGACACAGCATTAAGCGCTGACAGTGTCACTTCAGACTTCAGCTGCTTTTTTGCCTCAGTTGCTGCTTGTTGCACAGGCTTTTGCGCTGCCGTCTTTTTCGCAACCTTCTCTTCTACTGGGACCTCTAACCCAGCAGCAGTGTAAGCTTTTTGTTTCAACTGTGTTTCCATTTGTATGACTGTCTGGTTTCTCATGACATCTAGATCACTGGTCTTGTTGATGTCTTCAGCAAACCTGACCATTTCCCACTTGGCACTTGCTGGAGAAGATTCTGATGCTGAGTGGAGTTGCATTGTTAACTCTCCAAGTTCACTAAATGCTTTTCCTGCTGCTGTAAAAATTTCCCCTAACTTGCTGGCAGAACTCATTTTGGGTATTTAGATTTGATAATGACACTTTGAAACACAATAGTAGAATTTACTAGAAAAATGTTCTTTGTTGATGAAAAATTGGCTTCACAGGAAGTACATTTTACAATATCCTGCTAAAATTGTGTCTATTTCCTACAAAAATACATTTACAAATTCCAACCCGACTAATAAATAGGCAATTGGATGAAAGCATTTTTTATTAAAAAGATAGTATATTCAAATTACATTATTGAGACATAAGGAATTAAAAACATTAGAATAAAAATAAGCATTTAAATATATTTCATAATGTACTCAAATGTAGTACATCTTAACAAAAACTGGTTTGCTATTATGTCTTCATGGCAGCCCTAGCTGAAATCAGCCAGCACAGAGCCTCCAATTATTTCACACATGTACTTAGAAATTAAGTGTTGTTAGTACATAGTGGTCTGATATACTGACAATGATTTTGACTATTTTTTCAACACATTTGTGCACGCCCAGCTGATAGTATTTTTTATTTCAACTATTAAATAGGCAATTTGAATGAAACCATTTTTTTTTTTTTTTGTAAATATTTGTAGTGTGGGAAAACTCAACATAGTCTAATTTAATATTATTGATTATTCCTTTTAAAGGATAACATTTGTACCTGTGTTGGAATACATGTATATGTGTGTTGACTAGATCACTTGAGAACACGATGTTGATAATTTTGTTTTCTATATCTATATTTAGTAGGGTCACTTGAATATTTGTGGCCAACAAATTTGCATACAATTTATTTTATGAAATTTCTATTTTAGAACAGCGCAGATGACAAATGCAAATCAAACTGTCATCAGGGCGAGTAAATTTGTGGCCTTTGCAGCAAGGGATTTTTCAAGGACTTCACCAACAAATGTCCAGATCGAAATTGACCAACAAGAGACAAGTAAGAATCTCATGAAACCCTTAAAATTTTTGTAGCTGAAATATTTATAATCCGCCATTAAAATGGATCATACTGAGCCTAAAAATAACATGAAATGTCTTTATCCACTATAACGGCTCATCATTTTAGTAACCGTAATGCATATTATTACAGCTAATAGGTTGTTGACTAAACTATATTGACATTTTTCAGACTTGCGCATACTGGTCAATGGAAAAGACGAGAGTGACTTTATGAGAACAGCTGAGAAGTCTGCAGAGTACGACGGAATTCTCTTCTACTCCGAAAAGTCGCAGAGTGTTCCTGGATTACGCATCCTGTTTAAGTCAGGTATGAATGAATAATGATTAAAATGAGGAGCGCATGGCAATGACTTCAATATTATTTGAGTGTATAAAACTAGCAAAACATGTACAATACATGAAAAATGTACATGTTCATTTCATTATTCCTTATTTAAAAGACTCTCATCAATGTTTGATTAAAGCAGCTAATATAGGTTTTCAAGCTTATCGCTCTCTCACACCTTTAAGCAAGCATATTTCTACCATGGTAGACATACATGTAGCTGAAGACTCATTTTACATTCTTTCCATTTGATTTATTCAATGTTTTTTGGGTCAAAACAAGGGTTGAGGACATTAGAACATATAAATTGTTTGTTAAATTGCCAGCATTCAGACATGTTTTTTTTTAATCTTTACCCAAAAAAAGCGGTTTTTGGGTTTTAAAAACAAATACGATTTTATTAAAACACGGGGGTTACAAAAAAAAAATTAAGGAAAAACAAAATACAAAGGGGTTTTGAAAATGCACCCAATCCTACAAAACGTGGTTTTGATTAATAGGTGTGTAAATAAAATTTGAAAAAGACATGATTTTTTAACATTTTTTCGTGTAAAAAACTTTCATGGGGGGGTGGGCCCAAAAAAAAATGACCAAAAAATCAAACTACCTGACCTAATTTTTAATTTTAATTTTCTTGCAATTTAAAAAATACCTGCCACCTGGGTGTTTTTAAATTTTTAAAGGGCCTTTTTAGGGAAAAAAATTAATATGATATTTTTTAATTGAGGAGAACTACAAAAAGTGAAAATTCCCC
>CM032664.1:57665266-57689670 GCA_019095985.1 Streblospio benedicti | reverse complement strand
AAGTTTCAACAATCGAGTTTGGAAAATTACCAACCTTCCCCCGCCAGTACTTTATGAACACTCCTTTATAAGGAAAATGGTATCAGACATCATACACATGAATTATTTCAACTATATTATAGCCATAGAAAAGAAAATGTATATACACTATTAGCAATAAGGTTTAAAAAGTTTATAAAACGGACGTAAAAATATCACAGTTATATGTATGGGATTATGGCAGTTTGCAGTTTTACAAGTACAATTTATTTATTCAGTTCACAAAAATAGTAATACATGTATATATTTATCTTTGGTGAATGATATTTCTCTTTAATCAATTTTTCCAAACAGGTTGAAAAAAATCATTTTAGATTCATATCACAAATTACCATAGTCTCTGGTGGGATTCAAACCCACGACCATACTGCACCAAATCGCCTAGCAGTTCAGGCTAACTCACTGGAGATTTGGTGCTGTATGGTCGTGAATTCGAATCCCACCAGATATTATGTGATATAGTCCTAATATAACCTGACTTGGGGTCATAAGTCTAAATTCAAAGGTGATTAAAAATGTAAAACATTCATAAAACATATTCCTTCAGTTTGTCTTACCATGCAAGATAAAAAATGTCCAAAATTTAGTCCAAAAACATGATCAAAATTTTTTATTTTATTGCTAACATGTTTTCAAACCCACAGGTTCCTTTTCAAACAAAAAGCTATATACCTCATAAATTCGATTTTAAGTATTCATAAAACAGGTGTAACAATCAATTTTGACTGTCATTGTCTTCAGAAAACCAAATCCCAGTGGTATCTGCTCCTCTGGAAATTCAAGTGGAGCTTGGACAACAAGTAGAGTTCACGGTGCTAGCTACAGACCAGGAAGATGGCGATGTAGATATAGTTATATTGGGAGGAATCGAGAAAGAATCTACTTTTGACAGAACCACAGGACTGTTTACTTGGACGCCAACCAGCATGACACCAGTCGAAATAAGGTCAGCACTCAAAGAATGTAGACTTATAGCATCCTGGGTTCCTTCAATCATAATTTTATACAGAATATTAACAGATACCAATAGGTTAACATTATTCACAACTGACATGTTTATATTAGATATACAAATTGTGTTCAATCAAATCTTTTTATTTCAATCAAATGCTAGAAATGTGAGAGAGAGAGAGGTTTTTATTTTATATGTATGATTAAATGCTGCTAGATTTGGTGGGAAAAAAAATTCTTAAAATGTTCTTGTTTTTTTATTTTAGTATAAAAGAGAGAAGGAAGTTTAAAATGATCATACAAATATAAAATATTATAAATAACCTTTTGATTAATGTCAAATGATTGATTTTCAAATGATTGATTTTCGTCTGAATAGAGCACTATCATGCTGAAAGCGTTTATGTGGAAGTTTTACAATTTCCATTGATTTTTTTAAAAAAGTAGATGAAAACTGACAAAGTATATTTATAAACTTGTCATTTGCCGAGGATGTGTGTACGACTCGAAATATATCCAAGAAAAAAATCAATCAATGACTCACAATTATCTCTAAGTGCGGGTTTATAAGGAAGTAGGATGTGGGCAAAAAGGCCAAAAAAAATTAGGGAAGTGGGAAAAAAAGGATAAGAAAAGAGGTAAGTGGGATTTCAAGTAAGTGGGATGTTCATAAAATGCCTTAAAATTTGTGGGATGTGGGAAAAAAGGCCAAAAAAATAGATTATTAGGATTTCTTGACCCCTTATAACCCCACCACCCCCTCTCTATATAACAAAATCTGCTTCTCATTTCAGTTTCGTTGTGATCGACTCTTAAGTGGAGGTTTTACTGTATGCTTCTTAAACAAGAATTTTAAGTTGCCATTAGGAACCAGTAGAACTCACTTTTGGCGAGGCTTTCGTTCTTCATTCTTCAGGCCGAATCAATTCAGGCCGAATTGATTCGGCCTGAGGAAGTTCCTGCGACCTGCAATCTGCCATCTTAAAATTATTGTTTATATCATCAATGAAGGCCCCCAGGATGAGAGAAGTGTTCATTCTGTGTGCTTCTCGGGGTTTCAGTTTCGTAGCGCTGGACTCGGCCGGGCAGGCGTCCAACATCCACACGGTGCGGGTCGTGCTGTGCAGCGGCTGCTCGGACCGCGGCCGCTGTCACTACATGAGCCACCAGCAGACCGCAACCGCCTCATTCTACATCGCAGACTGCAACTGTGACGTCGGATGGGATGGCAAGTTTATGTCCTTTATCACTGGCAGATCCAGGTTTTCAGTAAAGGGGGGATGCTTTTAAGGGATTTTTTAAGGGTTTTGTACGCGCAATCGTGTAAAAAAAAACTACGAAAATGAAGCATTTTGGTGGGAAAAGGGAGTGTTTATTTCTGTGATTAATCCCATATGTGTTAATAAGTGACCGCAACCTCCTCATTCTACATCGCCGACTGCAACCGTCACGTCGGATGGGATGGCAAGTTTATGTCCTTTTGTATTACTGTCATTAATCCCACTGCATGCTGTCCAAGGAGTTGAGAGAAAAACATGCGTGAGGCATCACATTGAATGGTGGAAAGTTGATTGAATATCCGATAAAACTGGAAAACCAACTATAAAAATATTGGGGCTTCAATTGTGACATGGGATGGGGATGGCAAGTTTATGTTTTTTCATCACTGGCAGATCCAGGTTTTCAGTAAAGTGGGGATGCTTTTAAGATATTTCAAGGGTGATTGATGGCAGACATGCCAAAAACCCTACGAAAATGAAGTATTTTGGTGGGAAAGGGAGTGGGGGGCGCACCCTCTTCACCCTTCCCTGGATCTGCCTATGTTTATTTCTGTGATTAATCCCATATGTGTTAATAAGTGACTGATTGCTTGTGATTTGTAAGAAGAAAAGAAAATATCTATAATGTTAAAAAAGAAAAGAAAAGTTTACAATTTTATTTCTGTAATTAATTCCTCTGCATGCTCCCCAGGGAGTTGAGAGAAAAACATGAGTGGATTGTGGTGTAAATGATTGAAAGTTGGCAGAGTAGCCGATAAAACTACAACGCCAACTATAAAAACTCTAAACATTTACAAATATTTACTTTTTTAAGCGATATTTTATGTTCAAAAATACCGCACACTAAAGGCTGGATTGTCTCAAGTTAAAGTTGTGTTTTTCATCCAAGCCCTAATCTGTGTAGAAAAGAAATATATCTGAAGTGAAATGACTTGAAAATTCTATAAGACATTCTTCATTATCATAATGACCATGTCGCCCATTCTCCTTGTACTGCAGTGAATATCTTCAACAACAAAAGACTGAACAAAGGAAAAACTGAATAACGGAAAATTTTCTCTTGCTTTACCTAATTGATAATAGTAGTAAACTATGGACTAAACACCAGAAATACTCTTACAATGGAAGAATTTATGACCGCAAATTTGGCTCCGATGTTGCACACATTCACTGTACAAGTAGAGTAAGACCTCTGCCAATAACTGCTGTCAATAAAACACAGTACAATACAGTACAATACAGTACAATGCAGTAGCATTTTGAGAGAGTCCTAAGAGAGAGGTCCTTAAGCCAATAACTGCTGTCAATAAAACACAGTACAATACAGTACAATGCAGTATCACTTTGCAGGTGACCACTGTGAGTCTGACCTTGACGGCTGCGCCGACCGGCCGTGCTTGGCTGAGAACAAAACGTGCACGGACCTCAGTCCGGCAGAACAAGTGGTCACACTGACAGCGTACGAATGCAGACATTGTCCAACAGGATTTGCCTTTGTCAATGGGGCCTGTGAAGGTTAGTAAATACTGGTATCAAAATGTTTGTGTATTAATATAGTACATTCGGTATATCATTTATATCAAGTAATTTTTTGTGAGTTCAGGTTTTCCGTTGATCCCCTTGAAAGACTTTTTTTGAGAAAGAACGCACGTGCCACAAAGGGTCTATCTTGTGTAAATCATACTGAGCAGCGGGGAGACTGAAATCAGACAAAAAAACATCACATTAGTTTAATGCTACCAGTGTTATAATTGTCAGTGTTTGTGTACAAATGTTGACAAGTGTCTGATCTTTTTACAGACGTTGACAAGTGCCTGTTGTTTTTACAGACATTGACGAGTGCCTGTTGTTTTTACAGACATTGACGAGTGCCTGTTGTTTTTACAGACATTGACGAGTGCCTGTTGTTTTTACAGACATTGACGAGTGCCTGTTGTTTTTACAGACATTGACGAGTGCCTGTTGCCGGGCGTGTGCCCCCAGGAGTGCACCAACACCCTTGGGAGCTTCACCTGCAGCTGTCTCAGTGGATACAGGAAGGTACAAGCAGAACTCATGCTTTGGTCCCTTTTCACGAAGGTGTGTTTTTTTCACAATGTTCTTTGCCTGTTGTTTTATAAGGAATTCTCTCATGTTTGTTGACCATACTCGATTCTGATTGGTTGCAGCGGTGAAGCGTAAAAACTGATATCCTATGCTGCAAATTTTTAAGATCTAAAATGAGAAATAAACTGAGAGAAAAAGGGCTCACACTCAGGGAGATATTGTCTGATATCTCACCCCCCCTCGTACAATAACCTACTAATGTTTTTTATGTATAGCGTAAGTTATGAAACAATGGAAGAGCAGCATTTGACATTTTTGTAGAAATTCATGTATACTGCTGTTACATTTTCATGTTCATGCAGTCATCAAACTTTTTCTAGATTGAAGATGGCAGCCGCTTGAGATTGGTCCATTAAACGCCTCCATGAACATGGGTTTTCCATAGTCCCTTGACATGAGCAGCATTCAGGCATTCATCGTCAGTTTCATGGGTCTTCACGCTGCCTTTACAAGTCCTTGTTCATAATATTAACACATGGCTTGTGTGGAAATTGCACGGAACGTTTCGGCAGTGGGGCTTCTGATTGGTTGAATTTTGTGACTAACTTCCACGAGTATTAGGGTCATTGAATCATGGCTATATGCATGAGATATGACGATGCCAGGCATCTAAATACTATTTGATACTCAAACAGACCAAGATTCACAGGGCTTTCCTTTAGTTTAGTGAGATGCAATTTCATTTATTGAAGCATAAGAAATGATCATGGCATATCTAGATCATTTTAGAGTCTTTTGCAGATGAGATAGAGAAAATTAAGGTATTAAGCATTTGAATGATGATTACCTACAGATGTGGTTTTCAAATATATATAGTACCCCACTTTTCTAATAAAAAAGCAATTCTACAGTAATTCAACATTTCAGACGGGTTCCAAATGTGTGGACATCAATGAATGCGTGGACGGATCCCATGAGTGTGAGCAGGACTGTGTCAATAAGGAGGGATCCTATGAATGCGCCTGTCTGTCCAACTTCAGACTGTTACCGGATGGCAGATCTTGTGAGCAAGGTAAGTGACTTTGATTTATTACTATTCGGCAGTTTGTTTTAATTCATTATGTTTAGAAACAATAGAATGTGTTCCTGTTATGTAATTTTGATAACTGTTTAACAACTAAGCTTGATATAATGTGCGTTAACATAGCCAAATGTTTGATTCTCGATGAGAATGAAATGAGTTCGAGTCTCAATTGGGTCTGGTGGGGGGACAGTGGATGTTGAGCAAGCATTTATTGATTGACTGGAAAGTCCGTTTTGATTTCATAACACATTATAAGGAAGCTGGATTGTGTAAAGCTTCTAAAAAATCATGTATCATTAGAAACAAGAACTCTATACCTTACCTCCATTAAACGCCCGCCTCTAATAAACGCCTCTCCTTCCAATAGAAATATGCCAATAGCTGCCAGGCTAATAGAAGATTTACAGTAATCTGTACAGTAAATCCTCCCATTGAGACCACCTCTCTATTGAGACCACCTCTATAATAAGACCACTTTTCACAGTCCAAAACCTTCATAAAGCTATGAAGTATAAAAGTATAAACCCTCTGAGGTTGGGTAGATCTGTGCTTGTTTGTATATTGTACTAATTATTGTAGATCTACTGTGTCAGTATAATAAACAATTTTTTTACTTTGACTCTTGTTATTAAAATGAACCCCTGTATAAGAGACAACCTCTCTATTAAGGAGATCATCTAACACTGGGCCTAAATGTGGTACATGTATTAATAGAGAGGTTCTATTGTATTTACAATTGTGGTGTTTATCTCTATAATAAGACCACTTTCCACAATCCCAAACCTCCCTAAAGCTACCCAAATGAACCACCTCTGTAAAGAAACCACCACCTCTATTGAGGAGACGAACTAACACTCCGCCCAAAGGTGGTCGTAATAGAGAGGTTCTACTGTAATCTGCATTCCAAATCTGCTGTTTGTGACAGTGTCGAGCTGCACCAAGCTGAGTGCTACTACATGTATGTCATAACCTCTGATGAAACCACTGTGAAAAGTGATGAAACGTCCAGTATAAACAAATAGGTTTCAAACCATTGATTCAGTGTCATTAGAACTATCTGCTGTTTGTGACAGTGTCTGTCTGCACCAAGCGGTGTTCGTACGGCTGCGTCTGGCAGCCCGGTGGGGAGGAGGTGTGTGTCTGCCCCGCGTACTACGAGCTGCAGCTCGACGGACTCACGTGCAAAGGTACAGACGTAAATCGCTTCTTTAGATACTTGAATGAGTTCATCGTGTTGGTAATTATGTATTTTCATCTTTCACACAACAGAATTTTTTTAACTGTTTGACAGTTTTGTCTGCTTCTGCAGACATTTTGAAAATGTCTGCAGAAGCAGACGAAGCTGTCAAACAGTTAAAACAATTCTGTGTTGTGAAAGATGAAAATAAAAAATTTACTTCTTTAGCTGTTTCATTGACTCTGCAATACAAATAGATATGTTTAAGGTAGTCTTTGCTTAAGACTTTTCAAATGATGGGCTATTACTGGCGTGTTGTGTATTTATTGTCAGGAGAACATTTCTGATCAAGATAGATGCTTTATCAGGATATTCTCACATTTAGGATGTGAAATTGGTTTTCTCACTAGTTACTGCAATAATTATGACAATAAACATTTCTGACTGTCCTGTCATAGGTGTTATCCTCAATCAATGCACCTCATTTGATGACCGCAATTGCGATATTAGTTGTTTGAGGCTATTCATGAAAAACAAAAGAAGTTACATGTATTTAGAAATTGAGACGTCAATATTGACACTGCTTGAGGTCTCAGGATTACCCTAATCCTCATTCCCTAACCAGTCTTACCTGAATATTATAAATGATGCTTTGTTTTGATTCAAGCATATATTGTAAAATGTGTATTATATAACAGATATAGACGAGTGTGCAGATGTGACGCTGAATAAATGCAGCCAAAAGGAACTGTGCAAGAACAAGGAAAAGGGTTACACTTGCGACTGCTATCCTGGATACATGGTTACCACAAATGACCCGTTAACATGCATACGTAGGTTTTAAAACACTATCTGTAGTTTAAACTGTGTTTTACCATATGTGTATTTGTATGAGTTAACATGGGGGTTGTCATTTTCTTTTATTAGTATATTTAGAGAATGACATCACTAATTTGCGAAAGATTCATTGAAACTTACATCCTGAATATTTCTGGGCAATGGCAAGACCCGTCACCACAGAGACTTCTGCTACCATCACTAGGTGGCAGCACCTAACTGACTTATATTGTAACATGCTACCACCTAGTGAGGAAAGTAGAGGATATCTCTGGTGACGGGTTTTTACCAATGCCCAGAAATATTAAGAGTGTAAGTTTTGCCACTGCCTAGAAATATTCAGGGTGTAAGTTTTAATGAATTTTTCACAAAATTATTGATGTCATGTATATGAAAAGAAATAATTGAATGAGGTTATTTTCAAAATGGTAGATATTACATATTAAATGATGTAGACCATGCTTCTGTTACAGCGTGTGATGATTCACACTTTGGTGTCAAGTGTCAGCAAAGGTGTGAGTGTGGAGCAAATGTAAAAGCCTGTGACCATGTGACAGGGTGCACAATCTGCAAAGATGGATTCAAAGGTACGTTCTAACCTTTACCATATCCAAATTGAACTATGAAGAACAATGGCTTTTAATTTCACATAATTGTCAGCACAGTTTTGGTATTGGGGAAGGTATTTCTACTCTCTTACTATATCAAACCTAAATTATGAACAAATCAGCTGTAATTACATGTAGTTCTAAATGCAGAACTTGATAATATATTGTCAAAGGTATATTTGTGGAATCAACTTCGAACAATGTAGTCTTTACGAGTATATACATTTTGACCCAATTTAAACTTGACTGTATTGAATAAAACATCCAATTCATTCGAAATTTTGAGTTATCAGAAATATTTATGACGTAAGGTAACTTAAAATGCAAGCGTTAGTTGCTGGAGTTATCAATACATTCAAGTTTTTAGTTGTCAAGATAAACAGGACCTACTATATTGAAGAAATATGTCATGGTTTGGAGGTCAATTTGTATGAATGCATGCCCGAATGTTCACCACATTCTGGCAAGCATTCATACATGTTAACCTCCAAACCATGACATATTTCTTCAATTGATTCCTCCCTGGTGTGTATTTTTGTTGGATGCTCGAGTTTTGACATATACATTCCACTTTTCGTGTATTGAACAGGTTACAATTGTGTTGTGGACATCAACGAGTGCTCGGAAGATCTCCACTCGTGTGACGTAAGCACTGAGACCTGCAAGAACACGTACGGCAGCTACATGTGTGCATGCAAACCTGGCTACAAAGTCGTCGACGGGCAATGCAAATGTAAGACCAATTGCTACATGTAGTACAGTAGAACCTCCAATTAAAACCACCTCTCTAATGAGACAACATCTATAATAATACCAATTTTCATGGCTCCAAACCTTCATAAAGCTATCACAATGAACCTCTGTGTAGTGTGTAGGGACCATTTCTCTATTGAGACCAATTAACACTGGGGCCAAAGGTGGTTTTAATCCCAGGTCTTAATAGAGAGGTTCTATTCTACATTCCTAAGAACGTTGTAATTGATCGAACCTTATGCTATTTCTAGATTCAGGTACATGTATACTGTATAGACATACTTTTTTAGTGTTAGTCACACTGA
The DNA here is from genome assembly GCA_019095985.1 of Streblospio benedicti. Taxonomy (NCBI): domain Eukaryota; kingdom Metazoa; phylum Annelida; class Polychaeta; order Spionida; family Spionidae; genus Streblospio; species Streblospio benedicti. Next base: position 57,680,590 of record CM032664.1, on the reverse strand, counting down.
ATCAATGATTTGACACATCACACCACTGCCATCTACACGTCTTCAGTTACTTCCGTATGATCGCCTCGATCAGACGGGTAAAAAGCTGAATGCTACTATGTCAAAAGATCTGATAAAATCACTGTGAAAAGTGATGAAACGTCCAGTAAGAAATATGTTTCAAACCATTGATTCTGTGTCATTAAAACTATTATGATTGTAATTTATAGCCATTTTCTTTATTCTAGTAGAGAAAATAAGGTTCATAAGAAGGATCAATCAATCAGTCAATCAATAAAATTCTAAATTTATTCAGCCAGGCCCTAGTTATTCCTCATTCAGAGGGTGTGGCCTGGCCGCCCAGTCTACATCTCAACCATCCTCTCCAAGCCTTTCGGTCATGAGGATCTAGGATCTACATGTATACGATCCATGCCCAGACATGCTTTATCTTTCTACACGACTGCTTCCCAAGTGTGTTTAGGTCTTCCCTTGCCTTTCTCGCTTTATGAAGCACACTTTCAATACCTATCAATACCTATCAATATACATGTATGTCCATCAATAGTGATGCTGCATAAATGTATAAATTGTACGCTGTATGAACTTATATCATTTTTTTTCAGTGGCAGAGATAATAACTACAAGAAACAAGCAAGTTGTGGTCTGGGTGAAGATGTCCATGGAATTTACGAGTGATTTATATGATTTGAACTCACAGCGTTCCCAGCAAATTTCAAGAACCATCACAACTACGGTAATAGCATCTATGTCTTTTATATGTAATGTGTTTTCCCCAAGTTTGTGTGTGTGCATTCAATTCTAATCATCCCTCTCAGTTCTCTTTATCTTTCTGTGATCAGGCGTCTCATAAACATTCATATCAACGAATGAATCATAGTAAGGAATGAGAGATGATAGCTTGTTGTGGCAAGATGAGTTCCCTGTAGCAAGTATGTTCCTAGTACTATATTGACATAGATGAAGACAATCTTCCAATTTACTACATGAATATGAGTGAATATGAGACCAGAACAATACCATCATCTCATAACAGCTCACTATAGATAACTGAGAATTGAAAACGGATGATTCATTCTGTATATTGATAGAAGATATAATCCATATAAGTTTGTCTTTGCTGTAAATATTTATCATACAGTCATTTTCTTTCAGTGGCGCCATTTTAGGAGTCTTGCCAAGCTCACAAAACTCAAGACCATTTATGGGTCTAAATTCATGTAAGAAAATTATGCTTAGTTATCAACTATTCTTGTAGGGTCCGAGATAGCATAAATTTTTTAGATGAACAAATAACAAAACAATCTTAGACATTTGATGGATGTGTCTTAATATGTATGTGATGCAGAATATACTAGTGTTAACATCACACCATTGCAATTATAGGCCTGGAAGTGTGAATGCAGAATTGGTGATGGTGTTCAATGAAAATCTTGATACCAAAGAACAAACTTTGGCGGCTCTGGCGCTCCAAGATGCCATCTCATCAGGATTCCTTGCTGAATATTCGCCTGTCCTGCCATTGACAGTCAACATTGATGGTCAAGATGGTATGAAATAATATAGACATATTGTAATGAAATCATGTATTGGAAATTTGCAAACATATCTTAATTACCTGATTATTGTGAATGAAATTGATTTCCACTTCAATGCAGCTACTGTCAGTACATGTCATGAAAACTGAATGTACATTAAATCTAGAGAAGGTACACATCACATTTTTTTATATATTAGGTACTCGCTGGGAAGTATTCTGCTATAACGTATAAAGATATAAGCAGTTCGCCATTTTATTCTATTTTTCAGTTGAAATGAATGATCCATGTTTCCTGTACAATTTTAATGATGAGTGTGGGGCTTTACAATGCTTTGTGGAAGAGGGTTTGCCAGTCTGTAGGTGAGACCTTAATAATGTAAATGTCATGTTGTGAATCTAGCACCATTATTTGTATGTAGCCTGCCAAAGTATTTGCAGGCTCTGCATTTGGTACATATTTATGCTAGATAAATAACCACCCATCGCTATGTGTATATCATTGAATTCGAAGAATCTGGATATAATCAAAGAGGCAGTACCTTTACAAATTTACAGATGTCCACTGGGAAAGCCGTGTAAAGATGGTTGTAAATTGTCAGATATAAAAATGTAAATGAGGTGGTTTATAATCCTGATCCCAGCATGGCTCTCATAACTTTACAATTTACACCAGGTCATTCGCACACCGGCAGCACATTCAGCACATTCAGCGCACAATGCTCATCACTCACACAATCACTCACTCACTCTTTCAACCCAATGACCTGTACTTATTTAATCAACCTGCGCAACCTGCTAGGGGTTGCTTTGCTCAACACCTACCACCAGACCCGACCGGGAATCGAACCTTCGACCTTCTGGTCACGAATCCAACTCCCTAACCATTCTGCCACTGAACCATGAAAAAGATAGGTCCCACGTTTGAAAAGTGTTAAAATTCTCTCAAACCTTGTAAATTTTCAGATGTCCACTGGGAAAGACGGGTCCCACTTGTGAAGATGGCGACGACGGCGGCACTCTCACAATTGTTGCCATTGCATGTGGCACGCTTGGTGGCGTGGTTCTCATTTTCCTAATTGTGTTGTTCGTTGTCGTCTGCTCGAGGCGTAGACAGCAAGCGCACCGTCCACAGTATGTCAGGTACGTACAGTAGGACAGACCCACGCTCAGCTTCTTGAAAAGGAGGGTTCGGTTTAGTTGTTTGCCGGCAATTGGCCAATGAATACCTTGATGAGGTTTCCCTGAATTTTTTATATGTAACCTTATCAGAAGAAAATATCTCACTCAAGGGGACATTTCATGGATGCATAAGTTTTGTTTAGAACTGAACTAAGCCGATTAACCATTTTTAGACATGGTAAATATTAAAAAAAATAAGAAAGACATAACATGAATTTTATATTGCTTATTGCATAAATTTTGTACATCGTTATCATTCTTTTGTTGTTTATTGTTTTGAGACTTAATCAGTTTTGAATGTATATGACTATCAGTATTACCTACATTTATTCCTGTGTCTTTACACTTGCAGTGTACCAATTCTCATTTCGTCGTAATCTTGTCATTACAGAAACACGACGTTCCCCAAATCTGCTGACCACCGTCTGCAGTACGGTTACACGCCGAGATACCACGGCTGGTTCCAAAATTGGTGGTACCCAACGGAGGTGGCAAACGTGGCGCACCCGTCGGCCGCCGCAGCACACGGCGTCATTGTCCAGCCGGGGACGGTCAACGCCGGCTACGACGGAATGCTCACCAACGTGGTGCCGATTCACGACGGCACCGGGGTCGTTTGGAGGGAGCGCCACACAGAGGCATAAAGATCACTAGAAATTTACTAGATGTTTTTACGATGTGGACCGTTTTTATACAATTAAACATATACATGATTTTGTAATACAGAATTTGCGTTTGCATTGGATTACCTGTACATATATATGGTTTTTCATGCTATAATGATTTGTCAATGTTTAAGGTTTAATAGTTATATGTTGTTTGATATGTTGTATTTTGACTATGTATTATGTGGCTGTAATATTAGAAGAAACCAGTTCACATGTGTTGTCTTCTTTTGTTTTTTTGTTTTTTGAGAAATTAAAACAATTTTTAATGATCTGAACAAGGGACATCTAAATTTTCAGAAATAAAGTCATAAGTTCAAACTTTTTGACAAAAAAACAGGTTATTTTTATAGTGTGTATCTGCCAGAAAGAAATATAAAGTAGAAACTGAATTGAATTCACACAATGTCTTATTCTTGCAATATTTAATTGATTAAGCAAACAAAACAGACCTTTCGACCTTATAGCAACAGGCTACTTAATGTCATCATAAGCCATATGATCAGCAACAGATCATAGACTTTTTCCCAGTAAGTAATGAATAATTTTGGTCTTCTATAATTTGCTCTGGGGGGGGTTGTCTTTCTATATGACGGGTAGTATGGGTGGGCCATTTCTATAGGTTATCTTTTTAGACATCCCAGGTATCTATATAGTGATGGGTCTAAATTTTGTGATTTTAGTATACCTGTGGGAATAAATTTTGTCATTTTTGGTATAGTTACGGGTCTAAAATTTGTCATTTTTAATATAGCTATGGGTTTGAAATTAAATGTACAGATATTGTTAGTGTAAATTTCATTTTTTTTGACGCTGATATAATATTTTTGAATATTTTGTTAATAATGTTAACAGTACATAGTTTCATTATTTAATAAGTATAGACATGGGTGACTTTTTATGCCAAATTACTGTAAAAGTAGACATGTTTGAACATGATTTAATTTGTGAATTTCATGGATAGGTGCAAAAACGCAAAGTAGCAAGTAGCATGGCTAAACCATGATGTATTTAGATTTGCTCAAAATAACATTATAAGAATTGGATTAATTGAAATGAACAAATATTTAGAAAAAAACTTTAAAATTTACAATTTATGCAAATTAGAATTATGATGATGAGCTCATTTGCATACAATATCTTTGTGAAGAAAGAGGGCAATCTAAGCTTTCATTAAATGTCAAGATCATGTATATCAGATGAGTAGTTATGTTGCTACATACAATTATGTGATGGGTCCTCTAACCCCCAAAATTAGCTAAGTTGCCATGGAAACCACCCCATAGAAAAAAACTGCACCACTTTTCAGTTCGGCATCCTCACTTTCTGTAAAGCCCGATAGTTACTCTACACCATGGTATTGTTGGAATTTTTCTAAATTCCGGATGGAGCAAAAACCTTAACTAGAGGGCTTTTGAAATTTTGCACAACACACAAGGTTGATTCAAATATATAGATACCTATGAGAACCTGTCATTTTGTCTTTGGCAAGACTTGCCCCCCTTGTACACAGCTCAGCGGGGGGCAAGTCTTGTCAAAGACAAAATTACAGGTTCCAATGAGTATCTATATATTTGAATCAATATTTATGTAATGGAACCCAATAGAAGTTTACATTCTGTGAACACACGGGGTGTTTGGGGTGTTTGGGTTGCAATACCAGCCTCTGCCTGCTATTGATTGCAATGTAAGGTGTTTGTTTCTCCACAATTAAACTGGCTAGGTCTTTTTACCTGTTAGAAAAAAAACAACCTTCTCAGGAGCGTAACTAGCATGAGGCAACTGAGGTATCGCCCCACTCCTGCCTCAAATGCCCCACCGTTTTTCCACTTCGCCCCACCGTTTTTTGTTTGTTTTTTGTAAAGATATTTTTTGTATTACAGTCTATTTAAGATTAGATTGGAACATGGATACAGATTACTCCTAACATGAACATTGAATTGAATCTAGATTTCTGATTCTGGAATCCACAAATCATGACATGATGACATGATGAATGTTATAGGTAGATATAAATGAATACGCATAATGCGCCATGTCAAAATGTGTATACTTTATGCAGCTTGTGTTGGGTGCACACTGATAAGTTTTTATTTAAACTTATAATGGAATGTTACAGTACGTCCATGCATTGATAGCTTATTTCAATCAAACAGTATGTATGCTCGTGTGAATTTTAACTGATAAATAACAAAAATTAAACAAGTTACATACCATGATAACATATGACACTGATAAGGGACCATTCAGTATTTATGGCAGGGTGGGGTAGGAGGATTTTCCAAAAATGCTGTGAAAAAATTAATATTCCCCCTCGAATCTCTGTGAAAAATTGGTGACCCCCCCTCAATTTCATGTGATAAAAATTGATGACCCCCACCCCTCCACAGTTAACACAATCATTGTCAGTTAACTTAAATTCTATTCGATCAATATCATAATATAAAAAACAGTAAATTTTAGTATAGTACAGAATCTCTCAAAAATGGGGGTATGTTGCTGTGAAAAAATTGATAGCCCCCCCCCCCCCCTCAAAAGTGTGTGAAAAAATTGTATTCATCTTTATTACAAGGAAGAAGGTATGGTGTATAATCTTTCACATGAAGCCCCCCTTGGTAAAACCATCGGTGTTCGCTTTTATTTAAATTTAAATGTTATATGGAGGAGAAAAAGAGTAAAGTGAAGTTATATAAGTATGATAAGGGTGACTAAGACCAACTGCGGGATTTCAGTTCTAAATGTGATATGGAGGAAGAGAGCAAGTTGTGATATGAGGAAGGATGGGGTTATTTATTATCCAACATCCAAGAAGGAAATGACTTAATGCATACCCGTAGCAAATAAGTCTGTAAGAAAACCAGGCAGACTCCTTTGGATGAACAGTGACACGTTGGCCAACGTAAAAAAAGAAGACCACGGCATACAAAAGATACCTTGATACCCTGGAGGGCAAAGACTTACTACTGTATGCAAAAGCAAGAAATCAAGCTCACTGGGAATCTCGGGAAGCGAAGAAGGCATTTGAGTAGCAAATTGCAAAAAGAAGCTAAGAAAAACGCTAAGACCTTTTACAGCTACAAAAACAGTAAACTTAAGACCAAGACTAGTATCGTTGAGCTAGATACTGACAATGGGAAGGCAACTACTGATAAGGACAAGGCTGAGGTATCATAGGCAGATCCAGGGGGGACAGGGGCGCGCCACCCTTTTCCAGTCAACATACTTCATTTTAATAGGGGTCTTCATAAAATCCCTTTTCCAAAAACCTGGATCTGCCATTGGGTATTAAACAGTTTCTTCAGTCTTCACACGAGAAGACAGTAAAAACTTGACATACTTTTAGAATGATAAAGGTATAGAGGTACCACTAACAAACCTCATCATAACAGAAGACAAAATTGGACAAGCTGAACCCCGCCAAGTCCCGCGGATCTGACGGTATACACCCTCGCGTGCTAAAAAAAAACCTCTCTTCTGTTATCAGCAAGCCTCCATCAATCATCATCCAGAAATCAGTAGAGGAGAACAAAAAACTGTCTCAAAGCTGGAAGGATGCACATGTGACCCCAATATTCAAAAATAGAAAAACGTCCAGTGCAAAAAAACTACAGGCCGGTAAGCTTGGCCAGCATAGTTTGCACTGTCGTTCAATTGTGGATCACAAACAGGAAGTGTTCCCTTCATCTATTATGCACCACCATCACTTTATGTATTATGCACCACTATTATATAGCGAATGATAGCTATAAACCGTGTCCATTCGTCATCGGAGACTCAATTGGTGTTCTGTCTAGACTAGTGATCCACTGACTGCTAGTCTCCAGCGTTTGGCATATTGCTGAAAAACAACAATGCTGGTCACAGCAGATGACGTGTAACTCTATAGCGTACATTAATATAGCAACATTACAACTGGACTCATGGATTACAGCTTACTTCGTCTAGCAGTTATGTCGATTAGCATTCTAGGTTCTACACGAATCCAGAACTGCCAGATCGACGTCGTGTTCGTGGTAGACACGTCGGTGAGCATATGGGACAGGGAACTCAAACACTGGAAGCTCATTCAGGATTTCGTGAAGTACATTGTGGATGATCTGGATATCGACACTGGATCAGTGCGGGTGGGATACGTGTCATTTGCAACCGATGCTCGTGTTGAGTTTAAACTGGGTGAATACACATCGAGAGCGGATGTAAAGAAAGCGATTGACAACCTCTCAACTTGTTGTGTCGGGTATACAAACACGACCGGGGCTCTGCGCTTGGTGAGAACGGCCCTGCTTCTGCCTGAGGCTGGAGACCGCAAGGAAGTTCCCAACATCATCATTGTCATTACCGACGGCAATCCGACCAAGGAGGTACGGTTCCTCAAAGATGAGGCCAGTAGAATCAAGCATATGGGCTCGAGGATCATTGCGGTTGGGGTGACAAACAAAGTGAACATGACTCTCCTGGAGACGGAGGTTGTGTCCAAGCCAGCCTTTCTCAACTCATACTTTGTGGCCAATTTCGAGCAACTAGCTATCCTTGTGGACAGCATTGCGGCAAATGAGTGCGATTTTGGCGACGTCAAAAACACGTCGTGCACGTCCGCATTATCAATTGTCTTCCTGCTGCACTTGGCGAGTGGTTTCCACCAGAACACTGACAGCTACGACGACATGCGCAACTCCATCACCCACCTTGTGGACAAATTGACACATTTACACAATGACACAGACGTCCGTGTTGGAGCGGTCAGCTTGACCGGTGATGTGGTGCGTCCTCTGCTGGTGACAACAGCAGGGATTTCTTTTGAGAGTCTGAAGTCTAACCTGTCTGCAGATGTGTGCATGAAGGACAATGGCAAAGCTAATGTCACTGTGGCACTCACAAAAGCCCGTGAGCTGCTGAACACTACGTCAAAGGAGGGCAAGAAGGCGGTCATTCTCATCACTGACCAGCAGCTTGGAGAAGTGGACGCCTCGCACATGGAAGAAGGAGCGTTCAGACTGATCACTATCGGTGTCGGGTGCGACAGTCCCAGAGAGAAACTCCACGCCCAAAGTGATCATTACTATGTTCGGTCATATGGAAAGCTTGGGTCGACAACCAACGACATAGTGCAAAAACTGTGTCATGACCAGGGGTAGTTGATGTTAAGTAAAATCACATGTGGGGAACATTTGTCAGTTTTTACAGCCCTGTAGGAAGCAAAATGAGATTGGTAAGGCCATTTAAAAGTTGTGGTCTATAATCATGGATTTTTATTTTTTTCACAAATGATTGGTCAGGCCTTAATTGAATTAATGCATTAGTTTTCCCCCACACAAATTATTGGTCAGGCAATGGCCTTACTGCCTTAGCCCTTCCTACGGGCCTGAATTTTAAGAATAAATCTTAAAGTGTTTGTCATAAGCGCTTTGCATTGTGCAGTTCTTTTTTGTGTTAAAAAGGAAAGTATATATACTGTAGTTGAAATCGCATTGCCATGTTTGCTTTGTGTCCTAAATATTTAGAGGGTGGTCATTAACTACAGGGGGGGGGGGGCGTGAAGAGAAATAGTTTTCTTGACATTTCTTAATCATGCCCCCTATCGCCATGTCAGTATTTTTTCATGCCCCCTCTGGCACATTGTATGTTTTTTTTCATGCCCCCCCCCGGTCCCATTATTAATTATTCTATCGCGCATACTATCAGACAGAACCAGGATAAACTATCACACCAAAACATCTTATGCAGGGACACCACCTCCCCAGTGATAAAGCTATAGAAGAGATGGAAGCTTTATCTATATCAATAGATGACATCAAGTTGAGGGTAAAGGGGAAAAATGAAGATTTAGCTTTTGAAGGTGGAAAGATTTTGGAGCAAAAAGGAGGTCATATACATCAACAAGTCATTTGAAATGATGGAAGAACACCAGTTGATTTGTGATCAGAGGGAATTAGTCTCATTTCAAACTCCTCTAGCCAGTTTGGCGACAGCAATAACAGAAGCACTAGCCCAATGTTATTAGTGGCCGGATATTGAAAAGGCACTGGCCAAATTCAAAGTTGCTGAAAAGGGGAGCGTCAAAGATAGGACCTTGGAAGTGAGCGCCAAAGGCGCAGTTGCAAGTGGCGTAGACAGTAATTATAGCTGGGGGGGGGGGGGGGCTTGGGGGCCGCCTACAAGCTCTCTGGTGCATTCTTTTTCTGAGAAAAATAGTTTATTTTTTTATTTTTGATGAACAGGAGGTATTTATATGTTTTTCTTCTTTTTTATGGTTTTACATGTTTAGTGTACATATTGATTATTCATTGTTTTCCCTGCATTTCACTGTCTTAGACTGAGTACCCCTTCTTCCATCAAAAAAATATACATGTAAATCATTACCAAAAACATATATTAGATATTTTTATTATTTTCTTATTACTGAGATGCATTAACTTCGGCGCTGTTGTTGCAAAAAAATACATTCCCGGCGAACTGTATAGAGCATGTGATGGTTGGTTTCAAAACATTGGAGAAATTGGCAATGGGGTAAACTGGAAATGGTTTCTTCACATTTTGGTGAAAAGATGATCGATATACGTGCATTTCTAAGGAAATTGTGGTAGTTTTTATGGCAGAATTTGCGAGTTGGCGAGTATTTTAGAGTAATTCTCTTCTGATCAGCGTGCTAATAATGTGAAATATGTATTTGGTATAATCAAATAAAAGTTCAATGCAATGGATTATAGAGTTGCAGAGAATAAAAGGATCAAGCTGAGGCAGGAGTGCAAGAGACAAAAGAAGGGAAGACAGGAGTAGGCTGCAAAGAAGGCGGCTGAGAAACATTGCATTGCTGATACTGCAATAGAATTGAAAGACTAAGCCATGTCATGCTTAATATGTAACTGATTGTATAAAGAATAAAATCTTGCAGAATTAATAATGTTTTTATTTGTGTTTTAAAGTTAAATGATAAATGCTAGTAAACTGCTATCAGCTATACTAGTGTAATCCATGATATTCTTTGTCCCAATTTGCGACAAAAGCGCGTAAATTTTTAAGCATTGTTACAAAAGTAAAAAGTAGTGACATAAATACTGAATAGTCCCTAAATGGACGTACAATCCGTTCCATCACCATGTTCGATTAGATATGTAAACAGATATTGCTTATCAATCATGGCACGTTATTATTTTCACATGATATTATCACATAATGTTATTTATCAAACAGAAAATCACAGATCGCACTCAATATTTTGAATATTTAATATGATTATAATGCACATGAAATTAGATATTAGATGAAATTAGATATGTATACATATATTGCTTATCAACCATGACACACTATTATCAGGTAGAAATCTGCAATTGTTTTCACGCCCGGTTAGAAGTTACCATCAGTCATTTCTATTTAGCTGGAATTGATGCAAAAGTATTTATGTTGCCTGAGGTCATGCTGAATGTGAAACAATACTCCAACAGTATACAAACCATACAAGACCCTGAGAAACATTTTGGTCCACCCAAAGGATAAAATCAAGCCGAAAGAGATATGTGGTTGTGTGTATAAGATTGGGTGCAGAAACTGTGACAGTGTGTACATTGGTGAAACAGGGAGGAAACTAGGTACTCGTGTGGCAGAACACCAAAAAGATGTTGAAGAACATACTAACAGTGGAGTACGCACCAGAGCCACCCGTTTGTCATCTGCAAGTGACTTGCACAAATCCGCCATCACAGATCACATGGCCAATATGAACCATATCCCTGACTGGGACAACACGAAGCCCATCAGTCGTGAGTCCAACATTAGAGACAGACAGATCCGGGAAGCGATCGCTATAAGGAAAACGAAAAAGACAATGAACCGAGATGAAGGTGCATACACCTTATCGCACGCATATGACACTCTACTGAAGCCATGGGCGGCTCGCAGGGACAGCCCCCCCCGCCCCCCCCCGACACTGACCTACTTCCCGACGTCACATCCTGCCATCCTGTGTGACGTCAGCTTGAAAAAGACTGTCTGACAGACAAGGTCGAAAATATTTGCTAAGGTATAAAATGTGTGGGTTTTTCAAAAATAAATGTCATAGCTCAAAAGAAACCCAATGAATCTATTCCATTCAATACTCCAACAGTCTCAATAAATCAACAAAAGCACAAAAAGTTGTTACTAATATCGCAGCTTCTAATAAAATCATTTTTATCTTAAATTTATGTTAGACTGTTTTATTGAAATGCCTTTAATTTGATAAACTTTTAAACCCAGTTTTTATGACATATAATACAGTACTTTCTCCATACCAACAGCTGTCTCAATTTACAAATATATAAGTTTGTCTATTAAATTTTGCTATTGAAAATTATTAGCCCAACTGTTTCCTGTACGTCACAAAAGGCTTTTTTAACCACAAGACATACACACTCCAAATTATGTATGTACAATCAGGACAACTTGGTGGTCGTTATAATAAAACACATTTCAAACCAAATAAATTGGTTTTAATGATAAAAACAAGAAACAAGAATTTTTAGAAAGGTTGCTTACAGGGCCATGTTCTTTAAAGGTACGTAATACGTTAAACGTAAACGAGGAGCATTTAATCTGTTCTGTTACCAGGGTAGGAGTAGCTGGAGGGAGGGATAACGTTTACAACATTTTGTAAACACGTTGTAAACACAATGTTATCAAAGTGTTTATATACTCATAGTACACCAGATTCAAAACAATACACAGTTATGTTTTTATACTGCAGTAAGATACAGTTTATCTACTTTCTTATTTCCAAGTATAAGTATATGTTACATGCCATTTGATTTTGTGTGGACATTAGAATTTATATACACCTTTGGGAGGATAAACAAAATTTCCATATAAGACAGGTGCCTGTGATCTGAGGTGTTTTACTTTCATATTTAAAGTTATTGTATGGTTACCATATATTGAGTTACAATGTTAAAATAAGCTGTTTACATAGGCTTATATAAAGGCCTGTATAAGTATCTTTATAATGTGTGTTTAGTCAGTAATAGTGTGAAAATGGTCACCAGTAATTAATAAAGGCGGTGTATTGCGAAAGGGTCAGGTTTCCTACAGCTCAAACATAGACAAGCAACTCATGGCCAAATTGTAACAACTACATATAATAGCACTATTCTGATGATAATTTTTATGAACATTATCATTAAATAGGTATGCAACAAAAATTCAGAGTTTTTAAGTATATTTTTATTCTTAAACAGTACAAAGAAACAACTCGGAGGGACAAAGTAGCCACAATAGCAGACTAGAACCAAACAGAAAATTATGGACATGGTAAAAATTGAAAATATCATGGTTGTAATTCAACTTCCATCACATTATTATCAATAAAACAAGTCAAGTAAAATAATGACTACTGACAACCATGGCAAAGTGACCACCTGTGGCCACTGGACATTGCAACTCAGACAATTCCCAAGAATCATTTTCATAGTCATATTCAGACACACTTGTACTTTGTGATATTGGTATCGTAGCTAGATCGGTTGAACCTCCCATCAACAGAATTTTCTTTCCCAACATGAAAGAGGCACCGGCCAAATGAAGCATTCTGGGAGGGCAAAGAATTGTCCATGTATCGCTTGAAATCATATATCTAATGCACAGTTTTCCGGCTCCCCCAACAACAAACACAGAATTGTTGAAATATAGTGCTGATGCCATAGCAGTGTTGTTGGCATCAGCTGGAAGGTCTGCTCCTCTGTACCAGTAATCTTTAACAGGCGTGAATATGTGAATTCCTGCAATACCATCGGGAGCAGCAGGTGAAAAGGATAGCGTTTCTAATGTGTTATCTACAACGAACACTTTCTCAATACCATCCGTTACAACGTGAGGATCTATCATATATGCAGAATTGAAGTTTGCAACTGGAGTCCAGATTTTTGTTCTTAGGCTGATGGCATGCACACTGGATAAACCAAACTCGCTATTGGGTGATGGTTTACCACCTAACACATACACAAACTGACCACATGCTATGGCTGAATGCCAATACCTTTCCTCCAGCATAGATGGCCATCTATTCCAATACTTCGAATGGAAATCGAAACCAAACACAGACGTGTTACTTGCAGTCACTAGAAATCCATCTTTAATTTCACAAACATTAAATGAAAGAGAATTGTCCACAGACATCAGTTCATTTGGCAGTCCGGTAAAGACTTGCCAGTTGTTTCCAGTAACATTATAAAAACATTCGGGGAAAAGGAGTGTAATTGCCCATAAGGATACTTGCACCTCCAATATATACAGGACACAGTTTGACATTGTCCCCCAAATCAATTCTGCTGTTAATAGTCTCATGCTTGATGGCTTTTGTTTTGTAAATACTCAATAATTCTTGCTGAACATCATGGTTCTGGAAAAGTTCTTCATGTTCACTGGCTTTAAATTCAATAAAACTGCTTGTACATTTTTCCAGTGCTATATGCTTTAATAAGAATGGAAAGTTCTCTTTCCGCTCATCTTCTCTATACAATATCCATTCCACACAGGCGTCAAACACTGAGTCCATCATAGCCAAATCCGCATTTTCAAGATAATCTACAACCTCTGAAAGATTTAAGCATTTGAATTCTTCCTCATTGCATACTCTTGCTAACTTGCTGTACATCATTTTGGATGCTTCAGCCAACAATTGGTTCAGGCGATACTTCTTGGCACACTGAAACCATCCAATAACGTTGTCCACTCTAAGACTTGCAATAGCAAATGCTTCGATATCATCATTCAATATCTTCATCTGTAAAAAATCTGTGATGCAAATCAGCTCTTTGAGTTTGCAACTTTCAACACTTATCTCGCCACAATAGCAAAACCTTACAATCTTCTTTACAAGCTCTTCGTCTATATCCATCAGTTCAACACTATTGCTGCTGTTTTCACGCATGCCACTTTCAAATAATACTTCAAAGTATGGGATGAAAGAACAGAGAATCATTTTGTGACAAGCTATTTTGTCATGCTGTGTGATTATTGTGAAGTCCGTAAACCTTGAATGTTCAAAATCCTTTAGAAGCGCAAATTGTTGTTTAAAAGAAAATGCAGAACTTGGGAGCACTTCGAAAGTTGCCATACTGAGTACTTGTCCCTGTCTATAGACTACAGTCAGAGAGTGGATGGAGTAGAAAGTGCTAATTAATTGATAAGATCGTTGATATCGTAAGTGTAGATTTTGCTTTTGTTCATACAAAATTGTGTGTGTGTCAGCAGTACTTATGCAGTACTCTACCAGTAGGTGCGAGCGCCACCTCATCGACATACGTCAGCAGATTGTCACGTTACTAAAATGTACGTGTGACGACCTGTTACCGTATGTCGAGGTGTTGACGCCCGCATCTAGCAGTACTAGAGAGGGAGATCCGTACGTCTAACGTACGTAAAAAATAAAAGCCACGTGCACCACGTGCACAGGCGCCTTCTTTCCAAACAAAGTTTCTTGAACGCAGAAGTGTTTGGCGCGAAAACCTTAACAAAGTTTTTTAAACAAATATTGACAGGTTTTTGCGCAAAACTAAAAAGTTATTTAAAGATTTATTATTTGCAATCACAGACTATTGCTGTTACATAAACGTACTGATACGGATGTTTAATTCAGCCATAAGATTTTAATTCTTACTTATAAATGTAAGGTTTGCCAGGGGACACAGTATATTTGTAGATTTATAACGGCTTACTCCCAACGCCACGCAAATATATGGCTATTCAATGTGATTGTATAGCTGCACATCTATTGGTGTAAGGTTGTCCAATACGGAAGTTGGAGTTGAAATTGGAGTCTGGGTTTTGTTTGGTGGGACGGGGTGTTTAGAAATCATACTAAAGGCCATTTCCCCCTTTTCCAATTAAATTTAAGGTGGGCAAGCTCCGCCTAATGTAAATGAAATTGTTGGATGTAACCTTTCCAAAAAAAGTTGAAAGGGCTTTTTA
>CM032664.1:57467399-57665166 GCA_019095985.1 Streblospio benedicti | reverse complement strand
CTTTCTTATCACCCACCTTTCCAGGCTGCCCTTCACTGAGCATGAGGTTCATGAGCAGACAGCATTGTTGGCAGTTCACCCGCTGCAGCTCGTAATTGTCTGTGTCTGTGTTGATACGGCAAATATGTGAATTGTCAGCACCTTTCAGACGCAGGTTTGGAATCATCTGAAATAATTTGTAACATGTAATACTATTTTATCCCAATACTTTGCCATTGCTTTTCAGATAAAAACGTCTTGAAACAGTAGAGCAGAATGATTATCAATGCATAATCAAAACTGTAATAGTTTAGCATGTACTTTACAAGGGCAAATAATGAAGATCCTAGAGGGAATGCCTGCCAAACTACATCAGAGGCATGGTCAGCAATAGTGAAATACAGTTCAGATTCCTGCCTGGTACAGGCATTATAGACACCATTCAAGAGAAGTATTTGTCCAAATCTAAGACTCTCTATTTCTCCTTTGTAGATCTCAAGAAAGTGTTCAACCAAGATGCCCAGAGAGTTTTGTGGTAGTCAATGAGCAAGTTGGGTTTGTAAGGGTGGCTTTTCAGAGTGGTCCAAGCTATGTACATTATGATCCATGCTACAATTAAGGTCAGAGTGGGAGTTACCTACATGTACAGTGAGGATATGGATGTGAAAGTTTGGAGTCTACCAAGTTTAGGTTCTTAGCCCAATGCTCTTCACACAATTCGTAAAACATTGTCACAGGAGTTCCGCACTTAACGCCCTTAGGAACTGCTAAATGCTGATAAACTTGTCATTGGAGCAGACACCATCGAGGAATTGACCAACATAACCAGTGTATGGAAAGCCAGGCTTTGAGAGTAGATGTCAGGAAAACAAAGGTCCTATGCAGTGGTAAGGATCGGGAATGTTCTACTCGACTCCAGAGCCAGCGACCCCCTCAAGCTGCCAGCCTATCACAAGCAAATGGGCAAACTGCTGCAGACTCCAAGTTTTACAGTGGATCTTTTATTCCACACGGGGGAGTTTGTGTGAACCTCCGAACTCCCATTAACTATAGATGAAGTCATAGAATCAGCGGCACTTTTACCCAGTTTTTTTTTAAACTTCTTTCCAAAATGTAATACCATCTTTCAATGAAAACTTCAATTTCAATTTCAAAATCAATGCACAAAGATATGGAAGTTGTATAAACAAAAAGCATGCAAAGGCTCTGCAAATGATGGTGCTGTTATCGTTACTGACCTCTGAATTGACCCCCACATGATGAGCAGGGCCTGCTCCGGCACCAATCATAAATGAACCAGGTAGTTCACACAGTTCAGCAATCTTGGCAAAGTCGTAGATCTGGTCCAGAAAAAACCCCATTCACACACCAATCATAAATATTACATTATAAATTAAATGAATGTCATTTGCATTGGATATTTCTATTTGATTTATTTTATACTAGCTGTTTATCCGGCGTTGCTCAGGTTGAAACAGATGAGATCCGAACACAAATCTCCTCCCCCCCATCCTTTCTCCTGTCCCACATCCCTCGAACCAGTTCTGGTCAGTATACAGGTCTGTGACTGATTAAATACACCTCCATCACCGTCCTCCCATCGTCATATGTCACAGCCATTTACACAATAAATGTACTAAATATGGCAATGATTGATCCCTCTAATATCCCTCCCCCAGCTACTGCTACCCATGGTTAACACGTGCGGAGCAGATTAAATGTAGCACTCATCCCTACTCTTCCTTCCACAGCCACCCCACCCCCTCTTCTCTTCCCAACCCTCTCTGCCCCATCCCCATCTAAACAGGTCCATAATTAATGCACACCCTTCCTGCTGCTGCTCTGGATGAAACAGATGAGATCTGGAACAGATTAAATGCTCCTCCCTTCCCTCCCTTTTCCCACATACCTCACACCAGCTCCCGTCAATATACAGGTCTGGGAAAGATTAAATACACCTCAATCACCTTCCTCCCACAGTCATATGTGACAGCAATACACACAATACATGTACGTGACAATGCTTGATCCCTCTAATATCCCGCCCTCCAGCTACTCCTACCCATGGTTAACACGTGCAGACCATTAAATGCGCATCTCAATTACCCCATTCCAGCGGCTGCTCGGGTTGATGTCCGCCCCCCCCCCCCCTGCCATATGGACACACACACCCTTTCTGCCAACACCCCTCCTCAAAACAGGTCCGAAGCAGATAAAATGCGTCTCTATCACCATCACCACCCCATCATCTTGACCCTCCCCAGCTCCCTCGTTGTATGACTGTACGTGTGACGTGCAACGTACGTTTGACATATACAAACGTTTAACGTATTACGTACCTTTAACAAACATGGCCCTGTAAGCAACCTTTCTATAAAAATACTTTTTTCTTGTTTTTATCATTAAAACCAATTTATTTGGTTTGAAATGTGACATTATAACGACCACCAAGTTGTCTTGATTGTACATACATAATTTGGAGTGTGTACGTCTTGTGGTTAAAAAGCCTTTTGTGACGCAAAAAATCGCCTCTTCCTTTATATATATAGATTACAATATCTGCTTGATACAAATTAGAAATATATTTACACAAATAAATTAAAGTGGATTTTTAAATAAAAAAATAAACACATTGAATGACACATAAAAGCAATAACAAAAGTACCTGTAAGATTTATCTTTTCATTATACAAACCAACAACTGCATGTTGTTTTAATTTTATAAGCAATATAATGTGGTGAATCATTTTGGGGTCCAGCACCAAGGTATGATAGTCAATCAAGATTTATTGCATTGCTGTTTTCATTTCTAAACAAAATTTTCAAGAAATCAAAAGTTACAAAATATTAAATATATACAATTATCTTGTGCATATTTCATTAATGTAAAAATATAATTTTACCGACCAATAGCTGAATTACAAGTGCTCATAAATAGGTAAATCTAGATAAAGTCTTATAATTATATACAACATGGACAATATCAGATTTATTGGAACATAACATCAATCATTAGATGAGGTCAAAATCAAAATGTTGAATCCATATTCATTTCAAACTCTAACAATGATCTTATCAATAAGTGACAGAGCATGAATTGGAAGCACAACCTTGTCCCTGTGTATTTTGGGGTGCAAAATGAATATGGAACACCGCCTATGTCTGTTATTCTCACACTGCCACATAAACCTGCAATGAAACAAGGTTAACCAATGCCAACTCAACAATCTCTACTATGCCAAACATACCTACAATACAAATGGCATATAAATACCTTTTAAATTCATCATGCTATGTGGGAGCAGAATGGGAACTAAAAGTTGTTGGTAAAATTTGGGGATAATGTACATTTTGTCAGTAACGAGCTTTGGCTTCAAGTGCATTTTTGCAGCGTTGCTCATGGTCTTTGTTGCTGTTCTAACTTTCCTCTGAGCTCATGATTAAAGGGTAGATTTTTCATAATGTACAAAACACATATTACATGTATTGCTTCTATCAAAGCATACTTGTTCGGTCACTAAGAATACACTTTAAAAACGTATACACGCTAAATCTATCATGAACATCAGTTTGAATCACTTCAAAGGAAGCTGTGGTTCAGTAAGCGAACGTTCACGACTTAAGCTGTTTAGTCCGTTCAGGGCTATTAGAATCGCAACAGTACATGTATATGCAAATGAGCTGTGCAGCAGTGCAGTGGCTATTTTAGACCCTGAGTCATCTATAATCCTGTTGTGGCTACCGTCTTTTCGACCTCTAATAATGACCTATATTATTTCTCTTAATCTCTAACAAGACTCCAATGTTAATGAAATTGCATAAATAAGTCACATATATAACATAAACAGTGGCGTAGGCAGGATTTTTGCTGATGTGTATGCACAACTACATTTGGAAAAACATTGCCGTAGCAATGAAGCGTAACAGGGTTAGGGTGGGTCTGGGAGGATCCCCAGAAATTTTTTGAAAATTGGAGTAAAAATAGTTGCATTTGGGGCAATCTGTTGACAAAATGAACTATATAGTATCCTGTTGGTAGATCTGTGTAACAGTCGGTAGCCTCATGAGGTGACCATGTAAAAGTGCTGAGGTGCTGTGTTTCAGGGTCAAAGGTGCTGTCTAGAAGGTGAAAAAAAGAGGGTCACTTGGGCGGAGGATAGGTGTAATACGTATGTACAGAAGAACCCCCCACCCCCACCCGGGAGTTGTCGAAGTATTGAGTTATATATCTTTTTATATTGTAACAGCTGTTGGTATGAAGAAAGTACTGCATTATATGAATTAACACAGCTAACAAGTTATATCAGTTCCTAGGGTGGGCAGCTTTGGTAAACTTTCATATAGATATAGAGTAATAATACAAGTTTAAATAAAGTCAAAAGGGTACGAAATATTTATTAAATACAAATTTTCGCTCCATCAGAGCTTCCTCAGGTTCTGATGGAGCGAAAATTTGTATTTAATAAATATTTCGTACCCTTTTGACTTTATTTAAACTTGTATTATTATTTATTATGGTACGAGCAGCACCTAGAACATTTTGTGATATAGAGTAACTAATCTTTGGAACAATACTACAGTCGAAATTTAATCAATCAGTGAACATTCCAATTTTAAAATTCAATTTAGAAAAATATTTGTAAACAACTTGAGGCAAATGGAAGAAAATGACTTTTTGAATTATTAGTGTTCAATTTATCTGATAGTCTATAAGATGTCATGGATGATGCCACCCGTTGTTTGAACCCATAGGAGGTGGGTTTTCAAAAACTAGAATTACTTATTTGTTCCAGAAGTCGATCTCAGGATTGACAGCTGAGGGTTCAAAGGAAAAATATATTCTAAGCTGTGCTTTAAATCAGCTTGTTGTTTTTCATTTTTAATTATATGAGATGTACGTAAAAAATATTTTTTCTAAAAATGGATATTAATAATGTTAATTGCTACATTGCAAATGTAAAGATTCGTATCGCAAACATGAAATATATAATTATGAGCCATATTTTCTGATAATCATTTTAACATAATGCAACCTTATAAAGTATGTAACTCTCGTGTGGGTTTTTGTATTATTACATCATACATTGTTATATAGTTTTTTTTGTAATATGTTTAATTGGTGTAAAGCAATCAGAAATGTAGAGACAATTGTATTAATGTTTTTATCAATTTCAGCAAAATGTCAGAACTTCCATTATTGTAGCTACTTATAGTGAGTTTTGAACTTGTCATTTTAAGAGTACGTGATCAAGTGGACATGGATGGTATATTGTAGGAATTGACCACGAGATTGGAGTGTCAATCTTCGCGTTTTACCCTCACTTCGTTCGGGTAAATCAGACGTCAGCATGCTCAATTTTGCGATTGACACGACAATCGAGTGGTCAATCACCATTCTATCATGACTAAAATCCATTTTATTTTAAAATAAATCATATTATAACATTCTCACTGCAAGTCAATTTTGTTTTTGTTTTGAGCGCGGAGACCACTACTACGGCGCTAGTCTAAACTTTTGCTCTCCGCTACATGGAACACGCCTTGCGACGTCAGCGGCTGTATTGATAATGTGACGAGTTTAGACTACCGCCGTAGTCGTGGTCTCAACGCGCTCTGGAGCGTGTTTTCCATCGCAAAATTGAGCACGCTGTTTAACCAATCAGTGTGATTTTTGCACGGAATGATAGAATGACCAATAGCTGTGTTTGTGTTACAGAGGTGCAGCTGGCACACTACCCAGCACCTGATCGCACCTGCACTAGCACCTGCAAAACCACAAGTGAGCCTCTGATACTTAAATTTAATTGGGAATCGAGTATAACTTACACAACATCATGGAGTTTACATTTGTTATTTTGTTTTCAATTATAATCAATGTTATCGGTGACCCCATTGTTTTTTGCAGCGTGGACCTAGTATGTCATTGTGTTATATTCACTAGTGTCTTTCTCAAGCAATATGATGAGACTGATAACTATTAAAGGGAATTATTGTTGTGACACTAATTTTATTCCACTTTTTTTTGGCTTGTACCGATTTAATGATAACTCCATAGGTACATGATTATCAATATGATGTCTGCATTATCTAATATTCACCCAGCAAAACTAGGGGCACATCACTTGGTTCTTTAGGCATCGACCATTTGATCCCAGGGGGTGGGGGGATGCCAGCAAAAATATTGAAAAAAATAACGCAAGGCTGAAAATTGGTGAAAAAAATAATAAGGTTTCATTTGTCTAGAAAGAAAATAATTGTCAAGATGTTTTATATAACGTGCATGTTACATATTAAAAAATAATTGAGGTTCAGTAATCTAAGAAAAAAAGAAGTAGGTGTCAAATTTCATGAAAAAAAATAATTGAAGCTATTGTGAAGATAGCTGCCCCCCCCCCTGAGATCAAATGGTCGATGCCTTATACATTATATTGCCAGAGAACTGGGGTGCTAATATTCTGTATTTGAAAACTATTTAGAAACTAGTTGAAATAGTTATGCTAAAAACTTGATATATTGAATGCATGAATATGTATTCGTCTTTCAAAGGTCTAGGTGTATATCTAATAGTTTTTATTTCTATCATTACAAAAACCCGCTCACGTCCACCACTTATCAAGTGCAAAGATGAAGAGCAAGTACAATTGTGACAGCCTCTAACTCTAATAGATATAAGGTCTTTTACGGAACCATAGGAATTCCTCTGATATTAGATATACAGCCTCAAACATCCTGGCCTGTCATAGCCTTCAACACCAGAGTATTCACTAGCAGCAGCTGCAGAAGCAGCAGCATGCATGGGTGGCTTACCAGGTAAGGATTAGCCTATAACCCCATTTTGGGGGGTAACTCCCTGAGGGCTTTACACCGGTTAATATTGCTACTGCCGTCAACTTTTGGGCGTACATGTATGATAAATTAATTATGATATTATCAACGTGTATTGTATTGTTTATAGGTTGTAGCTATTTTTGTTGTCACTGTCTTAAAGGATTTTGATGCCTGAAGTTGTGTAATTGTTTTGTTGTAGCATTATTTCCCCATTGCTATTCACTCAACACAACTCATTTGCTTAATATTTATTCTACATCATACCAAAGAGCATTACCTAGTTAAACTATCTCTAATTATACGTTATAGTTCATTCAGCATCATGATATTGTCAATATATATTAGCACAGTTATATTGGAATGTGCTGTTAAAATAGTTAGTTTTGATTTTACACGTAATTCTAAAATCATATTTGTGTCGTGTATTATGGGAAGGAACATCAGTACCTTTACATATAGCTGCTCAATAAAAAATTGGTAAATCATCTATTGTTAGCTTGAATACAATAGCACAAATCTTAAATTTATATACATGCATCTTTTAACTTTAAAATTCTATGTTCCTTACATAATAGAGCAGTATGGTCTCTCCTTATTCCACAAATCATTCTTATTATCTTTTTCTGAAGTACAACCTCGAGAGTACAACAATGTTAATTTTGTTTAGAATATTGCATTAGCCATTCCCCAGGGGCCGGTTGCACAAACAAATCACGAAATACGAACAAAAATTTACGATCACGAAACGAGTAACGATACGAAAACGATGGTCATTACGTGCGTTGCACAAAGCCAAATGTTCGTAGTCATCAAAGCAGTATCATCGTGTGAATTTACGATCGCAAAATGTAGTACATTACCGCAAATGGAACTGACTTTATAAGCAACTTGTTTCTCTCTTGTTCGACTCTTAAAGGGTTTCATTTCAATTTTAAAAGATCCCGTTTACAGTATAACCTTCCATCAATGCCACATGCATATCCAGGGTGGGTGGGTGGATGGGTGGGGAACGAGGGTTTGTATGCCCACTTTATCACCAAAATACCTTATTTTCATAGAATTTTTGGTATGTTTACTATCAATTCCACGTTCAAAACCCATGCAGGCTATGATTCGTGCATGCTAAAAGAGACCAATATGGGGGGGGGGGGGCAGAATATACCCGCAAACTTATTTCAAATAGCTCATATTTCTATCATTGATCGAATACAGTAGAACAAATATTATGACCACCAAGCTATTTTAATTTATAGGTGGTATCTTTATGGAGTGTGCTGACCGTCGACCTCTTTATGAAGACTTGGGACTGCAAGAAATAGTCTGATTAGAGAGTTGGACTTAATTGGAGGTTCTACTGTACAAACTGTACTAATCTTGTACATCGACCGTAAAACACATGATCGTGAACGTAAATGGCTTTGTGCAACCGGCCCCAGAGTACAATACCGTGTTGAATATAGGAACACACACAAAAAATAATATAATTGAATTAAGGATTTTGTGTCCATCACTTTCCTAGCCTTTGCTATTAAATGCAAACTTTTACTAATCTTATTACAGATATAATCCATGAACACAATAATTGAATTACAGTCATATTACAAATTTGTAAGCAATTGTTTTCTTTTTCCATTAAAATGCACCATCATTAGAATTATAAAGAAACAAAATCAATTTCTACAAAAGAGGAATCTCATTGACATGTTTTTCCTTACATTAGAATGTTTCATGAGCAAGTAAGTTATTTTCCCAGATGGCTTCGATGAAGTTACTGCAAATAGCGTTCAAGCAGGCGAAGAATCGCTTCAGCTGTATGTGAGAAATAGATACATGGTATGAATTCAATATGTAATATATGTTCATACATGATGGTCTTATGGTCAGACTATATCAAGGAGTTCAATAGGTAGTGCAAAACGAGAATTATAGTATGTCTAAATTGGGAATCGGTTCCACACTGCTAACATTGCGTGGTTAAAGCCCCCCTCACACATAACGTTTTTGGTACCACCGGTCGAGTTAGGGGTGCAAATTTAGAAAAAAAAATCACCGGGTGAGTAACTTTTTATCATTTGTCGTTTGCTCATCCGTGGGCCATCCAATCGGCCTCCAAATGGTAGGCTATCGGCTTGTCGTCGTTTAGTATTGGTCACTGGCCGTTTTACACCGGCAATTGAACATAACCACCAACAATCACATTTTTGTCACCCAACCGTTTAGTAACGCTGCTAAACGTGCAAGCGCCGTTCTGGCTGACGTTTTTCCCCCAATCCTCACCTGGCGCGAATTTTTGAACGGTGCAAAATCCTGCAGCCGCTTTGGTGCCGTTTTTCCCACATTCGTCGTGATCTGCTGGGTCGGATAACACCAGCAAACAGTTGGGGACGGTTGGGTGACGATGCAAATCGGACAAGAGAAATTCTAAGTTATTTGAACGGTACTCGACCGGTGGTACCAAAAACGGTATGCGTGAGGCGGCTTTTAGGCGCTATGGACCTAATTCCCGGGACCTAATTCCAAGCGCGCATTGTATTTTTGGAAATCTAAGTGACTATACATCAACATTACATGCTGAGAACGTGCACCAGCCTTCTTGAGACAAGTTTGAGCTTCACGTAGTAAAAAAATAGTCTGCCATTTTGGTGGTTATTATTATTTGTTAATTACAAATGGAATTCTGACAGGTCAGGAACACCAATCCATTTGCATACAGCCGTAATTTTTTGGCAATTTTCTTACCTTCTGCAGTTTGTTGAGATGTTCTTTTTGAGGGCATTCCATCTAAAAACCAACCAAATAATCACTGTTATTCAAAACGATTCCATTTCTGTACAGATTTCAAACATGGGTTCATAATTTTCATGTGGGTTACGTTATTCCGTGAAAATACATGTCTCTTCACGTCGATTCATCTAATAACCTGTTAGTTCACCATCAGTAGGTTTCGCAATACATATTCAACAATTCATGGTTATGCCATCTCCTGCAAGCGATTTACAGTGCTAGGGCTTAGGATGTTAGGGGGAGCAAGCCAATCCGGTGGTGCATGAATGGGTGCACAAACTAAACATCAATGGATAAGGAGCAATTTTCAAAGTGTATAAGGGCACCCCTTCATAACTTTAACATCGCGAAATATGGAATACTGTTCACTGTAAATAAGGTCAATTCTGTACTGAACGCACAACATATTTTTGTAGTCTGGATAAAAGTTTGCATAGACAGTGCAGATATAAGTCGGATATTATATGTATTGCACGGAAAAAGGCATTGTCTAAAACCCAGGTTCCGACCCGGATATTTCGATGTCTATACCCGAGCCGCATCCGGGTACTCGATGCTGAAAATTGTGTAACTGTAAGACATTAATGTAGTTTACTAGTTAGATCAAGTTGTGATATTTATCCCGGATGTACTCAGTATAATGTAGGCTAAAAATGATAATATCAGTAGCCTACACTATACTCAGCTGAATGTGGACCCTCAGACAAAATAAACCAACTAAAATAAGTAACTCATTAAACTTAGAAAGATGATTTTCAACATACAAAAAATAACCTACCATAACAAACGGCAGCCTCCAATCCCTTTGTCGTGAGCCAACCATTTCTTCGTGCATTCTGAACAAAGAATTGTTCCTTTGTGATATCAAGAGGTGATTCAGTAGAGCTTTTACCATACAGCTGTTTGCCGCTGTTGGCATGTTGGCAGATGGCAGTGGTTCCAATCCATTGAGTGTTTCCAGAGGCTGTTTTCTTTGGCCAAAGGAAGCTATTTCCTCCTACCTGACGGTAGCTAGTAAGTTCTGTTCCACATGTGCTCAGAGTTGGATCCAGAACGTACTTTCCATTGATCAGATCTCCCCATTCCTGGGCATTTTTGAGTTCAACGCACTTGGGCAGTCCTGAAAGCAGGTAGGCATGGATTGTACTTTAAAACGCATACATATATACATCAGGCTACACTATAATGATTATTAAAATTAAAAGGATATATTTCTATTTCCAATGATGCCACGTTTGCATAATTATGCCCATACACCTGAAAAAATATGCGGAAGAAAATGTCAGACAGCTGTCAGTGTATGATTGTGACGCCTGCTGGTATGATGCCAAGAAATGGTGAACAAAGTTTGTTGCATAACTTGGAAATATACTATACTGCAGTATATAGAGAGCACATGAACATGCAAATGCTATAAGCTAGAGGCACAGCCGGCCTTGCGGACGTCTTGGCGTGCAATGACTACCTAATCGTATGGGCACATATAAGTACGTTATCAGTACGTCAGCAGTGAGGAATTAGAATGGTTTTGCTGACTTGCGTTCATTCTGGTGGCAGTGAGTGCATTGACGTGTGGAAGTTTGGCATATCAAACTTCTTCTGCTGACACTGTACAGCATAAAAAAAAGCTAAGTTTGCCGTACTGAACACTCACTGTTCGTCAAGGTCTTCATGTGTTTTGGGCAGTAGACTGATGTGCCCGTGGCATGAGGAATCACACAGTGTGCTCAAGATAAGTTGTAGGTGAGTACAACAACAATGAACGCAAGTCCGCAACACCAACTACCCTCCCTGCTGCCGTACTGATAACATACTCAGCCAGTGGTGCCCGCGAGTTGGATAATTTAGTCTTTCAAAAGACTTTATATCTAATAGTAGTTTCCTCTATTATTACAAAAATTACGCTCATGTAAACCATATAACAAGTGCAAAGAAGAAGAGCAAGTGTAATTGTGATAGCCTCTAGCTCTAATAGATATAAGGTATTTTACAAAACCCTAGGAATCCCACTGATATTACATATACAGCCTCAAATATTCAGACTAGCTATAGCCTTTAAAACGAGAGTGTTCAGTAGCAGCAGCTGTAGAAGCAGCAGCATGCATGGGTGATTTACCAGGTAAGGATTAGCCAAGACATTAAGTATGTGATCTTGATCAAAGCTTCTCTAATACAAATGAACAGTACCACATGCTTAAACGGGAAAATACCCAGCTACAGCTGCTCTGAAAATAGATTGCTGCTCTAAGATTATAAGCCATGTGCTTTTAGTTAATGACGTCACGTTTGCAAAACTTTTAGCAAGATTGACGTCATACAGAGCCTTTTAGAATAGGCCTTCATGTCAGATCATTTAAAGGCCGTTTGATAGGCTACGGATAATTATGCCCATAGACCTGAAAAATATGCGGAGAAAAATGTCCGTTTATGCTCTTGGCTGATCTCACTGCTCTATACACAGTCAAGATAGATGCAGGTTTGGCGCATATATAGACAGCCTTTATACCCATTGAAAACCATCAGACTAAAATCAAATCATCTATGGCGTGTGTGGCGATGCATCAGTAAGGCCTAGAAAAAATGATTGTTTGGTTCCGGTAACATGATTTTGAAAAATAGGTTAGTAAGGTAGGTATTTTTTTTTCTTTATATTTTTTACCGCAAAAAATTAGGTTAGGTATGGGCCACTTCTTTTTTTTACTCCACATAGAAAACGAAAGTGACTGCACACACAACATGATGGTAAAATTAAACAAAAATGATGAATTACAAATGATTTTTTTTTTAATATTGGATCGCTAAAATTAGTATATTATTATATGTCTGAATCCATAGGTTCGAAGTTTTTATTAAAAAAACTCAATAAAAAGATTAGGTTAGGGGGGTTAAAATGAGTTAGCTAGGGTTACCGGGAACCACAGCATCATTTTTTCTATGCCTAATCCTCCACGTGCGTTTGTTTGGGTTGACTGGGGATTACGGTTGCATTGTCGTACTTGTCTGGGCCACGTGTCTGTTGCCAAGATAGAGAAACGAAAGACCGCTGTGAGGCAGAAGGGCTAAAAATCGTTGTTTTCAATCATTTTTTAATGTAAGAGCATGCAGGGCTGGTTGTGATCAGCGCTTATGTCTAGGGCACATCAGGCTGCACGGCTAGTATACTGCCAAAAACATATGGAGGGAGATTGACGTTCAGTGATAGTTCATTGCGGCAAACTTAAATCATTTTTGACCATACGGTGGCAGCAGCCCAAAGTCTACTAGGTCTAAGCCTATCCAGCGGTTGGGTGATCCATCAGTGGTATTACCGTAAGTAGGCAGTGAGTACGGAGACCTTCCAACAAATACCGTGATTGTATACACAAGTGACCGCAGTAACCGCACGTTGTCAGTATAAAATTAGTGCTGGCCCAGTGCAATGCAATGCAAGTTGTATTTGAGTATGAGGAACTTTTGACGCATGCAGTTTGCTCTGTCATAACTTTACGGCTTGCACTGTATGCGGAAAATTTGACACCACGTTATCTGTGTGGGGGGGCATGCGGCAAAACTGTCTGCACGTCCGGTTGTGGCGTCAGAGGGCACGATAGACGAGTTAACATGTATGCTTCACACGATCATCACAATATTGCACGAATGAGAACAATGAAAGGGCTTGAATGCTGGGTCCGAAAATAGATGCCTTGTTTATCTACCCGGTCCATTTTTAACATATTCTAAAGTGGTAATATGCTGTCCGAGTGGAAGAAATGTGCGTGTGGGTCGTCTCAATGGATTAGGATTATCATGTGTCACGTTTACAGGTAAAAGTGGCAAAAAAATGGCCATGTCGCCGTGTCATCTTCAACACTTGCAAGCGTACCGTCAGTGATAAATATCTTCTCCATATTTTGTTCACACATCCATGTAATCTTTTAGGCGATTGTGAACTGTACAGTTTTCTTTTTGTACAGAAGGGATGTTGGTGTGAATAATACAAAAGTGATAAGTGTCTGTGTTTCGACTGAGGGATCCATTAAACTATTAAACGTCCCTTATTTTTACATCAAGTTCTGGCAATATTCAGTGACTTCTCATAATATGGCGCCATCTAATCTTAAGAATCTACCCAACGTCACTACTGCAGCACGCACATTCGTGTACATGCGTTTGCATTGAAATGAAACCTCGTATTACAGCTGTGGTACCTCAAATCAGAATATGGAGGAAATCATGTATTTGAAGCCCATATATTTGAAATACAAGTTTTCTTTCTTGTATAATTGGATTCCTTGTCCCAGAAGACCAACTCATAGACACCAAAATCAATGTTCTATGTTAAATAGTTATTTAGTTATCACCAAAAACGTTATTGACCTTCACGGCGGCAGCCATCTTTGCTTTGAAGGTCAAGGAGTGAAAATATTTTCCGGCTTACAACAGATTTGAATTCATCATACCCGAATTATGTAAAAATCAGCTGTATGCCAAATTCTAATATAAAATGCCTAGCAAAGTTTGATTTCCTGAAAACCAGCCCTGACTAATAGCGAATGCATCTGCCTAGTCACCTATGCTACTATCGAACCCCTAAGGCACTCGGTCACTGACCACTGTCCACTACCAATCTCCTCATCTGATAAATATTATTAGGACTGCTCTGATGGGGTAATTTAACCTTGAAGGCGCTAAGCAAATAAAGAAATTTGAGGGATCTTTACAAATCTTTTCCAAGAGATTTTTGACCATTTTAAACGGCGGTTAAGACATGCACAGTGTGAAAAATAATGAGAGGAATTGTTGCTGTTCAAGAAATAAACTTAGCTTACATATACTCAACATCTTGTAGCTCTACAACATGCATAGAGAATATGCTCTAAACTTACACTCAACACCATAGGCAGATAACAACCATCAAAATTTCTGAGGTTTTCACAGCCTTGTTGATGTACCGTAGATATGTAAATCAGATTAAGTTATCAGATGCATATATAGCTTAACTCATACATCGTAAATCAACAAGAGCAAGTAACTCATTAAACTTAGAAAGAAGATTTTCAACAAACAAAAAAATAACCTCACCACAAGGAACAGCCTCCAATCCCTTTGTCGTGAGCCAACCATTTCTTCGTGCATTCTGAACAAAGAATTGTTCCTTTGGGATATCAAGAGGTGATTCAGTAGTGCTTTTACCATACAACTGTTTGCCGCTGTTGGCATGTTGGCAGATGGCAGTGGTTCCAATCCATTGGGTGTTTCCAGAGGCTGTTTTCTTTGCCCAAAGGAAGCTATTTCCTCCTACCTGACGGTAGCTAGTAAGTCCTGTTCCACATGTGCTCAGAGTTGGATCCTGAAAGTACTGTCCGTTGATCAGATCTGGCCATTCCTGGGCATTGGTAAGTTCAATGCACTTGGGCAGTCCTGGAAGCAGGTAGGCATGGATTGTACTTTAAAACACACACACACACACACACACACACACACACACACACACACACACACACACACATACATACATATATATATATATACATATACATACATACATACATACATATATACATACACACATATATACATACATACATACATATATGATTATATATATATATATAAATATATATAAAATATATATATATATATATATATATATATATATATATTTACAATATATATATATATATATATATATACAATGATTATCAACAAAATTAAAAAGATATTTCTATTTACAATGATAACTTTTCGACAGTTATTACTTGGTTAGAAAAATGAATTTTGTTTGTTGTAATTCTTACTAAAATAATGCAATAATATTCATTCTACATTAACAATAGTTAATATTTGCGTCTCATTTGAATTACATATTTCTTATTTATGGTGATAGTGCAAACAGAATCTTTACCTTCTTGCCTCTTCGTGGGGCTGGCTTCTGTCTGAATGACCAGGACCGCCACCATACACAGAGCAAGCTTCATCATTAGCATCTGTAACGAGGATATCATGCAAATCACCATATTAACAAAAATTATTTTCTACAGAATTAAGTCAAACTAGCTTATACCCGAGAGGATGAAAAATTAATAACGGGTAATCAAATCTCTATCTCAAGGCCCAATTTCTGAAGTGAACACCAATCATACCCAATCCGGCCAACACTGCCCATTATTAAACTACGAAATAATAATTCTTGCACAGCTCGAGTCTACCAGCTCAGACAGGTCAAGGACTAGCTTCTACATACAAAGGATCCTCGAGGTTACAAAAGGAGAAGAAAGCAAGAAGTCTTTATGCCACTGTCAGATATTTTTGTTATCAACTCGCCAATAGACAACCAACGGGACCTTCATGAACACCAGAAAGATAACTTGCAAAACTAGGGTCCAGTAATTTGAACGATCACCCTTTGTCAGACCAGGCATAGCTAGTCACGTTTAGGAGTTTACCGGACAAAGTTTTAAAATTAGCTTATTAAAATATAGATATAGAATGCAGAGTAGTGAACAGTTTACACTCTGGCATGTACCCGGTATATTATAATAAGTCAAAACAATATATTAATGATTTTTATAGAACTAGTAATAGAATACTCTTATTTGGTTTATTAAATGACCTGTGATTTTTTTCTCAACACAAACAAGACTATGCATGTAATTATTATCTACTAATTTTCTTATGTCATAGTTAGTTTTTCAACTATAAGAACAGACTTTTATATGACAATAAACAACTCATGATCACTTCTACGGTTGTTCTAACGTCTAAGATTATTCTAAATTACATCAAAACGGGGTCAAGATTTACTTCTAATTATGCCATATTTCACAGTCTTCTCTTACTTCATTTCACGAATACGGATGCATTTCAAATGTAAACTTTTACTACAAGTATAAGCTTTCTAAAAGTTTAAATTTGAAAGAGCGCCATAATTTTAGGACGTTAAAACCAATCTACGAAACAACTATGAACTTGATGTGTTTATTTATTTTTGTTGCTATTGATTCTTTTGCTTCAGAAGTAATAAAATTATGAATCACAATTTGAAAGGGCGCCATAATTTTGGAACGTTAAAACCAATCTAAGAAACCACTATGAACTTGAAGTGTTTATTTTTGTTGCTTTTGATTCTTTTGCTTCAGAAGTAATAAAATCATAAATCACAATTTGAAAGAGCGCCATAATTTTAGAACGTTAAAACCAATCTAAGAAACCACTATGATCTTGAAGTGTTTATTTTTGTTGCTATTGATTCTTTTACTTCAGAAGTAATAAAAATATAAATCACAATTTGAAAGAGCGCCATAATTTTAGAACGTTAAAACCAATCTAAGAAACCACTATGATCTTGATGTGTTTATTTTTGTTGCTAATTGATTTCTTTGCTTCAGAAGTAATAAGATTATAAATCACATTTTAATCTCATGTATGAAATACATTTTAAAAGAGAAAATGATGTGCTTACCTCTCAGTGTTCTGCAAGGGATGTAAGGCTAACCTCTGATGAAAGCATCAATTATGGTCAGTTAAATACCGGTAGCAAGCATTATGAATATTGGTCACGCTGGTGCACATCATGTGAAGCTATTTTAAACCAGAACAGAGTATAAGTAAAGGTACGAAAGTTTTAGCAAATCACAAATTTCCGCATTATCTGATGAGAAATATTGTGATTTAATAAGACGTTGGTACCTTTTTAACCTTCTTCTCTGTTCTGTTTTGATATGATATAGTACGAACAGCTCCAAGAACCTTTTATAATGTGCAAGCACATCATATCATTATATGACCAAAGATGGGTATGTAATAAATACTATGTGTGTTAATTTGAATTCCCAAATTGGGATAAGGGTGCGTAACACAATATAGATATATGCAAAATATGTAGGTTCACGTGTGTGTACGCGTCTCTATGAAAAATGACCATAATTTCTATTTTGCTCCCCGTGCACGGTGTGTGGGCGCTTGTCTTTCCTCCAGAATCTCCCACTAGTGGACGTGGGTGTAATATTTTGCAATGTCAAAACAAACACGATGCGTTCACTCATAGATCTCACAGAGCTAGAGCACTGCCACCTAAATATAGGAGGAATTGTTGATGTTTTGCTTCTTGTTGCTGGTGGGCAATCCCAAATAATTACAGCACACTGGGTGGGGTTGGGGGGGGGGTCCTCACATTATCACTGTGTGCACGGACGTACCCCGAAACTGGATGTATTTTTACACATTTTTTGTATATTCTGGGTGTCTTTTCACATTTTTTATATATTTCTCGATGTTTTTTTTCACATTTTAGTATATTCATGGGTATGATATGAAAAAAAAGATAGAATTTGTTATATTCTTTTTATTCATCCTTGATTTATACATGTACATCTGAGTTTGATATGTAGGTGTGTCTCTTTTTTCTCAAAAATTGGTATATTGGTGGGTAACATATTTCTCAGAGATTGGTATAGTATGGGTCACCTTTACTCAATAATAGATATGTTGTTGAGTTCCATTTTCAACCTGTCCGTGGCACGTCCATACCTTCGTATTTTATGACTCAGATCCCCCACCCCCACCTTCCACCTTCCACTTCCCAGAGTTTTCATTGTCATGCAGTAACTTTGGATGTGAAAGCTCTGTCAGTAAAACCTCTTATCTGACACTTAATAATAATCTACACAAAATGAACCCAAATGAACCCACTTAAAACTATTCCCGGCCATTTCAGCGGCCAGTCGGGGCATGGTCTTATCTTATGGTTACCAACATAGAACTAACAACACAACATTACTTTAGTAACTCTTGATACATTTGATTACCTCATCGCCAATTAAGGAGGGGTGATGGCATTGATATGCATGGGGTGCTAGTGGTGAATATACATGAGATAGATTGTGGATTTGGTACAGCTATGTTGAGACCTGTGTTACAAGTGGACCTACGAATCGTAGGTTACGAGAGGTGATAATGACGTTTGCTGTTTGGATGGTTCTGTAAAACTGAACGGGAAAGAGGTGATTTTGCTGTGTTAATGTTGTAGTCATTCTAACTGTTTATGTGAACAATGCATACAAAGAAAAGATTAAACTGTATTCAGCAAAAATGATGCGTCATGTCAACATACATTGCTCGTATTACATACACCCCATTGGCATTTATTATTGCAATTTGAAACGATTGTGCTATGATTTTCAACAACCCACCCCCGCCTAAATATGTTTGACAAAAAAGGTCAAGGTTTTCAACACACACACACACGCGCGCGCGCGCACGCACACACGCACACACACACACACACATACACACACACACGCACGCACGCACGCACACGCACGCACACACACACAAACACCCACACACACACACATACACCATTGATTTATCATACCCAACTTTAATATCCATGATAAATGGATAAATGATATATAAATAATATTAAGAAATAAATATTAAAATATTAACAAATATTACAAATATTAACAAATAAAAAAGTCATGACTTTCCGACAAAACTGTCAAACAGCGTTTGGGTGCATTATGACAAAATTCATAAACTTCTGACACTGTGTACGTTATCGTCGAAAGCAATATACTGTGTATTAAATAACAAAATATTAATAACATGTAATTATCATGTGCAATTCAAGACAATACATTATTTTTCCTCAATACTGTGATATTGATATAAAGATTAAAGGGCGGCTTTCTTGCCAATGGGAAGATTTATATTTTTTGATTTTTCACACTGTATGAAGAAGAAACAACAACTGTTGATCACCGACATTTTTAAATAATAGTATTTGAGAGATGCCCTAATTGGGCATTTATATACACCATAAAAATATTTAAAAAAATAAATACACCATATACAATGTGCCATAAGGCATCGACCATTTGATCTCAGGGGGGGGGGGCAGCTATTTTCACCATAGCTTCAATTATTTTTTTTTTCATGAAATTTGACATGTAATTATTTTTTTCTTAGATTACTGAACCTCAATTATTTATTTTATTTATTTTTTTTTTTTTTGGGGGGGGGCAGCTATTTTCACCATAGCTTCAATTATTTTTTTTTCATGAAATTTGACATGTAATTATTTTCTTCTTAGATTACTGAACCTCAATTATTTTTTTAAGCTGTATAAAGCTGTTTAAAGGCATATTTGATAATTTTTTTTTTCTAGCCAAATTAAACCTTTTTTCACCAATTTTCAGCCTTGCGTTATTTTTTTCAATATTTTTGCTGCCCCCCCCCCCAGCACCTATTATTTATGTTGATAGCTACGCTATGTTTAGAACCAGGTTGATTTTCAATTGACTTTGGTCGATGATTTACTCTTTTGCACTCTTTACGCCCTATAATTTCCTTTATCATATCTGAACCTGAGCACACTGTGTCGTCAACAGTGAACATCGACTCATTCAATGTGCTATTTATAGGTACACTACTGCTGACACATACATTTTGTTTTGACCCTGAATGATTTGCATTTGACTTTGGTCCATCCTTTACACTTTTGAGCTCTTCAAGCACAACGATTTCCTTCGTCATATCCAACTGAGTATCAGTTAATATTTTTACATCACATTTGATAGTCTGAATTCCTTTCAGTAATTTCAGAATGTCAATATTGTTAAGATTGAGAGGTGGGATATTATCCAGATTTTCTGCAACATAGCGTGTAATCATGTTAAGTTCAGTTGGTAACAACAAATTAATAATGTCTTTCAGGTCATCTATAGATTTATTTTTGCCTCTATGCTGTCTGTATCTAAAATCTGCGGGAGCTACGTTATCAAATAACAGCTTTTTATCAGCAGCAATTACCTTATCTTCATAATATTCATAGCACACTTTAACCAATACATCAACAGGCACATGATTAAGTTTATTTTGTAAGAAACACAGGAGTTCACTAATAACAGTTACCCTATTGCCTCTTGGTACACCATTGTCAGCCGCAGGTACACTGGTGTGAGCTGCAGGCACTTTGTTGCCAGATACTTTGTTATCAGCTACAAGTACGTTGTTGTCCTATGCAGGCATGTTGTCAGATGCAGGCACGTTGTTGTCATCTCCAGGCACATTGTTGTCATCTGCAGGCACCCTGTTGTTAGCTGCAGGCACATTGTTGTCATCTGCAGGCACTCTGTTGTTAGCTGCAGGCACGTTGTTTTCACCTGCAGGCATGTTTGGTAACTGAGCTCCCTGCAGCTCATCAGGTGGACTGCTGGAATATATGGGTTTTCTTGGCATCAGGACTGTCAACTCTGCTGGAACATGATCAATGTGTATTTGGGCTCTTTCCATTGCAGGTATTCTGGCATCAACAACTGTATCTTTGGTCTATACCCAAATATAATGCATTTTACTGATAGAGATATATAAAAGTATAATAAAAGTATTATAATAATAGCCGAACTGCTTCAGACGTTCAGTGTAAACGATAGATTGGGCCTTTAGATTATCGTACAATTACCCAGAAGTACCCAGTATCTATATGCATTATTTCAATCTTTTACATATTCTAATGATGTTCATAACACTTGCGTCATCACTTGGGTATCATTTGGTACATGTAAACTCTGGCAGATGATAGTCCATGGGTGTGATGCTTGGTTTAGGACATTGTCATTTCAAATACTAATCAAGTAGGACGGGCCCATGCGTAATAGATATATTATGTTTGAGAAAATTACTTGCATGGTTACAATTATATTTTTTCTCTTTCTTTCTATGGCAAGCAAGCTCCTATCCACTATATTGACATAGCTGAAGACACATCTTCCATTTGACTATATTAAGTGGCCCAGACGGGACTCGAACTCACGACCCCAAGGTTGTGAGACCAGAATGATACCATCATCCCAAGCAGCATTATAGGATTAAGGAACCAGTACTCTCTTGTACTGGGATTGAGCCGAATAGCGGCAGTTCTTTAGCATTTGTCGGAAGCAGTAGGGCTGGCAACCTATTCCTTCGGGGATAGGCTTTTCTTAACCGATTCTTGGAGAGGCTAGCCGTTGGCTACCTCCCTCACTGTGGACCTGGTCCTGTGTTGCATCTGCATAGGGTACGCCTGAAACAGTTGCGTGTCAGCATCGGTGCAAAGTCCTCCATCCGGGAGGCCCTTCATGAAACCTGTGTTGTCACCTGTCGTACCTTGTCTTCGGCGAAGGGTGATAGACTGTTCACGGAGTACCCAATACACAATGAGGAGTGTTTAGAGAGTTCTGACACCGGCTTTGGCCGGTTGCGTCCGTGCGTGTCACCCAGTGGCATGAAGCGATGCTGGGCTAAGGGGAGATCGTCAGCAACTATCAGGGGATCTACTGGCGACCACAGATCATCAAGACTGACTTTGTTTACAGTATTTTCATTATTAAACTGTATCATGGTGCATGTTAGCATCTATAATGTTGTGTTTATGAATATCAAATATATTTTATGACATAATAAAAATGTCTCATTGACATTTGTAGCCAAATATTTAGCAAAATACGTAGTTGCAGTTTTGATATAAAAAAAACTGCTCCAACTATGTTTAACGCACATACTTGTAAATAATGTATGTAATTCAGAATTAGTTTCAATCTGAGTGTTTCATTTTACTTTTAATAATAGAACATGGTCATCAAGGTTCTATTCAACTTGAAATTGTGATTTTGTGTCAAGAGGACAACTAAAACCTGCCAAGCACCTTATGCTGCCATATACCATCAAGTCCATAACAGGTTGAGTTGAAATGATCAGAATGATAAATCGCCTTGGCATGGTGTTTCATATACTCAGCTTGAAGAGCTGTAGATATCCTTATGCATTCAGAAACTGCAGATTCAAAAGGATGCGTGTGTAGCATTACCTGAGCACATTCATCCATATGCTCCTACTACATTGGCTGTTGATAATATCCATCGCATTGAAGAGACCCTGAGGGGAGCTGGCACACCACACGGTCTCAATGGGATTGCTGTGCAAGCAGAGTTGTGGTCCACATCAGCCAAGAGAGCCATCTCAAGCATTACGAAGGAAAAGATCACTGGAAGTGATCACACAGCAATTGCCTGCATATAATACTGGTGGACGAGTGGGACTACCAGCCTTACTCTATGTTAACACTTGGAGTTAAAGAATTCGCAGAAATACAAATGAAGAACTGTGTTTGGATTTTGGCTAGACAGCCTTCGGGACATGTTGCAGGGTGGTCTGGGTTTAACATAACCACACATAGCATCCAAATTTCTTCTGACACTTTGGCATATCTACCAACCATA
Source organism: Streblospio benedicti (assembly GCA_019095985.1). Classification (NCBI taxonomy): domain Eukaryota; kingdom Metazoa; phylum Annelida; class Polychaeta; order Spionida; family Spionidae; genus Streblospio; species Streblospio benedicti. The sequence continues at coordinate 57,642,334 of CM032664.1, read as the reverse complement.
AATGCACCAGCAACTGAAATGTCCACCAATCATGAGATACTTGTTCATTCACAGAAGATTAAGGAAAATCTTGAACTGAATAGTATTGTGCTGGTGTATGATGAGGCTATCTATGCAAAGACCACAGAAATATTGTGGAACCACAGCGAACATGATGCCATTATACCCCAACTTGGAGCTTTTCACACAATGTGTACTCTAATGGCAATCATAAGGAAGCGCTTTGGAGATGGTGGTCTTCGGGATATATGTATTGAGTCAGGTGTCATTGCAGGAGGATCCATTGCAAGAGTATCAGGTCGAAATTATAACCATGCCGTCCGTTTGCATGTACTTCTATCTATGAAATACTAATGCGTCTCATGTGCAAACAATTTCCAATACGCCTGGAAAATTATGATAGTAATAAATGTGAGCATTTACAGATTTTGCTGAAAAATCATTCAATGACCTCTTCTACTTCTTTCCAAGCAAGAAATGAAACTTTTTTTAATTCAAAGAGTTTCTGTGCAAGGAAAATGTCCAATTGTCTTCGTTCTGGGTGAGCTACGTTGAAATGATTGAGATCCTCCCGCATAAGCTCTCATCATTTTGAAGAATGTTATCACAAGCCTCTCGTAAAGGTTTTTTTAGAAAGGGACATTTATGAATCTTTCACATGCCTGTTTATTTTATTATGTCATGCTCTTTTGTATTACTTACATGCAAATGTCAAATGTTATGTTTAATGGATTGCCATTTTCTATTTTCTAGCAGAATGTTCTTCTTCGTACGTTTGTTGATTTTACACAAATTTAAAAGATTAGAGATTCACTTCACAGAACACTCATTCTTCTCTCGATACAATAATGACAAGTCAAAACGAAAATTTGAAAATACTGAAAGAGTTTTATGAAATTACTGTCTTCCTGGATCTGATAAAGCGCGTTTTAAGACAGGCGAATCTTTCAAAAATGTTAATTTTCCTTCACAATCAGAGGAGCTAAAATATGTGGCAGTTTCCTGTATGGAATTCAATATATATTTTAAAAACCAAGGTCTACGTACAGCACAGCCTTGTCTCTTTTGATACCCCCTTGCTTTTACAAAATCTCTTTTCTGCGAACCCTACTTGTGTTATATTGAATACACATTCATCACATCCATCCACTAGGCTGAGACTTTTAAATGTAAATGCCAATACAAGGTTACGAAGAATTGTATCAAAAGAGCAAAGCCAGCGGGCATACGTGTATTGAAAAGATGACAAGTTCTTTCATATTATCTGTATGATGGAAATTTTTTGACGTGAATCACTTATTTTTCTTTATCTTTATTGCAATGGACTTTTTAAAAATCATATGGTAATGGACACTATAATTTGCATTTGATTGATTATGAACAGATTTGCGTTTATAGTCCCAATGTTTATATGGATAGACACACACACCCCGACCTATCTATAGCAAACTGGTATGTGGGCTGATTTTAATTCCTCTTGACAGCTTTCTACCGTCCCATCTAAATGGACATTAAAGGAGTTACTAGATAACATTCCTTAAAACCAATGATGGTCAACTTGTTCATTTTTCGTTCATTGTCTTTGCTTGCTTTGGGTGCAAACATACAGGTCGAAGAAAAAACAATTTCCTAAATTTTAACTTATTTGGTGGCCATCTTGGATTTCTGCAATTATTGCGCAATTTACATTATTTACATTTACATTACTTTTGATTCTGTAGAATGTTTAAGCTTGAAATATTAGTGTTTTATTATGTAACATTATGGGTTTGATCATAAACATCGAAAAAGTATATCGTAACGTTCTCATGTAGTTATCAATCTCCCAGATTGACGACTCACAATAGTTCATACTAGCATTGGCAGCTGACAAGTTTCTAAATCCGTTTAAGGAAAGGCATAGTTTAAATTTCAATAGACTGGGAAGAATGGTATTGTGAATTGTATTGAACAGTTTTGCGCAACCTGATAGGAATAAGTTGGCCCAACATCCACCACCGGCCATCGTTGAGACTTGAACTCACGACCTCATGTTCAAAGTCCGACGTCCTATTCACTCGACAAACGACACACATTGCACAAAAAATATTCTTGTTGAACGAGGCTACTTCGTTTATGGCTAAGGTTTTACGTAAACCGTTCGTAACATGACACGCATTTCCCGCTACACATTACGTTTTGAGTCACGTGTTAAAACGTTAACCGTTTCTACCAGCCGCCGGGAGATTTATGTTCTGCAAAAAATCGACTGAATAAATATCACTGTAAGAAAAAAGATCTACGTAACTCCAGAGTTACGGTAGTCAATGATATGCATATAGCGGAGCGGATTTTTCATTTTTATATGAGGTTAAGTTCTTAATAGCTTTATATTTTTTGTTAGAAAGACAGTCCTTTGCACGTGTTATCTGCATGCTGCATAATTTCGTTGAAAGTTTACTTGATGATAGTATAAAGTGGATTTTAAAATTGTGTGGTGACTACCGTAGCTCCCGGGCCCGACTACCGTAACTCTGCATAAAAAAAATCATTGAATACTGCAGCTTAGCTTCTATTCTGTTGAATTAGAGGTCACAATCGGAATTTTTATTGCAGATATTAACCATGGAAGGAAATTATAAGGGCTACTAATGTAAAAATAATGAAATTACAATAGAAGAGACATCCACATAACAGGGATATAATTTGCGCACATTGTCACCTAAAGTCGCGGCTCTAGTGGACTCCTAGCATAAGTCAAAACACACAGATATAAGTCACACTGTAATGTTGATTTGAAGCATATAAATCAGCATTAATTACGTTTTGGATGTCTATGTATCTTCAGAGTTACGGTAGTCACGTTAGTGAGTTACGGTAATCATTTGTGTGAGTTACGGTAGTCACTTAGGTGGTTGGTTTCAACCAAAATATGTCATAATACATTTGTTATACATTAAAACTACATGCCCTCTAGAATCAATACGCTAAAATCTAAACCTGCAGCATGTGATATCATGATATAAGTGCACAGAATAAGCACAATAGTGGAGTTTCTAACGTGAAGCGGGTGCTGTTGGTGTCGCCATTTTTGCTGAGTTACGGTAGTTGTTTTGGCAGTTACGTTGGTCGCTTTCACACTGTGAATATGGGACATGTCCCTATTGGTCGTCTTCGTACTCTTGTCTTGGAATTAAATAGATCTAACTACATTTCAAATGTAGCGATATATATTTTCATGGCAGCAATTTAATATGATTTTTTTTTAGTAAGCAGTACATTGGACGTTAGTAATCAAATGGTTTATGTCTGTATAGGCCAGAGGGTGTGCAATACTAAATATTTACCTTTGTACTACAATATGTTTTTACCTATAAAAATAAATATTGTAACCGTGGCATTTCATTTCAGTGGATCATATACACGTATGGTTACTTATAAAAAATCAATCTTCATAATCTTTAATATACACCTTTTAATATATGATATTTTGACAAATTAAACTCATTTACTAGCCATTCCATTTGGGGTTTTGGGCATCTAGGCAAGCCTTTCCCGGTTGAAAACCCGTGAAATCCTGTAGGTGCAGCGGACCCTTCACTTCTCTGAAAATCTGGATCTGCCAGTTTTATGATCATATGATGTTTTATGCTGATTGTGCACATGGTTTCATTTCAGTGGTTGGTGTGAGTTCTTTCATTTTCAAAGGCCGTCAGAAAGAACAAAACGAAGAGAAGAAAAATGAAGTACAGGAGGAAGAAAGCAGGGAAGACAGTGTAGATCCAGAAGAGGAGGTTGAACACACTGAAGTGGATAGAAATGAAGTAGAAGACAATGAATGCAGGAAAGACAGGTTAGACCAAGAGGATGATGATGATGTACAGCTCTTCATTGACTTCCAAGAAGAAGAGGAAAGGGTTGAAGTAGAGGAGGATGAAAATAGGGAAGAGGTGGTAGATGATGATGATGATGTGCAGCTCTTCATTGACTTCTGGATGATGGTTGATCACGAGCCAACCGAGTTCGGGGATTATTAATCTGTATTTGAGAAGCTCAAAATCCAGTCCACAGTCAACGTAGAAGCTTCCTAAAAAGTCTTCCAAGATGCTTCCTAAATAGTCTTCCAAGATACTTCCTAAAAAGTCTTCCAAGATGCTTACTAAATAGTCTTCCAAGATGCTTACTAAATAGTCTTCCAAGATGCTTCCTAAAAAGTCTTCCAAGATGATGGATCCGATGATGTAAGATACCGTTTGATTAATTCTTTACTCACCCCTTATTATTAATGTAATGTGCATTTACTTTTAATTTTATTATATTTTATTGTCATTTTCCCATTTAATTGACTGCATATCACATTGAACGTTATTATATAAAAATACGGCGCATGTATATCATGGTTAAGCCAATAAGCCCTTTCATGACATTATATCTGTTTCATTGCATAGTTCATCCCATTGTGAATATTTCTAAATTAACTGTTGGCATATGTTCATTTTAGATGAGAAAGGTTCAGCCAGTGGGTGGCAGCGATCGTGGTGCCGAAGAAGATGGTCTTGAATGGCTGAGCAAATAAAACTTAAGTTGTTACAATTTATTTGCCAATGACACTTTTATGGGACATTCTCAATATTCCATGAACTCTAATTAGTGTCTGTGTGAGGGGAAAAACTATGATATAAAATACATTCGGTGATACAACTTTATGTACACATACTTAGAATGTTGAAATTTCAAAAATACTATCAGAAAAAAAAGATATTCTAATGAGCTTTGAGATGATAGAGGATTGGTACCACAAAAACTGTTTTGACAATCGTTGGAAGGAAGTGTTATTGGTTAAAAGTTTAAACATTTTGTGTGAATATTCATTATACTGGTTATGTAACTTCTGAGTCTAACTTCACAAATCTGTTGCTATATGTGGGTTGATGTATTTTATACATTTTATTGTTTCTGTTGCTTTATGTTTTAGTGTTGATAATTATGGTTGCAATTTATGAAGTGTAATGTATATATTATTTATATCGGTAAATTTAAAGCTGATATGTAATTGAAGAGCATTTAACAATATGAATAAACACTTTATTTGCAATAGTGGCGTTGTGTATATTTCTTTCTATAATAAATAACATGATCATGTATAGTTCTGGGTAAGCAAATTTCTATTAGCTCTATACTGTTTTCATACTTCTTTGCAATTACTATTCATGATTAGGGAAGGACTGTGTACCCTTCAAAAACTTCATCACTTAGATTTTATTTTTGATAGTTCAACAGTTGACAACCCTTTAATATACCTTAAAACCTTAATTTTGACGTCAAACTGAACTTCGTATGTATTACAATAGTACACAAATTATGTCCGGCCTGTTTGTTCATGAAGTAACATAGCTAAAATAGAAATATGATTCAGGTGGGTTTTTTTCCATCCAAGGAAAGTGAATGAAATAAAGCAGCACCATAATTGAATAGGGTAGGGAAGCCATTGAAGCAGATATTACACATGCACTTCATAATTTACAGTGTAAAATGTGCAGAACCGCATGCAGTGAAGCCTGAGCAAATTCACCAGGAAAAGACTAAAATGTAGAAATCATAAATAAATCAAAGTATCGGTGTAAAATAAAAAATGTTACAATATCAATATTACAGGGGGACAAGTCAAAATTCTGAGGGGGACATGTCCCAATCCCAAGAATGTACTTAGTGTAACAAACATTCCCGAGACAATTACAGAAGACATGTCTAGTATTAAGCCGCAAACAAGAGATACAAAGAAAAATTCAAGAGATACAACAACAGCAAGAAAAACTCAACATAGAAACAGAAATAGCAGCTGCAGAGGCAGAAGAAAAACTGATTCAAGAAATTGAAGAAGGTGATGAAGTGCAGTTTAAAAGGCAAGTGTAACTAAGTAGTGAATCACACGTCATACATGATACATTGCATCCGATGCAGCAGCAAAAATAGTTCATGGATTTGTTTTATTTGACAAATGTGTTCTGGAAAAGGTGGGTTAAGGAATATCTACCAACCTTACAAAAAAGATCCAAGTGGATTACCAGCAAGAGAGATTTAGTGTGTGGAGATCTTGTGTTAATCATGGATGTTGCAGCTACAAGAAATGACTGGCTATTAGGCAGGGTAGTTGACACCTTTAAGGGCAAGGATGGCCACGTTAGAATGTGCGGGATAAAAACAAAGGATTCGGTCATAACTAGGCCAATTAGCAAAATTTGTCTGTTGGAAGCAACTTGCATCAGTGAATGTTAGTGTGCAAAATGATGTTTAGAGAAAGTTATTCCAGTTTTCCTCAGAAAACATGGACAAACCGCTCTATATGACAAGGGCAAACCGCTCTATGATGTCCAGTAATCATAAATGAGATTTTTCCCCCACAATTATGTTGATGTTTTGGACTTAGGAATACATCATCATAAGTCACAAGTCTAAAAACCTATTTACATGTAACGATTTTTTTTCTCAAAAACATATTTCTAATATTGCCATAACAGAACCGTTTATACCATCATAAACGTTCATTTAACTTCATCAAGTGACTTGTGATGATGTATTTGCTACATAAAATTTATATATGTATTTGAAATGGTTATACATTTTTAGCGCTATAATTCACTATCAATTACTTGCAGCAGTTGTTGCACGGCTGCTTTCAGTGCATGTAAAGAAGCCTGGATAAAACTATTAAATAGCCCAAACATACTTTGAACTTCTCCAATCTTTGCCTGCAATTTTCCTAAATTTCAGTAGGGCCATGGTTTGTTTTGTTTGTACAGTGCGCAGATCACGGATACGGCAGGAAAGGCAGCTAATCACGTCTTTCAACTGTTCAACGATGCTAGGTTTCTGGCGCTCTTCAAGATTTGCACATTCAGCCACAATTCGTTTCAAATCACTCATCATGGTCAGCTCTTGTTGAAAACGATCTTGTGCATCACTTAAGAAAATGTCCTCTTTATGACCAAAAAGATCTTGGTCTCCAGAATGCTGGTTCAGACCTGGGGCCACTTTTTTGCCATCAACACTAAGAATAAAGTATGTTCCATTTTCAGCAGTCCTCCGCTGTATTGCCTCTTTGATGATTCCAGGGGTAAGTTCTCTGGGTATCACATACCCATTCTTAAGATTTTGAAGGCTTGTGATGCTTGGGACGGCAAAATTGATTTGTGAATTTTGAGGGCTACAGTTTCCAAGAGTACCTTGGGCAGTGATCACACCATCTTCGTTTTTCTCTCCTGACATGAAGCGAATGAATGATCCATGGAAGAGTCTATATCCCACTAGCCAAAACTGTTTTGTAGCTTCTGAATAATGCATCTCTGTAGTAGAGTTGCACGAATACCAATGAACAACTTCGAGAAAAAGTTGAAGGGCTATGTTTGTGAGAGGGAAAAGATTCTTTGTGACAAGCTCCATAAATTTTAAAAACTCACAAATCATCCCATGTCTGCTTAATTCTTCCACAAATGCTGGAAGTAATATTTTTGCATATTCCCAATCATCATGCAACTGTTGGTCATCATCATCAAATAAACGTCTTGCTGAAGTCAATCTGGTCCTCTTTCTTGCCTTTTTAGAGGTGTCAACATTTTCAAACACTATTCGGTCGAAAGGTGTAATGGAGCCAGTTTCATGAAGGGCAGAGCTTTCGGAGGTATCATCTATGTCTGCGTCTAGCTCGGGGGCTGAATCGTAACCTTCTTCAAATTCTGCCTTAGGCCTTTTAACCCCTTTTTATATTTTTGGAAGGAAAAAAAAACTAGACTTCCTTCTAGTGACCTTCCTTGCAGTCTTGTTATGAGAAGCCATTTTCTAAAATTGTAATAATTATTCTTTACTGATGGTTTAGTTCGTATTTAGTTGGTTACTGTTTTTCTACCATTTCATTTAATAGTGAATTACACTTTGTGGCGGTATGGGGTTTTTAAGATTTTAAGGGTTTACTATGAACGTATGGAGGTCACAGCTTTATAATACACAATTTTATAAGTTCATGCATCTAACATAGAGACGGAATGTTTGACAAAAAATAGTAGCACATTTAATATATTCACTTCTTTGTATTTGACAACCCTGGTGGCCAAGTGTTTTAAAAGGAGCATACAGAACGAGTTGCCAAGAGTAAAGGTGTGCATATAGAGCGGTTTGCCTTAAAAAATGAAAATGCCCCATTTTACTGCTTTTTAAACGTTTTACCATTAACAAACTCCTTTATACACGCTGCAATATGAAACCAACTGATGTTTTGCTTTATCATATCATAAAATATAGTGTTCTTAGACTGAAAATCTCTGCTATATTGTATCACCATCTCAATTGAATGAAGAGTGGTAAAAAAGTGTCCAAAAGATCTCATTAACGGGCAGCGATACAGACAAATAAATTCAACCAAATTAACAAGGACATATTGCCATTTTCCATGCAACCTACCATTCAGGATTATATCCAGCGCATTTGTAACAGTTGCTCAAAATGTGACAACACGTGTCAGAAAAATGTGACTATTGGTCACGTAGAGCGGGCTGCCAAGCTCACATAGAACTAAAAGTAATGCTTTGCTCACGTAGAGGGGGTTTTGATTGTACGGCGTGAACAAAGTCCAAAAATTAGCGTATTAATATATAGGATCCTTCCGTGACGTCATCAACTGTGATCGGGGTCGTTCTCAAATGAAATATTTGGAAAAAAAGTAATGTTTTAAGGTCGTGTTTGGTTTTGTTGAATTCGATGGATCATAAAGCATCTTTGGAACTGATAAAATACAATCATTGACAAGTTTGTACCATATTATCACGAAAACAAATGTTGAGATGAGAATGTTAAAATAATAAATATAAACACCTTGCTGTAAGACGTGTTTCAGAATAATCGTATACATTATGTCCTAAAGATTGCATGTTTGTAATGTAGATGTGTAAATAGTATTACTGAAATCAACATGCGTCAATAAACATTCTTTTATATTGAAAGAGGATGGCCGTTGCAATTTATGTGCAGTCCTTTTTTGTTATTTGACTGGTATGAAAGTAATCACTGTTCTCTCTAACGCCCCCATTTCACATGGCCGATCCTAGCTCCAGATTTTCCAAAAGACACCCGATTTGTCATTTTGGGGTGGATTTTGCGTGATCTGGTCTCAAATGTGGTGTGATTTGGCTGGTTCGGCAGGGAATGGGCCATTTTGGGCGGGTTCTAGACCTATTTTTCATATTTCGGCATGTGTGCTCCAAAACACACCATCGTCATGCTTTTTTGGGGCTGTCTGGGGGCTTTCTTTACTATTTGCAACATCCTTAGGTCTTTTTGCTGAATTGTGCCCTCGTCTGCTGCTTTGGGAAGATGTATGGTGACAGATGAAACCCGTAAGTGCCGCCACTACGGTTACAATCGGAAGCAATAGAAGCATGGAACTGAAGCATCTTTTTCAACAGCACGATGCTCCAATATTAGTGTTGTCTAGCTGAACAAAATGAATCACTTCTGCCAGTTTCGGGCCCAAAACTTGTAATCACTTCTCTGGAGAAGTGATTTTGACTTTTTTCGGCCTCTGGGCTCCCGTTTTGGATTATTGATTTGTTGATATGTATCAACGTTTCGGTTTTCTGGTTCATCTGGAAAACTAACTTGTTGATCGTTAGGTCTCTCTGCTAACCGAGGGATTGCTAACAATTTCCATAAATATGCTCCCATTTCATGGTGTGCTTGTTCCGAATGGTCCTTCTAGCTTGCCTTTTGATCCAGTCCATCTGAAAGGTCACAAAGCGTAATTGCAGACGATCCCGTAACTTTTAGTTACCAAAATATACAATAAGGCAATATACAAAGGCTGAAAATGTTTGGGGGTGTAGGTGGGGGGTCTTTGTTGTGTCTCTGAGGGTTTAAATCAAGAACGTATTCACGATGAATAGGCAACGAATAATTGTAACAATGGTAGCCGTTGTATACTTAACCGTGCTGCAGCTTAAAAACAAGGAAGACGGTGCAGCTTCAGAAGGCTGCCTTGAACGTGCTCAAGTTGATGCTGGTCATCAGAGACGACCATATACTCAGAAGAGATTTTGGGTACTGCCCTGGGTCAGTCATGATCGCCGTCTGCTGTATGGTTATATCTCAAACCTAATGACTTAACTGAGAATAGGTGACCCAGATAGTTACTTTAATTTCATGAGGATGAGGCCTGTGCTCTTTGAAGAGATTTTGCGTAGATTAGAGCCATGAATAACAAAGCAAAACACTGGATGGCATAACAGTATTACTACTGGGCTGAAGCTGGCTGTCACCATCCGTCATCTGGCAGTAGGTGATAAATACCCCACATAGGCCTATGTTTTCATGGTTAGTCGTCATACCATCACGGAATTCCTACCCCAACTTTGCAAAGCAATGCATGAAGAGTTTTCAGACGAAATGATGCACTTGCCACAGAATGAAAACGGTTGGCATGAATTGGCTGCAGAATTCTTCATCATGCTTCGTCTGTCTTGGCTGTGTCCCATCACCTACAACGTCTCTGACGCCTAGTACGGCTCGGTAACTTTGGCATGCTTCATCTTCAAACTGTCACGTAATAAATATTGATGCATTTCCGCCGATCCACCCCGAAATGACAAAACGGGTGGCTTTTGGAAGATCTGGAGCTAGGATCGGCCTTGTGAAATGGGGGGTTAAACGCACAATTCGGGGAGAGTGCCATTGTGCAACGCTAAACTCCTGCTAGTACCGGATTTTTGTAGAGTTCATTTGGAAAAAGCATATTGCAGACAAAATGATTAAATTTTCATTGAATATAATAAATATACCTTACATTCATCAAAATAAATTATAAAATGCAATCAGACAAAATATTATTCAGACAAATAAATTTAAACAAAAAAAGGTCGACCTCTCGTAGAGAGTGGGTTTACTACACATATGATGATGTATGCCATGTTGAATTTAGCGAAATTTATATTATTTATTGTGAATATTATTTATTGTGAGATTATGAAAATCCAGCTAATCATCATGATGAAACAAAATTAAAACATAATCTACCTAATATGATGATATATATGCACAAAATTATAAAATATAATATATTTAAATAAATATGTAGGACCAATTTTAGATTATGGCAGCCATTTTAGAAATTCATTATTTCAATATCTTCCTTGATGTTTGTCGGATTTTGGCGATTTTTTTATGAAAGATTTTTCATGATCTACACATGTACAAGAAAACACAATAAACTACTTATTTCATGTAAGTATTTATTTATAAATTTACATAGCCATGGCATCTAAATATAAAAATTCCTTTTCTCAAATTTTTCTGTAATAATTGCACAACAACCAAAGATTTTCCAACTTTTACCGAATATACATTAATTTTTGAATTCCTACAATGTATACATTTAAAATCTTAGTGAGCTGATATATCATGCTATATTTTTTATCCAAAAGATTGGGAAAACAAAACGAATTAATTGACATTGGAAGGTACCGTACTAACAATATGACTGTAGCCTTTATCACTTGTGCACCGCAAGCAGAAATAATATTGACATCGCCAAATGTTTGGGTACAAAACATCTTCCCAGGATTGAAAAAGGTTAAATCACAAAGAAATGGAATGATACAAATAGCTGAAAATGTATATATTCTGTAGCGAGTTTCAGCGCTACTGTTCGTGTATTTACTAAGTGTGTGATAGAATGTATAGATGCCAAGGAAAACAACAATAATTTGCACTTTGACTGCGATCTTTATTCGTTTATTACAACTCGCTTACTCTGCTGCGGTGCCCGATGCTGCTCTCGGCATCCTCGTCTTCTTAATCTGCTCCTTATCTTCTCGGGTCCCTTGGGGCAGCGGCGGGGTCACGACACGTGGGCTGCGGTCCTATATCACTCACTATCGCTCACTGCACGCTTGCCTGTTGGTTGGGTTGTCTTCTGATCTTTCACTTGTCGATACGTCAGCGGAGGGGCCAAAAGAGCTGTGCAGCCCCTCTTATAGTTCAGCCAGTCTAATCTGATGCCACTAGCTGACCGCTGGACTGACCTCTCAGATCCTGGCCCTCATGGAGCACTCCGGGATCAGGTGGACTTGTCCACCGGTCACGTGACTTAATGGTGGACAGTGTAAACACGTTTTGTAAACAGTAAAACTTTGTGACAGAGAAAAACGGCCACAGTGCGATTTCGTCACAATTCCATTGACTTAGCAAGTATCATTTACATGACATAAATTTATTATATACCTTGGAAGTCACCTGTGAATGTCTCTTTAACCTACAATATGATTACCATGTACCTTTCACATAGTTTCTCTGTACTTGTACTATAGTGTACATTGATTCTTCATTATTATGGGGCATTCAGAACACCTCGTATCTATGGTAAACACGAGTTCACGTGTGGTGAAAATCGTTCCAAACAAGTTTATCTCGTGTTTACCACTGGTGAGAACTGGGAGCTGAAGGAAGCACTACGAGATGCTGGTGAGCATGCGCACTGACTGACAAAATGGCGGTGCCCATAACTTCTTCTAATATCGCAGACGGTTTCATAAAATATATTCATAACAACAGGCTAAAAGTATCCCAAATTAATAAGATTGATAGATATATATAAAACCATTCGTTTATGTCCGGGTTTCTGTACTCTGCATGCATTTTTTTTAACAGATGTATTTCCCAGCTGTTATATATGTGGTATCAAATAGCCACCACTCATATCTACATGTCAACTCGAAAATACGAACTCACGAGTTGTTCCGAATGCACCATTAGCTGGGGATGCGCTGTATAAACACGAAATATATTTTTGAACGTGCCGGTACTTGAATATTTACCCCCGTTGATCTCAAAATCTCAATGAAATAATGTTACAAATCTCAATACAAAAGCCCTTTTCTCAAATCTCAATCAATTATCTCAATGAATTAAAGGGTCAAATCTCAATTATCAATGAATTAAAAACCCAAATCTCAACTCTCACTAAATTGTATACATCACCCTCATTCTTCTCTCTTTGGTACAATTTATTCAAATTTAAATTAAATATAATTTAAATATAATTTTCTTCTATGCGTTTAGGTGACGCCGTACTTGACATCACTTTGAACGTAGCCGTAATAAGCAATGTCATATGATCGTTTAAAGCTACAGACCAGGCGTGATTCAGGCTGCACAAATGTAGGTCAGCTTGACATAGTTAGCCGGTAGTTTGACACGTGTGTTTTGGGGAAGTAAACATAAGTAAATTTGTTCAAAAAGGAGATGAAAGGATTGGAAATGTCTTCAAAATGGATAGTTGTGGTGTTGACTACAGTCACACTGTCAAGTCTCATATTTGCAAGTGAACCGGAGGTTGAAGTTGGAAATGACATGCCCCCATTAGTGATATGTATCCTTTTGTTTCAAGTTTCATTGTGTGGGCGTACCATTGACTTATATAATAAGAAAAAGGTTTCACTGTCTAGATACGGGCGTATCAGACGAGCCTTTAGACGAGTTTGATGCGCCCACAGATGAGTCCGATACACAACAGTCATATGGGGAGGGAACTGCGTTCTTTATTTATCAACCAATATGTCACATATACGCAATGTTTCTAATATGTAATGCAGTTGATGAACAGATAATCATAAATAAGCCAAGTTTTAAAACGCACATGAATACACTAATAGTCTACTTGCAGACTGCCGATTCGAATCTTCCTCCGTAGCTTAGTGGTTAGAGCGTACGACTTGAAACCAGGAGTTGCTTGCATCCTAAGTTCGCGGCCCGGACATGGCGTCGTAAGTTCGCGGCCCGGTCATGACACAGTGTCGCCAAAACCGATACGTCGTGCGTCTGCCACTGAGTTGCTGATTTCCACCGAAGCACGTCGCCAGCATACAGTGTTACTACTAGACGGTAGCGATGCCAAGCAGAGGTTCGGAAGCCTCGTTAAAAGGTGTGTCCGTGTAGAGGAGAGCCACACCTCTGCACGTAAAAGAACTCACCTAGTTTGAAAACTATAGCTAGTGTGATCCCCCCACCCCTGAGGCTCAGTTGGCTACCTAGCCTGCCTCTGTAGAGGTACATGTACAAACACCACATGGCCTCCCATTCACGCGTTGCCTCATAAGAGGAGGCCAGTGTCTCATCTGAGACTGGCTTACTTGTGAATTACATATCCAGATCAAGCTGATGATTTTTATTATTATTTTTTTTTTATTTATCTATTTTTGTAAATTTGTGTGAATACTCCGCTGCCATCAGTTTTGATGATTATAGCAGAGGGAGGCCACGTGGTGTTCGTACATGGACCTCCAGGGGCAGGCTAGGTAACCAACTGACTCCGGGTGGAGGGATCACACTAGCTATTGTTTTCATGAGTTCTTTTAGGTGCAGAGGGGTGACTGTCCTCTACGAGGTTCAGATTGCACATCAGTCAAACAGTATAGATATCCGTATAAATTGCTCATGTGGCCATACACATAAACTGTGTAGTGTATGATGTGCAATTTAGTGACTTTTATGATAATGGGGAATTCATTCACGTTGTATGTACGTACAATTCACGGATTGTGTGTATGGCCGAACAGTGCGATTGATGCTCTAGCGGCTCTTTAACTTATACTTATATACTTATCATCATCGTTTAGGCATAGCTATGCCTGTTGACGGTCATCACTTTTTGTAGAGAGTTCATTTGGAAAAAGCATCTTACAGACAAAATGATTAAAGTTTAAATTTTCTTTGAATATAATAAATATACCTTACATTCATCAAAATAAATTATAAAATGCATTACAAGGTCTTTTCGTTGTTAATCGCGTGGGTGGTGCTGAAACTTTTCCTCACGGAGATGGCGATCAAGACGACTCTTGAAACAATTTAAAGTTGGCGCTTCTGCCACATCACAGGGGAGATTGTTCCAGTCATTCACTACTCTTAGTGAGAAATAGTGCTTTCTTAAGTTTGTTTTACATGAAGGTTTCTTAACCTTGAATTTGTGTCCTCTTGTACAACTATTGTCCACAACAAAAGGGCAGGGTTCAACTTTGTACTTGTCATGAAGGTATTTGTACGCTTCGATCAGGTCCCCTCGTTTCCTTCTATGTACCAATGAAGGTAAATCTAATCGTCTCAGTCTCTCACTATACGGAAGATCCCTTAGATCACTGACCATCTTGGTTCCCCTCCTCTGTACACCCTCTAACAAAGCCACCTGTCATTCATATCGTGGATAGTACACAACGTGTCCATACTCCAAGTGTGGGCGTACCATTGACTTATATAATAAGCAAAGGGTTTCACTGTCTAGATATAGAGAGAACGTTGTTCTCTCCCCATATGACTGTTGTGTATCGGACGAATTTGCGGGCGCATCAGACGAGCCTTCAGGCGAGTCTGATGCGCCCACAGATGAGTCCGATACACAACAGTCATATGGGGAGGGAACTGCGTTCTTTATTTATCAACCAATGTCACATATACACAATGTTTCTAATATGTAATGCAGTTGATGAACAGATAATCATAAATAAGCCAAGTTTTAAAACGCACATGAATACCCTAATAGTCTACTTGCAGACTGCCGATTCGAATCTTCCTGTCCTGATAACGTCGATTGGGTTGCATATCCAGGTGATTTGAATGATCCCATGACATTTTTATAACCATCTATTTTGTTAGACGCATTATATACATACTAACAGTACATGTACTAAAATGCATAGCATTCAGACCACCAATAAAATATTTGGCGTGTTTACAATAATGTTCCGAGAATATGGAGCGACCAGCGTAAATCACCTTGCTCTTGACGTGTTCTTTGAAACGTCAACAGTTCAAACAATAACCACACGCATTTCTCTGAACGTCCCTGCACAGATTACATGATCCTTTGTAGTTCATGGTTTATTGTGTAAATGAAAAAAATGAGAGTGTAAAATATAAGGATAAGGATCATTTATTAGCCAATAAGTTTTTTTCAGCTATCATGAGTATATAATATATCTGATTTTGTCCTACCAACAACAACAGATTTCCAGTGAAAACCTGTAGTCAGTACATGAACGTACAATCGACATGTGCGCGTGTTTCAATAGTAGTACATTGTATACTTTCACATAGAAGTGTCATTCACTTAGTGTTTGTAATAAAAGCATAGTTGTTTTTTACATTTGTATTCTTATATCTATTATTGCTGTTATTATTTTTGTATTGTGTTGAGGAAAACATAACAATGAACAGTGATCAATGACCAATACCAAGTACCCCCCCCTCCCAGAAGAAATGATTGTTTGTAAAATAGGAAAAAAAATAGTCGGTCTAAGAGCTGTATCGGGTCTAGACCAGATATGGATTTCCATATCGGGTCCCTGTATTGGGGTCTTAGCCAATCCGATAACCCAATGGATATATAGTCATTGGTTGATAAATTGGAAAGATCGTCTTATTAGGCCAAGCAATCTATTGGCTTTCTTTACTTGGGCTTCAATGTACCCATCAAACTTAAGCTGGCTGTCCACTATAACACCCAGGTCTTTCTCTTGTGATACTGATTCAAGATCAACATTACCCATGGTGTACGTGTTCTCATGGTTCCCAGTACCAAGGTGTAGCACTTTGCACTTTTAGCGTTAAACTTTTAACTGCCACTTAGTGGCCCACTCACATAAACTGTCCAGATCTGCTTGTAGTGCAACAGAATGATCAGCAGTATCAACCTTCGAAAACAATCTATTATTAATTATACCTTTGCATATGTGCAGGGTTGGCAGTTTCTTCTGCCGAGAATTTTTTTTCAAATTGACACCCAGTTACCCACATGATTTTGTGACATAGCTGTGTAAAATTGCGTGTTTGGAATGACAGTACCCGTTCTATGTGAAAACCAGTTATCTCCTTGACAATTGTAAGATCAAAAGCTACTGCGCCAAAAGAGAATGGACCACAAGTTAGCCGTACAAACCATGCTGAAAATGGGAGAGAAATATGAAAAACAACATAAGATGGTCACTTTATTGCTGGAAAAAATATTTAAGGTACAATATATGTTCAGTGTTAAACAATGATTGTAATATTTTACAATGACACAACATTATTTATTGTCTCTGTATTTTCTAAGGTACTGGCTGAAGCAAAAGTCAAAGTGATGGAGAAAGGCTTTGTGCCAGGAGATCCATTTCCTGCTGAAGAAGAACTCCGAGATGGTGAGATTTAAAAAGAATTCTTACTTTTATTACCTCAGTTATAACACATTAAAATAATGCTCTGTTGTGAAAACAGCTAGTAGCATTGATAAATGTATAAAATCAAGAAATCAAATATAATGCATATCTCATTGATATGTGCATGTTTTCTTTGACACCAAAATGCTCACAGAAAGCTAGAATTTTATTCCCAGCTCAGTTTTTTGTTTGTTCCTCGTTTTAGCTGTTGCGATTGTGGCAGAGAACACAGCATTCCTCGGTGACATTGCTCTGCATCTTCCCGATATAACGCATGATATTCTAGATCGCAAAAATGAATGGATACTTGTGATGAAATGGAGTGTTGGATTCTGCAACGATACTTCAATTTTTGAAGAGACTGATAAAAAATTACTGCATTTGGTAAGTTTTGACTATTCCAGCTAAATTAAACGTGCGTTTATCTAGAAACGGCAACTTTTGTGATGGCATTGTTAATATTTTACATGTAGCTAAAACATGTGGATTCTCAACACATATACAAATTATGGGCAAGCTTGCTACAAAGTGATGCCTATTCACAAGTACTGGGCACGCGCGTCATTTCGTTTTATCGCCATGGCGAGAGATTTTAAGGATGGCAGAGAGATTTTGCTTACTCTTTTGCCAATGTGGCAAATCATTTTTATTCAAGAAAAATTCGTAAAAAACGAATTTTGTCCACTAAATCGAGACTTACTGTCAGAACGCCATTCGCCATTAATCATTCTAGTTGACAACATTTCGGAACGCCGTTCGTGCAATGACAACAAAGATGGCGGCGCCCATAAACGTGAAAATATTAGGAATTTAGTTGAATAAAACCGATATTTTTTATGTTTATATATTATCATTTGTATTGTGAAAGTATCGTTCCATTGACTGGCATATCGATACTTTCATAGTGAGTAAATATAACTTGATTCAATGATGCATTGATTTAGAGTTTCAAATCTAGCAACCGGCGAGAATATGTTTTTAGAACGATCTCAATATTATTGCAAATTTCATGGATTAAACGTTCGTTGGTGTTTCTTAATAATAAAGAATTAAGGCTGGTAGACTAGGTTAGTTTTTAATAATAAGTGCAGCCATTTGAATCTCACAATGTAATGATAAAATTTGAATGAAAATGGAAGAATATCCACCCCCCCCCCCACTCCCCCCGGCATGACACCTGTCAACGTCGGCGGCCCGATGGCGGAGCGCCGAGAGGTTTCGAAAGGAGATGTGCATAGGTCTCCTTCGTCCAGTCCCACTGGGCCACCCTCAGAAAAAATTGCTTTAAAATTAAGAAAATATCGTGTATATATTTTCAAAAGTTTGTATCCGTTATTGGCCAATATACTTCATTGGTTGATGCAAAGCAGTCATCAGCAGGTTCTTTTCCTCAAGTTTTGAAAGTTCTATAACCTTAATCGTTCTCTCCGGAGCGTCGGAAAATTAAACACAATTTGATCAGATGTCATTAAGATATTTAAACTAGAAATATTGTCAAAGTAACTAAAAGTAATGATGTTTGTGTTATCATTACCATGTTAATTAATTTACATAGGTTTTTGCTTGGCTAAAAAGAAATTCAATTGGCTAAAGAATAATTTAGTTCTTTAGTCAAGTGGCTAAAAGAAATCAATTGGCTAAAAAAATTGTCGTCGTTTAGCCAATTGGCTAAATTTGAGATTGGTCTAGCGCTAGCCCAGAAGTAGTACAGTCTCTGTCATGCTTCAAACACAGTTTCTGATACCTTAATTTTTCTTTTTGATGTGTCTTACTTATATGTTACTTTTATGTTATGTTTCTCTCAAGAACGTTTCTTTACATTCTTGCAGATGGCACAAGAACTTGAAATCATCCCTAAAGAAGAAGATTTTGTGAATCCGTATAAAGTTTCTGATCATATTGAGGTAGGCAGCTCTCTCTCTCTCTCTCTTTGTGAATTTGCTAACTCCATAAAACAGTAATCAATACCATATAATAATTTGTTACAATAATGAATATTACATTGTTCTTATTTTAGAGTATAGTCGAAAGTGAAGTCGATAAAATTCTAAAGGAGAGATTGAAAAAAGAGGAGAAGAAAAAGAAGCGTAAGAAAAACAAAGGACCAAGACTAAGTGGAGGTCACAGCGAACTATAGCAAAATGGCAAAAGATACTGTTGTGTGTGTTACGTGTGGCAAGGATCATATTGTGCAAGAGCAAATCCTAGTAATCATGTATGCCGAATTGTCTATTGGCATTACATCATCAGTTGTTTACCTCATTTCATTTAGGATTTTTATACTTGTATGGATATGGAATATAGACAAAAGAATGTGTGGAAATCGTTTGTGGGCAATAACTCACTATACTATAGCTATTTCTTTTTATAATATACTTTGAATACCTTTAAGCTTCAGTAGAAGCATTTATTTACTGTAATCGTCAATGTGAGAATAATGACGTATGTCTAAATTGAAAGCTATTTTCATGAACATAGTGTGAGTGTGTTATAGATAGATATTATACTGTATTAGTTTGCTTCATATGATTGAATGTGGTATATACTTTGTAAGCTGATAGCAAATGATGGAAAGGTTGTGTAAATGTTAAGAATACATTCCATTCTCAATTGTGCGATCACATATGTATGGGCAGTTTCAAGTTTTTGTAATTTACTATAACAGAAGAAGTTGTTGTCATTCGAAGCTTTTGAATGTTCAGGCTGAAATGAACGTGTGGATACATCGCAATTATAAAGAAGTATACAAATTTTGTGATATAGAACAATACAGTGGTAGGAACTTCTTTTGTATTGACAAATGAGTTGGGAAAGAGAGTGAATGATAGAATTGAAAATTTGTTAAATTTAATGCAGTACATTGCAGATAATTTTTATGCATTTGTTATCTTTTCAACTTATTGTTAAGATACTATAAAAGTAACCTAATAGCGAACAAAATCAAAACTTAATAATGTCATTTCAAACACTTTCAGTCATTTTTCAATCTGAAATGGGTTTGACATGTCTTGTTAGCATTTTAACAATGTGAAAAGATGATAAATGAAGAAAAAAACTTTTGGAATTATAGTTCTTCATAATCAAGGTTGTATATAAGTACCTAATAATCAATGCGGCCATCATAAAGCTCAGATCATACATATTTTTACTATTCAATAATTATACAAGATTTGTGAAATATGGTATGCAACATGTGGTCGCATTTTCTTTAGTTCTTTGTTCTATTTTTGCTGCTTTAACGCGGTCTAAAGATTAAAATTAAAATTTTCAAAATATCAGTTCCAGAACTGATATTCTGAAATTTTTAATTTGAAAAGGATAATGGTAGTATCGAAACATGTTAAAACAGTAAAGTAAATAAAATTTGGACCAACATAAATCTTAAGAATATTCAATAATTGAATGTTGTAGTTTGCATTGTGGCTGGACTTGGAATAAATCAGTGAGTCGTTTGCGTTGTGACTTATCTGCTCAATGAATATTGTTCACGGTTGCAATATGATGACTACTGAGTAGGTTCCCAAATACTCCCAAAATCTCTGGCTCAAACCAGTCGTCAACCGTTGTTCATGTCGCTTTTATGATGTTTAGTTCGGCCCCAATATGACTACTAAATGCAGTCACCAAGAAGCGGCTGTGTGGCCGGATCTGATTGGCCAGGTGAGTTTTCTGTATCATTACGTGGTTTGATATACAGGAATGTAAATCGTATTCATTTTGACATTACATGGATACCCGTGGGGTAAGATATTAGAGTTTAATGAATAATGGAATATATAGTAGTATCTCTCTTGTAAGACCACCCGGGGAACCTGTTTCAAGTGGTCTCTTACTGTGTGTTCGTTGTCGTCTGTCTATCAAGGCTGGGTGTCGTGAGAAATGGTCTGTTTGTAGAGATGGTTTCTATATAAAGGTGTCTTTAATTAGCTATAGAGGTTCTGCTGTATGAACAGAATATTCTGCTATGAATATTTGCACTTAACATTGTCGGATGGTGTACCAAGTCAATAATTTCCCTGAGTATCAATGATACATGATATAAAGTCCTAGGCACCCACTGAACTACGTACTGCATTAGTAGAAAGGGCAAGGTTTTACTAGCTAATTCTACATTCACAGTCTTTTTAGGACACTTGAGAAGTATTAGCCCCCCTCCCCTGTATTGGACTTGTTAAAAAGAAGAGTTAATTTCTATACGATGTGCACCTCTGCCCCAGGTTTATGATATTTGTGAAGAGGAAAAGTGTTTCCAAGCGCACTACGTGTGTTAATGAAACAGATAGATCAATTTGTGGTTGTGCATTGTGCATGTTACCCCTCAGTTTTACCCCAAAATTGTGAGAGGCGAAACTATGACTTCAGTACATTCGGTCTCCCTTTTAATCCGGCAATCGGAATGTCCTGATGCCGCACGTATTATTTTTCGTATAACTCGATCAATTGTTTTCCAGACATGGTTTGAGGCAGAAGGCAAAATCAGGAAACAATTTCCTAACATCACCGTATGTATTACATTAAAATCTATCTAATTTAGAAATGTTTCGTGATGTATAAAATAAAGCGATTCCGAATTACTGGTAGAAACAGACGGTTTAAGCTGGTCATGGAAGTAGATATTTCCACTTCACCATTGTCTGTAGAAGCCTGACTTTCTATACATGTGGTGACTAACTGTGTGTATGATGTTCGTGTTATTTTGTTCTAGATTCAAGTTCTTCCACAAGGATCATTCGTCAAGAAGGATTTCTGTCCTGACAGAGTTCGACTCTATGTTGATGGGGAGGGAAAAGTCGTGAAAGCCCCTGCAATTGGATGACGGCACTCCCAAAGAACCTATTTCTGCATACCCAGATTTTTCTGACACTAGTGCCAAAGTTCTGTCAGTTTATTGAAATAATTACATCTGATTGGTGGGCGATGTCTAGAAACAATTATTAGGCTACTCTGGTATACGTGTTTAACTAGCATTGATGTTTCCTGTTAATTAACAAGTAATTTTTGCAAGCTTAGACTTGTGATCCAAAAGATAGAGATATGTCTTCAAATAAGTTTGAATGTGGTGCTATGCGTGTATGATACGGATAAGATACGTTTGGTCTTTTGTAGATCAACAAATATGTGTTCAACTTTGCAGCGTAAGAGTTTAACTCATTGAAAGCAAACATGCATTCCATTTATTGTGAACATTACATTAGCGTATAGTCAATTACGTGTATGTAATATGGAGATATTATTTTGTTTTTGTTTTCAAATAAAGAACCAATTTTCATCCACTAGTTTATTTGTGTTAAATTTTGATTCAACAGAATATGAATTTCATCTTCCACACACATATATGGCACACGGGACAAATTCTGTCCTCTACCTTGAAACCATCATATCTTCCCGTTTCTAATCTAATAGGGGCCGTTCGAAATTACGAAACTTTGCATACCCACTACCAAATAACTTTGGCATGGGTATGTAGTAGGCTAGTATGTAGACATAACACTCACTCATAAACTTATATTTAAATGTACTATGTGTCCGCAACTTATTACCACTTTTTTTTTACTTTGCTATCTTTTCTTTGCACAATTTCTAACCCACTGGTCTTCATTTTCCCTCTCTAACACTTCTCTAATTTCGTGTAGAAATGACTTTTTATGTATTCCTCTGCATCTATTTAGCCCCTCTTGTCCATGTCTATATGCATTTGAACCACCTTATAACTCAAGTTCTTCACATCAATACCTTTTCAGCTCTTAAAAACTTTCCAGTTCAACCGATTATGATTCACATTGATAAACTTACACCATTGTCTAAGTACTTGATATCCATGTAGTATTAGCAACTCTTTTATCGCAATTTAAATGCCATTTTACTGTATGAACAATGATCACACCATTTGGCGAGTATAAACGGACTTTTTGCGTGAACCACTTCCACATTATATCAAAGACGGCGGGTCGGTAGCCCCGGCGCTCTGGGCATTTAAATCCCCGACAAGCCCCTACATGGTGTGCTGAAATAATTGCAGCGGCTGTGATTAATTTAGTAAGAACGTTTTAAATATTTGTGTCGCTTTTAATTTAGGTGATCATATTGGAAGTATCGGGGGGGGGGGGTCTTACTGTATGGGGGGTCTTACGGGTGTGCCATTTCTATGGGTCAAATTTTTTAGACATCTCAGGTGACGAGTCTAAATATTGTGATTTTAGTAGAGCTATATGGGTCTAAATTTTGTAATCTTTGGTATAGTTATGGGTCTAAATTTTGTGATCTTTGGTATAGCTATGGTTTTGAAATTAAATGTACAGATATTGTTAGTGTAAGTTTCATTTTGTTTCATACTGACATAATTTTTTTGAATATTTTGTTGAAAAAATGTTAACAGCATGTAGTTTCATTATTTAAGAGGTAAATGTCTGAAATCAATCCAATATAACTTTGCAAAAGCGGTCCTGAAGATAAACTCAAAAGCAATGCCAAATTATATAGTACTAATGGGTGAACTTGGCTGGACCCCAATTATTGATCACCTTGAGTACAAATTAAATACCTACACCACCTACAAAATATGGATAATGGTCGCCTGACAAAAATAATATTCAATGAAATGATTAAAATTAATCCAGAAAATACCAGGTGCCCATTCAACTTTATCAAAAGCACCAAAGAAATACTTACCCGTAATGGACCGGATTTCATGCTTGAAAACCTCGATAACCTGCACATATCGTCCCTTAAAAGGGTCCATGGAACTAACAACATACTGAATGTCCAACATATAAGTTCAACATCATCATCACTCCGCTATCATTTCCTCCATAAACCATCCTATAAATGTGCACCTTATCATCTAAATTCACTTACCAACTACAGTGCAACACTTCTAAAGTTGAAATTAAGATGTGGAATTTTACCAATAGTAGTGATCCGGTGATGGATGCTGCAAATGTTGGGCATTTGAATCCGCAAAACATCTTCACTACATTGCCCATTTTAAGAAGATGTCCGTATGCATATATTGAGGAACATTTTAAATATAACAATGAGTTTAACACATTTAACGATTTTTATATTACTGAATGCCTTTTAATTGACAGAAGTGATGTTTTTAATATGTATTTTATAAAGTTTATTCAAGCGGCGTGGGAAATAAGAAACAATATTTTAGGAAGTGCTCTGTAAGGGACGGTGCAATATTTAACAGGCGGGGGGACCGGTGCATATCGAAAAACTTGTCTGAAAAAAGGTCTTGTCTCCTGCTAATGTGAAGAAAAAAAACTGATGTCCCATGACCTCTATTCATAAAAAAAGTCCGCGTCCCCTCCCATGAATATTTGCGTGATTAATTTGTACCGATTCGCTTACGTCGAGGTGGGATTTCAACAGCTGAAAAAAAGTACATGTCCCATGTCTAACGAGAATGAAAAATCATCCGGTCCCCCTACTTTGCAACTTTAAAAAAGTACCTGTCCCCCTACCAAATGCACCGGTCCCCCTTCCTGGTAAATATTGCACCGTCCCTAACTAATACTATGATATTATTTTATTACTCTGCTATACTATTATTATTTATACTACTTTATTTTATTTTATTGAAACCCGTAACAAAGGGTCTTTTACTGCATTTTGTAAATATTCTTAATAAATGCTGTTAAATCTAACCCCTCCAAAGATACAGTCAAGAATATAGCAATGGTTAGCCTGGCCCTGACGTAGAGCTCAAAGGTTCTCTTGTTGAAGTGTGGCATTGGAATCATTGTAGTCTTCACTACATACTTGCAGCGATCATGGAATCTGGTGTGCAGATTCCTCCCACGCTGGAGGCTAAGAGAGCACAGTGTCTTTACTCGGATTTCATTTCTCGCGTAGTTGATGCGGCACATCCTGTCTATATTTGGGTACTTTCCTGCCACTTGTGTTTTGCAGGTCTGTGAAAAATGAAGACATACTATGAATAGCATTCTCAGTTCAGTGACGATGGGTGTTGAGCAAACTGATTCACATGGCCATGTGACGCCAACACATCAAACAGGTACAAAAGTTATTTTGTTGAGGTAAAGATGACGAGTGTGTGCAGTAAATACGGATCTTGTGTTTTAATGATCAGTGAGTGAAAGTGGTCTGGGGTTTGAGCGGGCTGCAGACAAGGACCACAAGCATTCAGGGGGGCCCTAGATTTGGCCAACACATTTACGAGCTCATGAGGTGGTCTTATTAGAGAGATGGCATCAATGGGAGGTTATGCTGTATGCCATTTGAAAATAAACAGACCTCATAATTTTACACACAACCTGCCTGCAAATATTCAGCGTAAACCAACCTACATTTATCATTTATCAAATATTGAAAGTAGGATATAATTACAAATGTAACATTTGTCAATAAAAACATTCTATCTATCTATGTGATGTTAAGACTATTGCTGATAATTTATGCATATCTATACATATTTTCTATTGGTATATGTGACGTATTAGGCATTACACCATTGTAACACCACAGATTAGTTAACTAATCGGTGGTATGGGAAATACCTTGACAGACACAAGACAAGATAGCCATATAGTGAGTTACACAGAATCGCTTACTATGTGTTGTGAGAGAATCTTCCGTGAGAGCAGCGTCAGAAAATATCACAACTGTTCATTGTACCCCAGTCTATGATATACATATACGGGGTGGGGGCGGTTAAAGTAGACCAAATAAATAGAGATGCATGATTTATGATCTCAAGTTCCTGTTAAGCAGGACCGGGCGACTCTACGTTCACACCAGATCATTGGCATTCTTGCTCATTGCACACATTATCATTCACTAGCCTCACCTGTATACATAGTTACGGTATGATCATAGTTATGGTATAGTTACGTAATTTGCTAGTGTAGGAATGAGTTTGCTCAACACACAAAGCCAGACCCGACCGGGAATCGAACCCTGACATTCCGATTACGAGTCCAACTTCCTAACTGCGCTCGGCCACAGAAGCACACAAATACCTCCAATTAAGAGCACATCAACAAGACAACCTCTATAGATAATGAACCCCAAATCTTGATAAAGAGACAACTGTGAACCTCTATATCGTGACAACTTGGAGATATTTCTATGAGTGGTCTCAATAGAGAGGATCTGCTGGACCTGTATACAAAAAAAATATCAATAGCATATATAGCCGTGCAGGGGAAAACAGCAGGTCGCTGCGTGTCATCAATTCCAGCGTGCGCGCTCGCAGTGGGACAGGCACGGGCATGAGGTGGTAACCACGATCACGTAATATACACCATTGATTGTCGTCCACAGACAACATGGACCTCCATGCAGGCAGCGGCGTCACGTGTGTTGTGTAAATCGTTACCATATAATATGCAATTTCTAATATATACATCAGTATTTGATCGTTGAAAGTTGTTTCAGTTACAGCATCCTCAATGCCTCATGACTGCAGCACGTGTTACTGACACCTCATGTGATATTATTTTCTGAATCCATAACTTACCTGTAGTTCATTTAACTCGTGTTTTTCCTGCGCATATGGCTGAAGTCGAGACCGTCGCTGAAACAGCATCGTCGGTCTTGTAGTCTGTAATTACAATGTACATAAACAGACGAAATTCTCCTCAATCACCCCCAGCTCCCTCGTCGTGTGACTGACACGACCCTGTAAGCAGCAAGACAAACATTTATTTAAGAAAACTATTTTTCTTGTATTTTTATCATTAAATATAATTCATGTGGTTTGACATATAGATAAAAACGACCACCAAGTTGTCCTGATTGTCCATACATAATGTGGAGTGTGTACGTCTTCTGGTTAAAAAGCCTTATCTATAGATAACCCCTAATACCAAGACCCACATTTCGCGGAGTTCACTATTCATTGCCTCGGGCACTATGAAAACACGAGGAAATTTTAACCTCGGTCACGTCAAAGCTAAAAGGCTCGATCTTACATGGCCACGTAAGAAAAAATAAAAATATATAAGATATTTACTGATCTTAATTGCACATCCATGTAAGTCCATCGAAAATTGTTCCAGCTAAAAGCCACAGGAGAAGATATTGTGACAGGATTATGTACAGAGATTTCAGTAGACGGATGATACCGTTTCAGCTATGGTCTCGATTCCAGCCACTTGGCACGGAAAAAACACGAGTTAATGGAACTAGAGGTATGCTATGGATTTCAGAAAATAACATCAAATACGGTGTGTGTAACACGTGCAATCACTAAAAGATACACAGTTCAGTTGCACATTTGCGTTCAATATATCGTCTGCGTGTGACGCACCGTCCCGCGTACGGTTACCTAGAGTAAAAGGTCCAAAATAAATACAATGTATGTTTGTTGTGTACATGTAAAGAATACTGGACCTTATAATGCATGCCAATGAGTAAAGAATAATATCTCCATTCCACTTCATCGGCTAAGACCCACAATGCATGGTATACCTACGTTGCCGTATGAGTTGCGGTGTAGTGGTGCCAGGCAGGGTTGTGCGCATGCTCGCGTGGGTTTTGCTTCTGTGGCCGAGTGGTTAGAGAGTTGGACTCGTGACCAGAAGGTCGTGGGTTCGATTCTGGGTCGGGTCTGGTGCTGTGTGTTGAGCAAACCCTTCCCTAAAGAAGTTGCACACTGCTCCGTGGCACCTACACGTTAATTAGGTACAGGTCATTGGGTAGAATGAGTGAGTGATTAGCATTGTGCGCTGAATGTGCTGTCGATCCAAGCATATGAGAAATGATCAATTGATGATCAATAAGTGGTCCAATAACCTGGTGTAAATTGTAAAATCGTGAAAGCAAGAATTGGATCAGGACTATAAACCACCACATTTACATTAACATTTTTGCGGATCAATTTCAGAGGCTTGCAGAGGATTTTGTGCGGTGTGTGCGTATCCTTGCATAGATCAGCTGGCACGAATTTGTGTGCTCCACTTGATCCTCTGCTTGGATTTTCTTTGATGTGCACTGTGTTATTGCCCCCAAACCCCTCGAAAAGTGCAGGAACTGCAGATTTCTCACCACATTCCGTTCAGTTCTATTCTTTGAGTAATTTTGAGTACATATTCATGTCCCCCGCAGCTTTAAACTGGATATCTGAAGGTTTTTCTCTTTAAATACCGGGAGAACGAATTATGATGAACGATGATTGTGATGAATGGTTGCTATCACTACCTGTTAACTCAACCCATAGGCAGATCCAGGGGCGGGGGCCAAAAACCTGGATCTGCCTATGCAACCAGTGTCTTCTAGTTACTCCCCCAGATCAGATTGACTGACCTCATGGGGACTTGGCACTGGCGCTGGCGGTAATCACTTAACAGAGCACGTACCAGACGTGTGTTGCTTTAATGGGGAAAGAAGACAGGTGCTCGTAGGCCTATGTCTAACCTCGCCAAAGTGTTGAGATAAGATTTATGACCCCAAATTCACTGGTTTTAATGAGATGTGTATAGAGAGGAACTTACGACGAGATGAAAACTTAACAACCAATTTAATGCTAAATCGGGGAAGTCCTAACTCTAAACCGGCCCTTTACATTCACCTAATATAACTGCACATAATCCATCTTTGCCAGTCGATTCCCGCTGGCTGATTTCTTTTTCTTTTCTTTCTTTCTTTTTTCTTCTTCTTTTTTTCAGTAATGCCGATGTATGATATAATCTACCCTATTTTTTTAACTCTCTAAATCAAATGCGATTGCTCAATATGTAAAGGCGTGTAAGGTGAACGTCAGGAAGTCATATCCAGTGGATTTAACGGTTTCATAAACGTGAAACTAGAGCTGAACACGTCATTAAAATGTTGTTATTAAACTTGATAGCCTGGAATATCAACCCAACAACGTGCCTCTGCTGTACGTGTTCGTGGTATAAAATCTCCCACAGCCGACATTACCTTTTTCAGTGATGGACTTGTTAGTTTATTTTGACGAGTCATTTTACAGTCACCTATATATTTACTGTCATCAAACTCACCCGTTAGTTTGTGCCGTTCAGGCTATTACAGCCACATTTTATATTGGGTTAGTTGATCTTTCTGTGTGTCTCAAAAATCAAGTCAATGTGTTTTGCAGAACGTTAAGTAATACCCCACTAATGGCCATGTGCATGGAGGCTCTGAGATCTGGAATGACAGCAGATCCATGTAAACTTGTCATCCACGTGTGTCTGTCCTGTGTTAGTTTACTAGAGGAATGATTCCTTGTGCGTTCCACGTGAGGTATACGTCACGGCTATGAACATTTTATGTCCTTTGTATTAAAGTGACTGTCCAGACACGTAAATGAATGCTGTTGTTATGTTGACATCTGCTTTGACAACCGCCACATTGCACAGACATTTTCATTAGAGGGACGGGCTCCCAACATTTGCGACTCCAGATTTTAACATTTTTACACACACATTTTTTTCATGAAAAAAACATGGAGCCTGCAATAAAAAAATACGGGGATCTGTAATTTTCCATAGGTTTTACACTCCATTTTTAAAGCAAAAGCACCAAATCAGAATTGGCATTGGCATATACCTTTTTCTCAGGGATCGTCCACAAATGACGTCACCTGATTTTCGGCCGTTTTACCCCCCCCCCCTTGTCACCTTTCGTCATCTTCGCAGCACCCCCACCCATTCCCAGTAAGTGGACGTCATCTTAGCCCCCCCCCCCCCCCCACCCCCCCCCCCCCAATGGTTTCACGATAACATTTTGCTCAAGTAACATTGATTTAACCGTGCAATTATACATTTGAATTGTGTGAAAAGAAGTGCTAAAGGCCACTGCACTAATCGGTGGCCACTGTATCAATACAATAAAGCAAACATGGCAATGTGATTTCGCAAATAGTAGATATATCATTCATTTAACATGTCAGAAAGTAAGTTCAAATACTATTAAATAACTATAACTTTTTTTCAACAGGTGACATCACCCAAGAGTTATATACCTCCCACCGTCCCTTTTCACTTTTCGTCATCTTTCACTACCCCCCACCACCCAAAAAGATATGCATTCATTTCGTATATATACCTATTTACATAACTTGCCTGTAAGAACGTTCATTCCAATGTTCTATGTCACAATATACCACATTAGCCTCATATTTTTATCCCTGGCAACCAATAGCCGCTGCTGCTGCTCCTCGACCCCGCTCTCCGTTGCTTGTTGGCCCCGCCCACCGTCTCTGGCGGCGTCGGTATAAGACTCAGTAACACGACGTCGCCGCCACCAGCGACCGCTCATCACGGTGACAGAACACAGACGGATTACTCGGATGTTTGAAATGAGAGACAGTGTAGTAAGTAAAGCCGCCCGCCTCGTGCGGTGGGGCCTGGTCGTGCTGTTGGGCCTAGTGGTGGCATGTAAGGCTCGGTGCTCATTCTCGGACCATGCGTCTTATGCCTGGATGATCAACATGTACTCATGTGAACTCACAACAGTCAATACGGCCGAGCTCACACGATTCACCAACCTGCAGACTTTGAATCTGATGGATAACCAAATCGCACACATCAGCGATGACATGCTTGTTCATCTAACAGCCTTGGAAAGCCTGGATCTGGGTTACAATCGTCTCACCACATTCCCTAATGTCTCCGCATCAGGCAGCACACTGAAGACACTCTGGCTGGACAATAACCAAATCACAAACATCAGCGATGACGTGTTTATCCATCTAACAGCCTTGGAAATTCTGCAAATCAACGGAAACCCGAACCTCACTAGCCTACCACATCCCGCTCACATGAGAAACCTTATGGTGCTCTACATCTCTGACACCGGCGTCTCCCACCTGCCACCGATCCTGCTCGAGAACATTGCTACTTCACAGCTATACTTGGAGAGAAGTGTGGATGTCTGTCTGTGTGAAAATGCCTGGCTCAAACAGGAAGGTCCCAACATTGCTGTTTTCTCTTATGATGATGCCGACTGTGATGGCCACCCCTGGTCTATCATGACCACACAAGACATGCTCACCAAATGTGCACACCAGAGAACACAGAAAACCAAACAGGTCGCACGAGCCAAAGCAGTCCCACCAAAGATGTCACTGTCCCCATTCCTTTTGCATTCGTTTGCACACAAATCAAGTAAAATTGAGTGTACGGAGAAATGTATGGACACCCCAGGATGTGTGTCCTTCTACTGGAGGCGTCCGCAGACTGGATCTGGTGATTGCGTCATTATCGCTCCCGGGAGAACCATCAGTGTATTTTCAGTGCCTGAGGGAAACCTCCCAGTCTGGATGTATTATGCCCTTACCTAAGTCAACTCAACTTACCTTAGTCAACACACATACAGAATTTTGAATAGGATGTGTCTCAATGTCATGAATACGTAATAACATGAATAACTGCAAAAGTAAATGTGAATAACAATGAAAGTATGTACTAAAATCCTATACCAAAACTTGAAGTAATCAAGATTTGATGACACAAGAGAAAAATAAAAACGGACTTTTAAGTTACGGAAGTCTCTTATAACACTATAGAGCAAATATGGTTTATATCGTTATATTTAATTCCCAATATATTTCTTAATATATAAATAGCTTAATCATGGATTAATATATCGTATTAATGATGTGATGGTAATATTTTAAAGGATCTAGTGTGATTTATATTGTAATATAATATTTAAAGTTGTTAATTAAATCATGTTTGTACTCATGTAATCGTTAAAGACATTGTAAATTAATATTAAGATTTTGAATGGAAAGCAGTAAAAATGATGCTCTATAGAAAGTATGTAAACTTCTAAAATGTAAAGAGAGTTCTTACTCATGGATTTTGACTGAATTTGATTATGTATGTTGATATATTTGATGGTTATGTTTTCAAATCTAGTACGGTTTATATTTAATATTTGATGTTAATCAAATTATGGTGTACTCATATAACCTTTAAAGACGTTCCAAAGTAATATTCAGATTTTGAATGGTGTCTAAAGCAGACAATGATGCTGGATAACAAGTTTTGTGAATTCCCAAGATGTAAAGAAACACCTTACTCGTGGATTTCATCATCACTAGCCCGAGAGCTGGAAGTGGCATCGGCGACCTTGACTCTCAATAGGCTGATGGGATGACTGTCCATCATTCTCAACAGTCTGACAGCATCCAGTGCAGAGATAGAATCGTTTGACAATGATCTTGTGAAAGACAGAAAATATTTCAAGAACTCTCCAGTTTCCAGCTCAAATAATCCACCAGGAGTGTGGCCACGGTTAATAAAGACAAATTAATTTTGTTTCTCTGAAAGTGACTAAACATTGGAATTAATGGTGACATTTCGGATGATATTTTGCAAGTCATGCAATCTCACAAACTATATTACGCTCATCATTTGCAGCTGTTGGATTATTATTTTTTATATTTATATATATCTTGGATTCTACACATGGCATGGTCTTTTCTTAATTATTGTGTTTTCTGTTGATGCTATTCTAAGGTATCTCTTAGAGGTTTTTAGAGCTGAAAAGCGTTAATAAAATCTTTAATTTTAGGACTTTCAAAAATAGTGTCATACCTTACAATAACATAGAAGAAACACAATAACAAAAAGACTATTTCATTGTTTGTTGTAAATATCACATATACCATATACCTAGGGTCACATACCTAGTGTATATATTTGTCTTGTACATGATGTTTATATTTTGGGATATAGTGTGGTTTATGTTGTAATATTTAATTAATTAAATCGTGTTGGTGAGTCACTCATCAATTAATAATGATAAGGATAAGGATGGTTTTATTTAGGACATACATCCATATTCACAAGTGAATAAATGTAATTAATGTACCGGTACATATATACCTTAATAAAATCTCTGCTACGCCAGGAAAGTGTATGAAATGTATCAATTTCTAAATGTGGTATTATAAATCGGTCAACTGATTTCTATATAATTGAATATAATCGTAAATAACATTTTCCTTTGTATATATTGAAATATGCATATACCTTGCATAGACGTAGAATAATTGTTGCACTTTCCACATTATTCTGAAATATCATTGTTTAATTATAAAATTAATGTCTACCGTGTTACAATTAGTAGGACCTAGGCTTTAGTAATGTTAATAATTTGTATTCATTGTTTTAATGTCTAAAAATAATTTGAATTAATATATTGGATATCTTAAAGTGTGTGTTATTATTTCTTTGGACTCTTCACATTGTCGGTCGACAGTGATCTCTTTTACACAGCACATATATTCAGTGTTTTAGACTGCAATAACTTGCGAATCGAACAATCCCGAAATAAATTATGTTCACTTGAACCTATCATTAAGATCGTACGACATTTCAACAGGGCACATGTACATGTATATGCGCATACACATATTATGTATACCAACAGGATAGCACAAAATTATACTTATAACCGAACCCTCGATCTATGTTATTATACCACTGTGTTGTTAATTGATTTTTTGTGAGACAATGTCATAGGCACACGATTCTGTGATTTTCGTTAATTTGAGGACCTTGATACTTAGGCCTTGATTAAACCTTATTTATTCATTAAGAGCCAAAAGTCACAAATATTCGAGAGATGAAATAATTGCACTAGCTAGCGTTACAGTACTGCTAACCCAATACATAGCGTCTGCTAATAATAATCTAGAAGTAAAAAATATTTCTAACTTTCATTTAGTTATTAAAATGAAATATACAACTACATAGGATCTTATAGACTTTAATTTATACAGCATAGCGAAAAAGATTTTGTATGGTAAAAACAATGATGTTTAACCTTCTGGAAATAATGGTGCGGGCCTGAACCGTCACTGGATTTAAGTAATTTATTGTTGACAAGAGAAACTTTCAGACAATACTGGTTATTTGCTTTGTGATAAGACAGAAGTATGAGGTTTGCTTTCGCTTTCAGCTCCAAACATTGCAATGTATTGTATAGACTGATACAATTGTGTGCTTAAAATTATAAAAGGTAATGCAACAATTTTTTTATAAAACATAAATTGAATTTGTAAAGTTTGAATTAGTACATAATTTAATAATTAGTACAAATTAGCACATAATTAGTACATAATTTAAACTCGACGTAAGAACGTTTGAATAAGGGTGTTGCTTTTTGTGTATAACAACAAAATTGGGGGGCGTTGAGGGGCGGGGTTTCAGAATTTTTCAAATTCGAACCATGCAAAATGCGCATTCTGGTGCACTTTAGACACACAAAAACTCCAGGATTTGAAAGGGGCAGTGCTTGAATTTTTTTGTTTCATGTGGGAGGCACCCGCGACGGGGATTTTGATGACGTGAATATACATATATAAAGATAACCACATACGAATAACAATTTCAAAATGACAAAACATAATGATGATATTTTCATCAGGATTGAGAGAATGCGGGGCTTGTGAGTATATGGCTGGAAGAGGGGGGGGCTCGGCTTGAGAAAATGTGGGAGCGAGGGGGGGGGGGGCTTGTGAGAGATGGCGGTGGCTTGTGAGAGTTTGGGGGTGGGAGGATGGGAGCTTGGTTGAGAGAATACAAGACATGGAGAGAATTGGGGTGGGAGTGTGAGTATATGGCCGGGCGGGGTGGTAGCTTGGCTTGAGAAAATGGGAGATGGGGGATGAGCGGGCTTGTGGGGGGTTTGGGCTTTTGAGTATATGGCGGGGAATAGGCTTGTGAGATGGCAGCGGCTTATGAGAGTATGGGTGAGGGGGAAGCTTGGCTTGAGAGAATGGGGGGCTTGTAAGTTTATGCCTTAGGGGAGAATGGGTAACTAGAGAAAGTGGGGTCTTGAGAGAAAGCGGGCGTTTGTGAATATATGGCTGGAGGGGGGGCTTGGCTCGAAAGAATGGGGGGAAGCTTGTGACTGTATGCCTCAGTGGGGAAGGGGTAACTAGAGAGAAAGTGGCTGGAAGAAGGGGGATTGAAGAGAATGTAAGAGGTTGAGAGGATGGGGGGGGGGGGCTTGTGAGTATATGGCGGGGAGTGGGCTTGAGAGATGGCGGCAGCTTTTGAGAGTATTGGGATTGGGGGGGTGCTTGAGAGTAGGTGAGAGCTTGGAGCTTGAGAGGCGGTGGTGGGGAGCTTATGGCAGGGGGCAAGGTGGAGAGAAATTGAGAGAAGGTGGGAGCTTGTGAGACTATACTTATAGGGTTGGGGTGGGTGCTTGGCTTGAGAGAAGGCAGGGGCTTGAGAGTATAATATGGGTGGAGGGGTGAGAGAATGTGGTGGCACAAGAGTATATGGGGGGATTATGATAGGTAAGGAGGGGGCTTGACTTGAGGCAAGGATAGAGCTTGAGAGTACTTTGGCTGGAAGGGGGCACTTGCAAGAAAATAGGAAAGAGGGTAGGTTTGCGCGCAAGGGAAGGGGGCTTGAGACAGCGCGGGGAGGGAGGGGGGGCGGTGCTTGAGCCCCAAAAGACCCCCCTGGATCTATCACTGAGCTAATGGTTTCATTAGAAAAAGCTATTTGATTTACTAAATCTAAGTTAAGGGATAATCTCAGTCACTTGTTATCGTTTTCATTTGTAAGCTAATAAAAATGTGCACACGATTCTAGCACTTGTACTAATAATGGTGGGTGGAATAATTATGAGATATCTGCCGGCTAGTAAATGCCATGTTGAAACAGTCAGCAATGCTTTACAAAATGAAAAGAGCAAGTTTAGTACAGGAAGGAGTACGAATATTGAGAAATACATCAAGAAGGCTGGGCAAGAGTGAACAGGTGAAACATTTGAATGAGTTCAGCTGGAGGCTAGGGATTAGTGGATACGCAGACTACGAGAGGCGAGAGATCATCATGTTAGCAACCAAAGCATATGAGAAACAAGTAAGAAAAGACGAACAACAAATCACACCACTATACAGACCTAAAGGATACAAGAAAGATGAACGAAAAAGTACGAAAGCGAATAAGAAAACAACATGGTATAAGCCATACGATACTGTATTATATGTACCAGTTACACCGAAAAGCAAACTGAAGAGAGAAATACAGAAGGTTGTGGAAAAACAATGTAATACAAGAATGAGAAGAAAGGTAGTAGAGAAAGCAGGAAAGAGACTGAGTACGGTGCTGCCAGGACTGAAAAGGAGAACAGAGTGCAAAAGGAGTGATTGCATGTTACACATATAAGTGGAAACAAAGGAGACTGTGGGCAAGAGGGAATAGTATATAGGGGAGAGTGTTTAGATTGAGCGGGAGAGGGAAACGAAAGGATTTATATAGGGGAAACAGGAAGATCGATGTATGTGAGGGTCAAGCAACACATAGAAGCCCTGAACAATCCAACCAAACATAAAAGCAACGCGTTCGCAAGACATATAATCAATGAGCACAAGGGTGAAAAATGCAATATTGGAGTCAAAATAGTTGCAAGCTTTAAGAGACCTTTAGACAGACAAGTACGGGAAGGGGTGGAGATAATGGGAGTGGATGGTAAATACTTATTGAATTCAAAACTTGACCATTACAAGCCAGGGGTAACAAAAATGACTTTTAATATTTTGGAATTCATTGAGAATGAGAATAATGAATAATATTAATTAGGATGTAATATGCCAGTATGAGTGAGTGGTTACGAATGTAGGAGGTTGGGATTTTTATTATTTTATGATTGTAAATTAGACTGAATATGAAACACAAAGTATGAACCTTACACATAACATCCTATATATTTCCTATATATTAATACGCTAATTTTTGGACTTTGTTCGGCTATCTCCTCTTTAACCTGACTAGCTGGACGCCATCTGACTACAGGAGGTCGTTCATGGTACTGTGTAGTTTTGCACGAATATGTTTTTCATGGTCAAAATGGCCCTGGTGGTTGTTAATTAACGGTTTTATAACAAAAATAGCAGACAGCAGCCGCCATGACAGCGTCATGTGGAGTAGTGTGATGGCATAAAGACGCCAAAGGCGTCACATCGGTTCAAATACTAGAGATTAAAACCACTTTGCCAATTGGGCTATGTGTGCATTAGAACCTTCAATCAAGACCACTTCTATAAATACACCACCTCTGTTATAAGATGATTTATAACAGTCCCAAGTCTTCATAAAAAAGGCCATTGCAAATTCTAAAGAGACCACCCCTATATTAAACCACTTGACGCCAGTCCTTGAGCAGTCTTAATAGGGATGTTACTGATGTGTGTGAGAATATCTGTGCCATAAGCATTATGTGTCCATTAGCATAGACACTAATTTTCATCCCATAGCGTTTGCATACTAGATGCCAAGTGCATTGTCAGTGATGACTTACATGAGATTGAGATATCCTCATACGAGGTTTAAGTCGGAGTTAATCCAGATAGTTCTCCGCCTGCCCCAAGTATACTACATCCAAGCTCAGAAATCCATAGCTTGATCTCTTGCTCATTCCAAAAGATTCTATATCAATATACCTTCAGTCTTAAAGTTTGTTTCAAAACACTTTTTCTCCTCAGCATACTTGATACTTCATAGGCAGATCCAGGTTTTCGGAAAGGGGGGGCACACTGAAGGAAAAGAGGGAGCGCACTTACGGGATTTCATGAAAAACCCTATGAAAATGAAGTATTTTTTGGTTACATGAAAAGGGGGCGCATACGGGGCGCCCCCCCATGGATCTGCCTATGATACTTGGAAGGTGCTAAGTTGTCAGTGCAATGAAGTGTGCCAATATTATTTATTATTCATTTGTATGTACTAACTAACAAAAGTTGTCAGAACCAACGTTACAAAGTATCACCCATGCCCACAATTTGCACAAGGGTGGGTGCTGGAGAAAAAGAGTGTGGTACTCATTTTATACACTTTACTCAATATATTCATGTCCTAATTCCATGGAAGGCATGATACATAAACACCTACTTTTCCTACCTTAGCTGTGACTAAAATGACTTAATTGTACACACATGTACATGGAGTGAC
This sequence comes from Streblospio benedicti, assembly GCA_019095985.1. Lineage (NCBI taxonomy): Eukaryota > Metazoa > Annelida > Polychaeta > Spionida > Spionidae > Streblospio > Streblospio benedicti. The sequence continues at coordinate 57,604,227 of CM032664.1, read as the reverse complement.
TGTTCCTGTAGTCATCTTATAGTAATCGGGTGTATGGATGCTTGCAAGATTTATATAATTTATTACTATTATGGTTGGACGTAATTGACAGAACCTAAGTATTAAACGGACTTCACTATATATGTGTATTGTGTAAGTATCAAAATGTGTCGGTATCTGGGCTATGCCAATGTGTATGTGGCTTCAAGCAGGATGAGAGGTTGGTAATGTTAGTACTATCAAGTCATGGGTGCTGTCAGGATGGGAAACATGCAGGACTTGGCGTTCGATGTCAGATTTGGGGCTGAGCTTTTTAGGACAAGGGTGGGTGCTATTAGGACGATGGGTGGGAGTGGATGGTGTAGACCAGTGGTGAAGACCTGAACTACGTAATATCTATTTGTTGTTAATTAGTGGTCTGTGGATGGGGGATGTTGGCAGGTACTATCAGGAAGTGGTTGGGTGGTGTCAAAATGCGAGCATTGCGGAGTGGCCTTTACTTTTGGATGGTTGGTGTCTTGACTTTCTTTTCATCATCGACTGTTGTTAAATGGTTCTGAAAACCTCCGCCAATGAATCATACTTGATGCTTATATTTGCTGTGTAGTTAGTGTGTTAACATTATTTATGTGTTTGTAGTTTGTACTCTCTAAATAAAAATACTTATAGCCAATGTTAGGGGAAAATCACAATGACTTTGATTTTCACTTGCTATTACAGAGGATGGTCACCCTGCCATGTTTATATAGTAAAAACTGCCTTTCAATGAATGACGCCTTGACTTGATCGTGGTTGTTGTATGTATGGGGATGCTGTTAGGGTGCTTTCAGGATGGGTGGTGGTGCTGTCAGGACGTGGGCAAGTGTCGTCAGGACAAGGGTGTTTGAAAAAAAAATGCTGCAAAAACGTATTTATACATTCACCAAATATATCTTTTTTCTATGCCCACGGAGGGCATTGTGTTCCCATTTACATAGACACTAACATTTCCTCCCATAGATTTTCATTTTGCATGGCAAGTCAATGGATTTCACTAATGATTTAGTTAGGATCTACTTATATTATTACGGAACCGGAGTGATTCAATGTGGTTCTCAGCATGCCTCTTTGACCACACGGGTATAAGCTAGTATGATGTTAATTCCTTGGAAACGACAATACTATTGTAATGTACTAAATGTAGTATTCATTTATTGATTTTTATGGTTGTTACTTGTGATCAGGAAGCTATGTATTGCTTCGAAATTTAAATTTAAATTAATATATTTATGTACTTTTTAACTTTTGGATTTTTCAAGCAGTAAACAAATATATACAAACAATCAGTGTCTAGAATTTCAAACATATAAGTATTTCCATATTGAAAAAGGGGGATGATATAGCAGCATCTTCTTTTTTTTAATATATGCAAATTCAAGTATATAAATGCATGCTAAACATTAAACATAATTTGAAATATAAAGTATCTTTATGATTTAGATAAACAGAATCAATTGTGGGTTTTGACCAACTTCTACATTTTCTATATAAAGGTCTTGGAAATAGGATCCTATTGGCTTCTGAGTCAAAGTGACCAAGTAAGGGATGATGTACATTTTGTCACGCTCCGCAAAAGTGGAACAATGTTCCACTTAGGGGGAGGGGGGGTTTCGGTCAAGTTTTTGATGTTCCACTTTTTTGTGGATGTAAAATTTTATCTCTCGCGATAAAACTTTTCATACCAGAATTCCACTATTTACTATTTAAATGTGGCATTAAAAATATACACAGGAGATTTCACACATTCATTAATATTATAATTTACATTCCTGATATATGATAAATATTATTTTATGGCATATATAAGTAATATTTGAATAAATATCGCGAAACACTGTGTAGATATTCTTTGATTATGTCACACATCTGATGTTTCCACTTTTGGGGGGAGGCGGGGGGTCAAGAAAAAAGAGAACACTGTTCCACTTTTGCGGAGCGTGACAAAATGTACATCATCCCTAATACGTTTGTTTGTTCCAGTTTTTTGCGAGTCCATCTCCACAATGGTCACGTACCGGGAGAAAGTGCGAGAAAATCTCTCGTGTCCCGTTTGTTACGACACGTTTGATGAAGGCGACAGATTGCCCAAAGGTATTTCGTGGGAAAAGAATGATAAGGGAACGATCATAAATAATGATACCGGGGGGGTCGTCCAAAAAGGTGGGTGGGGGGGTGTCGTCTAACTTTTCTGATTCCTTTTGGGGGGGCGCTGAACATTTTTATCACGCTACGGTATATTTTTTTCAAATATTTTCTTTTAGCAATGCAATGACTATATAGAGGACTTTTTCTTTAGCGGGTGGGGGTTGGGAGGTCACTCAACTTTTTAAAATGTTGATGGGGGGTCGCTTAACTTTTTCTTCGCGCCCCAAAAAATGGATGACCCCCGGTATCGTTATTTATGATCGTTCCCTAATGTAAAAGTGCATTGTTCACTGCTATTGGGCAAGATCAACTTGACATGTACACGAGGTCATTGTCATCCTTGGCAACTATATGGCTTTTCTCAACTCGCCATAAGTACAAATGACGTCATGACATGTTTATACAAACGTGTGTAATTTCTCATAGGTCCTTACATGAATGTAGCTATCGTCGTGCATGCATTTTTATGAATTTCATGTATGGAGGAATCAAATAGATTCAAACGATCATATTGATTGTTTAAATTGTTAACACGTGGAACTCTTCCATTTACAGGCCTGCCATGCTACCACACCCTGTGCCTTGCATGCCTAGACAGATATGTGAAGAAAAACCTAGAGCAGAACCACCTGTGTCCGGTATGTCAGGCCAAGTTCACTGTTCCCAATGGAGGGGTCAAGGCCATTCCCAATAACCCCGGCTTCATGGGAATGCTCGAACTTCTGGAAAGAGAAGACACTGAGAGTTCTGAAGGAGCCACTGGAACTGAGGTTCAAGCAGCAAAAGACCAGAAGGTGGAGATGCCTAAATGTCCCGAGCATGGTAATGCCACGTGCATTCTATACTGCATGGAATGCTACGTTCCCTTGTGCGCTAAATGTATGACTGTCAACAAGAAGCATCATGGACATACACTGGAAGATATTGCCTCCTTTACAGAGGTTATGCAGGATGATATTGAGAAGAATGTGAACGAGTTTCACCAGATAATGAATGATTTTGAAGCATTTTCTGAAGAAACATTGTCTAATATTTTCAAACAGAAGTCTGATGTAACTGCCAAGATTAAACAGGATGTTGACCGTGCAGCTGAACAGTTTTACCATAAATGTGAAAGGTTTTACCATAAACGTAAGCATGATGTTGACAGTCATTTCAAAATTGTTTTGAAAAAGTTCAATGACTTTACTAGTGAATTCAATGAAAAACGATGCGATTTTGAAAACAACCTAAAGAGTGATGCATTACGTGATGCCATCCCCAGTGCTAATACAAATAAGATGGTCACAGAATTGAAAAGAAATATGAAGTTAATAAGGTCCTTAAAAGACAAAATTCCTGAAATGAAGTCAATCCCAAACTTCAATACGGCTTTTAAGATTGAAGAGTGTTTCGAAAGGACGCATGCTAGGGTGAACAAAACAACAGTAGAAACGCAAACAGATGATACTGAAGGTTGCATTATGAAAGAAAGTGGAGGTGCAATTGGTGGCTGCAGGGAGAAAACATCTGTAAAGGACGATCAACCAAAGTCTGTTTCAAAATTAAGCGTTATGTGTGCAGAAACTATGACAGATGAACTGACCTTGACCTCTGTACCCATCACGATACCATCAGGCACCGTGGACTTACACTTACACATCACTAACTGGAATGCATTTGTTGAAGCAGGGTTACATGGTCAAATTTCTAGTGACTCATGGTATGCGAGTGGTGCTCTGTGGAAAATTATTGCACATTTTCAACTGCCGCATCATTCTGATGACAGGTTTCCAGACAAGCACAATCCTGTGATGCGTGTCGATCTACGCTGTGAGAATGAGAAAAGCTATATTACTGACATGGTTACTTTAGTTAGAAACTGCATGACCGGATATTGGGACAATCTAGATGAAGGGCCTGCCCCCTTTACACCCGACAGCTATCATTGGGGCTATGATTTGTTCAGCCGGGAGTGGCTGATGTCTGCAGAAAATCCGTATGTGAAGGACAACGCCATGCACATCTGTGTGATGCTCACCGTGCTGTGACATTATAAATGTGGGTGTACATTGTACATTTTGGTAGCTATAAAAGACAGGGAAGAGTTTTATGGCATTATTTTATAATCATATGAAACTTTATTACTTGACGTTCATCAGTTCAGTATTAGTGTTTCATTTCTTGTTTTCTACTTCTTGTCAAAATTGGAATTCGCGGATTATTTCCAAAAATATTACATTTAATGTACATTGTATTTGTCAGTATACTTGATAGATCATCTTCAACAACCCTGAAACTTTCATTTGAAAGTGTTTAATATAGTTTTCCATGTAATCCTAAGATGAGATTATCCACGTTAATGGTCGAGTTTTACATGTAAGAATTTTGCACATACTATGCAAATTTCACAACTGCTATAGGGCCATATAATTATGTAATTCTGATATATTTTGATAGTAATTATGCCCGGTAATTTTGGTATTGTAAAATATAGAACATCTATAGCAGGATAGTCTTAGCAGACTCAACCGCAATGCTTTCAATCAACATGATTGATATAGACTAGGCAGATTTTCAGAAAATGTGCATATCAAGAGTGATGGAGGCGTTTCATGTTTACGGCTGGCAAATAAGTTGTTAAGATGTATATACTAAATTGATCTACGGTGTCTGCCCTGCAGTTGCTCTATTATTAACAGTTAACCCATAAATGTGACAAATCAAATATGACCGCCACTAAACTGTGAAAAAGTCATATTTAGTCATGTCTTTGGTACTAAACATGGTAGAAACATTACTGAAACATTAAAATGTATGTTTTTGGGACTAGGAATTCATTGTGATGATGATCTAAACTTAAATGTGTCCAGAAATCAATATAATGCCTGTATAAGTTAAAATTTACCACTATTTACATTGTTTTTATTTGATAATGCTAAAACAGTATATCGTAGTGGATACTGCATGCTGCATGCATGTACATTTAGATACAACAATCAAGTTTCTGTGTCAACTAGGAGTACTGGGCCTCCACTACTGGGCCTCCAGAAAGGGCTCTCCTTTACACTGGCCCGACCCTCTGGAGCTGTTACCACCCCCACCCCCTGGGAGCGCTGTTATGGATGTGGGTGTGTGGGTGTGCTGCTGGGCTTGCTTGTTGTTGCTTGGAGTCCTTTTGGCGCTTACTCTATCTTTGGTTTTTTAATTGGATTAGTTGGGCCATGCTCTCCACCCCTTTAACGTCCATAAGGAGCACATCTTAAAATTCTGGCTAGAAAAGGGCGTCGCCACCTTTGGGAAGCAACCCTCGATGGTCTTACAGCGCCTCTTTGGCGTCCCTCTTTGAGCTGAGTACGAAGCACAAGACTCCATGCCTCCAGTTGTACGTCAGGCTTTGGAAGGCCTGCCCGACCAACGTGATGGCCATCTGCACCTGGGTGAACATCTCCTGTGCATCAAAGCGCTTAGGCTCACGCCTGGGAGCCTTTTCGGGTACTGCCCGGAAACCCTTTATAGCCCGCCGACTGGTCGGGTGAGCGGTGGACGCGATTGTGTAGATCAGTGGTGCCACCTGGACCGGGAGCGGTGATGCTGAGAGTGCGAACGGCCGTGTCGTGAGCCGTTCATTGCGCCAAAGTGAGACCGGCTGTGCCACGAGCAAGACTGGTGGCATGAAAGGGTGCGCGAATAGCACCTCCTGCGGCCCAGTGCTACGTAGGGGAGGGGCTCTTGTCTGGCAAGGAGTAATCGCCCCAAGACGACAGGTTCGAGTCAGACTCCTCATTGGAGAGCTCACGTGACTAGTACTGTACGCGTAACCACGTGACCTGTGGTCACATGGGGTACATTCACGGGCATTGTCACCACCGTCATTTTGAATGGCGGCCTGTACGGGTGGTAGCGGGTCTTCTGCCGCCAGTAGCAAAACCAACTGAAGTACCAACTGAAGTACGACGTCCGCCATTCGTGATCATCGTCCCAAAACGTACTAAACCAACCTTGAATGGGTAAAACAAAACACAGCATCAAGCTAATCCACGGGAAAGCTCAACAAAGTGGTAAAAACGGGTGTAAAAGTTTGTCAAATGAGTAAACGCGTGACGAGTTTCTCTTCGAAAAGGAAAGTGATCTGCGCATGTGTAAGTTTCTGTTTTGAAATTCGAGTCATGACGTCACTATGACGTAGAATGCAATCATGAACTCTAGGTTGGTCCCGCAAAAGAATGACAACATTATTAAGGGAGGTGACACAGGATAGTGGAACATGGAACATGGGGTAGAAAAATAGTGGAACATGGAACATAGGGATAAAAAAAATAGTGGAACATGGAACATAGGAAGTCATAGTGAAACATGGAACATGACAATTCCCTCAATTTTTTTTCGCATTTACGTTGCAATTTTACGGTGCTTTGACTCAATTTTACGTTACAACACTTTTGTTAAATAGGAGAAGTTTCGAGCGCGCAATAAGGACCACATTGTATTGCAATGTCGGTCAATATGATATCCTACACACACTTCATAATCGTGGCAATCCTCCAGCCAATGATTGGTTTCTACAGCATCTACCTAATGTGCTTCTTTGGCTGAGTGAATAGGCAGTTAGACTCGTGACCAGCAGGTCGTGGGTTCACTCGCCAGTTGGCTCTGTTTGTGGGTGTTGAGCAAACTCATACCTAAATAGGTGCACACAGCTCTGTGACACCTACACGTTAATTAGATATAAATCATTGGGTTGAAAGAGTAAGCAAGCGATTGTGTGATTAATTAGCCTAAGTGTGCCAATGACCTTGTGTAAAATGTAAAGTCATGAGAGCAAGACTTGAATCACAACTATGAACCACCACATATTTCTACCTGACTAAAACCTCTAATATAAAAGTTTCCAACAATTACCTTTTCCTCAACATTATTTCACTGCCCAAATTGGCACATATACACTACTGTGCTTAGTGTGAACGCTCTGTAAGAGCTCGTAGACCGTTGCAACCCTACTCCATAGCTTCAGTAAGACAATTTCAGAGTATCCATATTTATAATGGCTTTGCACAAAGGATCTTGGCTGGGTGGTAGAATAAGGCTTTGAAGGTTCAGACTCCTCCTCAATGTGTTTAAAAAGACGTATATGTTTGAAATTACAGAAGTTTTTTATAATAAATATTGATGCAGAAAATGGCTCAGATTGCACGTGTGAGCACACAAAATTTCAACATTTCCCTGGGGGAGCATGCCCCCAGACCCCTCTACCATAGTACATTTATCACCATTGTTTGCGCTTCTTAACCCTCCTCTCACTTACAACCTCGGGTGGCCCCATAAATGGATATTGGCAAAATTGTTGACAGATTTCAGTCTACATACCCATAATATGGAACTGAACAGTGATTTGTAAAGATCAAATGTGTCACTTCAAATGAAGCAAAATCCATGTTTGACCACAATACACCCTTCTCAAACAAGATATATCTGCATATGTAAAGGCTTCACATTCTACAGGATTATTGCCAATATATATATTTATCATACACATCCCACACGAGAGTAGCAGTAAACTATATTTTAAACTAGTTTTAGACATTATGTGCTCGAGTCTACCATCTGCTATATTGGTACGCGCATTGGCGGGTACATTCAGGAGGTATTAAATCTTAAATCTTTATTCTGTTTATTATCATTTTTTCATGGTGCTCAAGACTTTAAAAAGTCAATTATTGTATTTCCCGTCGGCAATTGCACGTGGTTTTAACTAGACAGAGATGTGGAAAGAATCGCACCTCGCACCTCGTTTTGTATGACAGGAGCTAGTAGTAACCTCCAATTAAGACAACCTCTTCAATAAGACCATTTTTGCTGATCCCATAATGATCAAACAATATTATTGCCTTCTATATAACCGTCACTCTTAAAACTTTAAACTCAAAGGTGTTTCCTTTCATCATTGGTGATAACCATTGCCCTGAGGACCCTACAGCAGGAACGTGAGGCCCCACGTGAGCAAGGCCGCTTTTATCATCCGAGGTGAGGACGCTATACAGGTGCTGAGAGGCCGACGTGCAGACGGTATACATGCGGCCCGAATCCGACACTGTTCTGTTAAGATGCGGTAAATGTTCGACGAGCTTCCGTCAGTACGTCGAACGTACGTTGACTATCAGAGGAGATGCCGTGCAGCGTCCGGTATGAAAATGTCATTTTATTGGGCGTTCTCTCATGTTCTCTCGACGGAGTACAAAATTTTGTGGGAAAAACAGTCCGTTATCAGCCCGGTATCAGTCCGATATATTGATGTGACAGGCCCTTAAAGCAAGACTTTGTATAGTTGACGCTTGTTTTACAATAAGGTAAATGTAAATGTGCTAATAGTCTGGAGTAGTTTAACAGTTTAACAGTTTATTTCATGGGTAAAAGTGAAAAACATACACACACACATACACCTACATCTACACCACACCACACACACAAGTCTCTCGACTTTGCACCAGGTCATTGGCCCGCTTATTGATCTTCAATTGCCCATTTCTCATATGCATTCATCACAGCACATTCAGCGCACAATGCTAATCACTCATCTATTCTTGATCAACCACACCATCACTAACTCACTCTTTCAACCCAATGACCTGTACCTATATAACGTGTAGGTACCACGGAGCAGTGTGCAACCTTTTGGGAGGAGTTTGCTCAACACTCACCACCAGAGCCGACTGGGAATCGAACCCACGACCTTCTAGTCACGAGACCAACTCCCTATCCACTAGGCCACGGAAGCACACATCCTCCTTGAGTAGCTTTTTGTATATATAAACGATCTTAATACTACTTTTTGGTAGGTTTGAAAACGTCAATAATAATATCCATTTTCCCCTCTGCGTGGCGCCACTGCAAAAAACACACCAGATAACTCGAGTGGCGTTCAACGTATAATTGGCAACTCGAGTTTGCTACCACAAAACAACACTGGACCTGCTAAATATCGACCGCAATTTGCAACGCGTTGGTTAGTATAGAAAAAACATGTCAATTCTTCCAGATGTGGTGGTGGCGGTGTGGTCTAAGTCCCGCAAATGTGTGTGGCGGGCCTTACGACCTCCCAGCCGATATCCCACAGCGTCTGATAGCTACGTCGTCCCCGGGGTTGATCCCTCGGGGTCGGCTTGGCGCTGTAGAACTGGGCCCCACCCGTGGGAGTGCCGGCCCTGCGCGTCACGTGCATATGGGATGGCATGCGGCGCCAGGGGTCGCGACAGGCACACCACATTTTGAACGCCCGGTCGGTGCTTCTTGAGTAGTTTTTAGTTTTTCAAACGATCTTATGACTAGAATGTTAAAGAGGTTTTAATACACTCACATACTCCTCCGTACAGATGTACACGTACCTGATACTATGGAGCATTAAAACATTTCTCTCCCAGCTCACTGAAAGTTAGTCCATGAGAACGTAAGATATGGGAAATTCTTTTGTCAAAAGATAATTTTGACTTTTCTCTTGAAAAGAACCACCTTATGAAAACGCAGTTTTGAAAAGTATAATTTATTAAATCTATTACATACTTCGCTCTACGGAAATCTTCACACTGCATATTTTCCAGTATTGCAATTATCAATTCAATATCTTGTAATTTGAATAATAAAAGCCTACTATAGACGACCTTGAAGCTATTAGGGAGTCACCGTTTTAACCTGCTCTTTTCTAGACAATCAAAATAAGATAAACTGGTATCTGTGATGTTTTGCCTTAATACTAAGGGAGCAAACATAATTAATTGTACAGGGGGCAGTCATTTGTGTGTGGGGGGGACGCTCGATTTTAATTCAAAGTGAAAAGGTAATATTTTACGCACTTTTGTCGAGAATTGATGCATTCCTGCAATGTGCATGCTTTTGGATTTAACTGTATTGTAATGTCAACAAATCAAAAGGATTGCTGAATATGTATTCATTGACCATTGATAGTGAATGAACATTTTTAAACAGTTTTCAGGTAATCTGTCCAATATCATTCTTTATAATACGAAAGTATGTCATTGTTCATATTTTTCCGGTTGGGAGGGTGGGGGGCTCAGTTTCTTAATGTTCATATGGAGAGGGCATTCAATTTCAACGTAGAGAGTTAGGGAGGGCATTCATTTTTTTTATCTCGTCAATACCAAAAGACCCCCCCACACACACACACACACAAAATTTATGCTTGCTCACTAAAAAGACACTGTCTTTGCCTGACCTACCTTGTCGGCCGTGGGGTCATTCAGGGGGTCACGTGACGAGGCAGCGTTTCCGGCCGCCATCTTGCCTCGTTCTGACGTCACGGTTGTTGCTCAAAGAACCTGCATTGTTAGCGGACATTTCTTCAGGGTGGCTATGACAAACATGAAATGAAAGTTCATCACTACTATTCAACTGTATTAACTTATATTTTGAGACTTTAGTCATCGTATCACGAAAACATCTGTACCATCTTCGGAACTGATGTATGACAGGTTATGTAGGGTGACATCATCAGTTTTTTAAATAAAATCATCAAAATGGATAAACAAAATGCGGACAAGGAGGTGGGACCGGCGCAAGCATCAAGTCAGGGAGGCCATATGATTGTGTCCGATATTCAAGTGACGTGATGTCGATTTTAAAGACAAAACCAACACTTTTTCTTTCGATATTTTAGTACTTCGAGGTGCATTGTTTTATTACACAACAGTTTGAGCAGATATTACTGTATCAGTTTCTCATGCTAGTCTTGGTCATGAGGCGCTTCAATTGCCGTTCGATGATGGGAGAGTTTTGCTGATTTTGTGGACCAATTTATTTCTTTTAAAGAAGCCTTATTCAGGAGTTTGATCACCCCACTTCGCAAAAATGCATGACACATATACCAAATGCATGAAATGTTCGCTGAAGTCTCAGAATCACTCTCCGCCATGTTGTACTAAATTTCTCCCGTGCGAAATTACAAAAATGTCCTTATCGTAGAACTACTTAAAAAATGATTAAAAAACACTTCTGCAAATGTGTATTATAGTAGGCCTACCCACACCACAGAATCACACATAAAATAAAAATAAAACTATTACAAACGAAACTCTATAATTCACAGAACTTATACTTCAACTACATGACTATTTAGAACAGTAAACGAAAAACCTATTCTACCTCTGAGGCCTTTCTCTCAGGAACATGACTTGTAGTGCATATAATTATGTTGGAGTTGGTCACGTTGAGGTGCACATAACATTGTCTCTGACTTGACTGTGAGCTCCTCAACGGGTTCTCAGATGGTCTGCTCACTTTCTGGATTCAAAAATTGAAAGCAGCATGGTGTTGTTGTTTTTGTAGAATTTGTGGAGATCCCAAAACGTTTTATATACCAATTGAGAACGGCATAATGTGAGCGCTAAAGCTCGGGCTGTACCATGTTTCCACTGAGCCAGAAACATTCTAGGGCATTACGGACGTACGACTGTATATGTGGTGGCAGCATCACGTGACCTCCTGTGACCCTATGCTGCTGGCCGACTGACCACGTGTGTGTGGAGGGGGGGGGGGCTTTATCTCTAGATTCTCTACCACTACAGTGGTGTTGACAGTTTAAACATTTTAACCCACCATCCCATCCCTTAATCATATTTTCTTGAATGTTTCAAGATTCAGGTAATTTGTACTCTGCCAACATTATGATTTACCAGGTGTGTGATATGCACTGTTGGCATATGTTTTGTTTATTTATATTGTAATTTGAAAATCTAATATCCATTTAAATAAACTGTTGTTCTTAGTAGTCGCCAAACGTCCGTGTTTGTGTTCTTTATTTACCATGATTATTTATTACTAGTGCATTTGGAGGGCAACAGAATTATGGCGGCAAACAGGTGAGATTTTGCCGCTGCCGGTGACGAAGTACTAAAGTCTACAACGACGCTCATCAAAGATTTATTGTTTCCAATGAACATACGAATTGTTGTGCAGAACTCTCGTAAACAACTTGCTCTTTATGAAAAATACACGCGTCAATATATACACACTGATATTCTTATGTCTTTGTTGCTGTTACTGTTTCAAACGTTTTCGAAACATTTTCTATATTTAATTTTAATAGTTCATTCTGCTAATTTTGATATTTTCGATTCTCAAGAATCCTTTTCAATCAAAAACCGAAAACCAAATGACAATATAATAATATACATGGTGGTCGTGACTCACGACAAACAAGTGTTGTGTCAACTTTCATGCCAATTGCTTTCCTATATATGCAGATGTCAGGTTTTTCTGATAATCAGATTCATGTTCTAGTGTGGATAAACATTCCCATTGAAATAATAATGGGATATTGATACTATTATATATATGCATAACAAAATGCATTTTATATTATACTAAAATATCACACATTATTTTTTTAAATTGTATTTGTAATTGTAATTGACAATTCAAATCGTAATTATAATTGTAATTATAATTAGCAAACATAGTCGTAATTGTAATTGCAATTGTAATTGACACTGAAATAAAATGTGTAATTGCAATTGTAATTGACACTGAAATAAAATTTGTAATTATAATTGTAATTGTAATTGAAAATCGTAATTGACCCCAAGTCTGCCCGGGACTGTGTATGACTCGACATTCGACAGCAAAGTGTAGAACCTCACAGAGTCAAGTTAAAGGACGTTTTTCACCTCAACATATGAAATTAAAAGTTGGATATGCTTCAATGTAAGTGTTGCATGATGCTTTTTTCTGCTAATGCGTTTTTCATAGTCACAAGCATTAATATTATATACGAAGGCTGGAAGTGCCAAAATCACTACTTTTAAAATGCCAGCATTGGGCGGTCATTTTGCATTGAGGGCAGGGCCAGCTAGATGTATGGAAAATATTCTGGAGAAATCAGTGATTTTGTTAACATTTGCTGAAAATAGTAATGCTGATACGATTCTGAACGCACATGTAAATTTATGTAAAGGAATGACTATTTACTGAGGCTCAGAAAAGTTATTGTCTTGAACCTGAAACTGTCAAATTGGGTTTATTGTGGTCGGGTATTTTTCTGTACAATGAAAACGGGCGGTAGAGTATGTGTTAATATTGTGTCAACTTTTCGAGGGCTCTTTTTTCAATAGAATATGTTTAACATTTCAAATATCTTGCATTCCTATATTGCTGTGCATTCCAAGTAATTATCAAAGGGTACACCAAGATATACATATAGTAGAAACTTCTAATTGAGTTAACACCATGATATTAGTGCTTCTGTGGCCGAGTGGATAGGAAATGTGACTCACGACCAGAAAGTTGTGTGTTCTATTCCCACTTGGTCTGGCTATGGGGGTTGCGCCAACTCATCCCTAAATAGTTGCACACTGCTCCGTATCACCTACATGATTATTAGGTACAGGCCATTAGGTTGAAAGAGTGAGTGATTGATTGTGTTAATGATTAGCCATCGTCGGTTTTCACGGCTTGATAACTCACACTGCCTTAAAGTCCTTGTTCATACCAACGACTATATACTGCGTATATAGTCGTGAGATATGACGATGATGATTAGCATTGTGCGCTGAATGTAATGCCAGTGCAAGTATAAGAGAACTGATATATTGATCAATAAAATGGTAAGTCGTGAGATCAAAACTTGAATCAAGACTATAAACCAGACATTTACATTTTATTTACATATGTTGTTTGAACCCACTAACAGGTGGGTTTTCAAATACTTTAAACATCTCAGATCTCTCTAGAAAGTACAGATTGACGGTCTACGGTGAAAAGGAAAGATTTATTTTATAGCTGTGCTTTAAATCAGCTTGTTGTTTTTTTCATTTTTATTTATGTGAAATATGCGTAAAATATATATGTTGAAAGATGGATATTGAAATTGTTAATTGCTGCATTATAAATGTAAAGATACATATAGTAAACATGAAATATATAATTTTGAACCATACATTCTAATAATAATTTTTAACATAATGCACCCGTATAAAGTATGTAACTTTTGTGGGTTTGTACCAGAAAATCACGTTTCGGCGATGATATCACCATTTGTACCGTGTTCAGTGTGATAAAGCGCAGGAATGTGGGGTTTGTAAAAAAAATATGAGCCATTTTATTAAAACCGGCCACACATTTGTGCAACAATATATCAATCCATTAAAAAGTCGACAAAGCTTCAATCACAACTATAAACCACCACATTTACATTTACATTATCTTAAAAGCCTCTTGTTTTAAAAAACAGCAGTCGACTCAAACGTGGCACTGAGCAGACCGACATCCCAGTCGAGCTCGGAATACGGCGGATTATCTTCAAAGGCTGTTGACGGGAACACGTGAGACTCATAATCCTTAATAAACACATTGCTCTTCATTTGTATACATAAGAAATTATAATTAAACGCAAAACAAGACAGAATATGCTGGTTATCATTGTAGGTTCACAGGATTTTTGTTGTCTTGGATTAGGATATTAATTGGTATTATTGATATTAGTATCTTTTATGATATGTAATATTTCTTTTTTTTTCATTTCTTACAAAGGTGGTTCTACTGTACTTGTATTCTACGCTGCTCGAAACAGCAAGCTTCTTAAAATATATATATAAATATCAAATTTTCATTATAATGTAACATTTTACATCACATCCATCAAAATAAATTATAGAATACTATTATAAAAATTATTATTCACACAAATATTTTTTTCTATTAAAAAAATGTTATCCTCTCCGTAGAGAGTGATGTTTACAAATTAATGTAAGAGTGAGGTAGAAGTTGCTATTGTAGGAATCCACTCTACTGGAAGGACTCGTGCTCAACCACTGCCCAGGAGATGAACCCATACTGGCAGGTGGAACTGGACGATGTGTATCTGATCAAAGGAGTCAGGATCTTCAACAGGGGTGATTGCTGCGGTACGTATACTCTAAATTCTTTTGAAATACGAAATTGTTCATAAGATTTTCACTAATGATAACCATATTCATATTCATGCGTGTGTCTCCCAAGCTTATTTAGAATTGGATCAATCATAGATTAATGAATTTACCAACGCATCTAGTCTACAGACCATCAAAAACCTTGAAATAACAGAATATCAGGGTAATCAAACAATAAATTTGTGTTCTATTGCTACAGTATTAGTAGAATGAAGACTGGAGAGTCTTGTCTCATAATAAAGCTAAGCTCTGGTACACTCTTTAAAATGAATGGTATGGGAGGGGTAATATATATAGTCTTCGGTGAAAGTCCATCCATCAAAGTTTTCCCTCTAAATCACCAGTCACAAATATATTTCATTGTCTTTCACGAATAATCAGGATTTTTAACTGAATAGGTTGCATCACATTTCACACCCGTAAATACTATTTCTACTTGTTCTTTGGTGCAGGAAATCGCTTACATAGCTTCTACATCGGGCTGACACTGTCCGACCAAACTGCATCTGGTAAACCAGAACCGGGCAGCTACCCGCTCTGCCGTCCTCAGTACTCTGGACCAGCAGCAGATGGGGAGATTCTGGATCTCTGCTGTGATCCACCTGTCTACGGACGTTTTGTGCTGATCCAGGTGTCTGCTGTGGATGCATATGTGACACTGTGTGATGTAGAGGTCTATGCTTCAGGTGATGAATGTCACATACAATTTGACTGATGTGAGATATTAGTATTCACGTAAGCACTTACTTATAATTTGTATGTCCCTTACTGTCACAAAAGTACTAAGCAAACACTTATTATATTCATGTAAAAACAGAAGTTTCTTTATTTATAAATAAGACAACCAATAATTTTTATTTGGTATACTATGGTATACAATATAAACTATATATCTCCCATCGTGTGTTGCAGCATCCATTACATTTAATTGTTTTAGCATAGTTTTGTGGTGTTTTCTTTGTTTGACATTGGATGTCCAAAAGTTGAAAAATTGTAATACTTTAGTTAAATTTCAATGCACGAGCAACCTTGTCAAGGAATACCACAAAATTATGAGTGCATTTCCTAGTAGAAAGAACTATTGGTCATTGTTTTATCCAGACTCTCCTGCAGACACAACGTGCTCGCTAAGAGAGACCGCACTGAAGCTCTGCTCAGCTTCCATCCCGTGTCCTCCTGTCACTCAACATCAGAATGGCTACGCGCTCAGTAAGTTGCATCCGATGTTTGAACACCAAAGTGTCATTTTATTTATTGAAGCACAATATAACACCAAATTATTTTCATACAAGACAACAATGGGGTATAGCACAATGTCCAACATTACACCAAATACTAAAACCACTACTTAGTTGGGGGGTGCGCGAGTAAAATATGGAAAAAAATTGTTTGTTCACCGCACACATGGGAAAAAAATGCTTGTTCTCATTTAGAAAGGAAAAAAATGTTCCTTCAATTTTTTTTTGAATGTCAGTGACATCTTACTTGTACTGCAAACAGGTCTCTCAATCTGATTATCAATATACAATTGAGTCGAAAACTTTATTTTTACATTTATCGCTTAAAAATTCAATATGTTACCAAAAGTTTTTAGTATCCATAATGTATTCACAATTACATGAAGCGTTCTTTGCATGCAATCAGCATATTCTGTGTACCATATCCCTGTGCATGAAAGCCCATGAGCTTTTATCTGAAAAATGCTATTTTTTTACCTTTGGCGATGGAAAAAGTTCTCATTTATACGCCCAGGGATGTATATTCAAATATCAAGCACATCAGATCTTCAGAGTATTACTTATGAGGTGCGGATTACCAAATATAAGAGAGGTTCATCTAGACTGCGTATTTGCAAATCTTACCATTTCTTTCACATAGGCATACACATTGTGTGTAAATTTGGAGAAAATCGAATGAAAAATAAACCAGCTATGGTTTATACTTACAAATTTTGATGGACCCCAGGGGCATGATTCAACTATGGAATGATGATTATATAGACAAATACATCATGTATAAATTTGATGAAAATTGAAAAAAAAATGATCCAGCTACGGTTTATACTAAAAAATTTGATGGACCCCTAGGGCGGGGTCAATTTTCCGCCATGGGGCACGATTCAACCATGGAATGACAATCTATTAGGCATACAAGTTGTGTGTAAGATTGATGAAATTTGAATGAAAAATAAAGAAACTATTGTGCAAATATTAATTGTGGACGTAGAGCGGAACGAGTTGACAGCCAAAAGGTGATCTGACAGGTGAGGTAAAAAATGTATATGGTTGTTTGAAACTTCACATGTGAATAGCGTTAATTTATTTCGATTCATTTTCAACATTGACAAAAAATATTAGTAGTATTTTCAATACATTCCACGCTGGTTTAATGCACTAGTAATAAATACAAATTAATTAAAATTTGAGAAGTCGTCAATTTTGTATGCAAAAAAATGTTGACATTAAAGTACATGTACTGATTGAAAAAAAAATGTTTGTCAGCGTCAATGTGTGAAAAAAAAATGTTTGTATAATATGGCCATGTGAAAAAAATTGTTTGTTCGAAAAAGATTTACTCGCCCCCCACTCGCCCCCCCCCCCACTAAGTAATGGTCCGCCCCTTACTGACACCAATATCTCCTACGCAGTATGTTACTCATTATGTTCAATTTTAACTTTACAGTCACAGTGTCTTCTGGTCACATTTTTTGTATAATTTTCTTTCCTTATCACTGTTTCTTTCTCTTAACTACAATATCAACTTCTTCTTTTTATATAATTTCATTTTTATTTTATAAAACCCTTTTCGTCTCAACAGAGACCTTCTCAATTTCAATGTTTTACAATTTTACTACATATTTCTTTGTCAAAATTAAAATGGCAAAAGAAATATGAAGTAAATCTGTAAAATTTTATAAAATTCGTGTCTCTGTTGAGACAAAAAGCATTTTGTAAAATTAAAATATAATTATATAAGAAAGAAGAAGTTGATATTGTGGTTAGGAGAAAGAAAGAGTGGTAAGGAGAGACAATTATACATAAAATGCGACCTACTGCCACTTACACACATAGAATATCGTTAATACGTCTTCTAGTCAGTATATCATCTTTTCACAGCAACCTCTACATACAACTTCCCCTATTCACAATGTCTTCTGCCTGAGGCCTAAGCTTCATTTCAGCTACAAGTTTCCTAGGAAGTCCAAGCCCCTCGTAGGCCTCGTCAGACTTTACAGGCACGTGGTTCCTGACGGTAGTGATGCACAGAGCTTTGAGGGAAAGCACCAGAGTCTTGTCTAACTGGGGAGAGTCTAACATGGAGGGGTCAGCCCCGTACTGAAGGAGAACTGGCACCAGTTTCCATCTTTTCCCTTTCACTGCCTGATGGAGCAATGTATAACCATTTGTAGCCTGTATGTTGATGTTGTAAGGAGAAATCAGCTTGGTGATGATGTCTGCTGGGGCACCATGATGTGCAGCCAAATGTAATGGGGTTTGTTTCTTGGGATTCGCCAGGTTGATATCAGCTCCATGTTGCAGTAGAACTGGCACCATCTCCCATCTTTTCCCTTCCACTGTCTGGTGGAGCAATGTATAACCATTTGTAGCCTGAACGTTGATGTTGTGAGGAGAAATCAGCTGGGTGATGATGTCTTCTGGGGCACCGTGACATGCAGCCAAATGTAATGGGGTTTGCCTCAACCGATTCACCAGGTTGACATCAGCTCCATGTTGCAGTAGAACTGGCACCATCTCCCATCTTTCCTTTCTGACTGCCAAAATAAGTGCCGTGTAACCATATCTATCTGGCATGTTGATGTTGGAAGGAGAGATCAGTTGGGTGAGGATGTCTGCTGCTACATGTACATTTAAACACACAACATTATGTAACGGGATTTGATCAATTCGATTCCTCAAGTTGACATCAGCCCCATGTTGTAATAAAACTGGAACCAGCTCCCATCTTCTCTTACGGACTGCCAACATGAGCGCTATGTCCCCACATCCATCTTCCATGTTGATATTTTCAGGAGAAATAAGCTGGGTGATGATATCTGCTGGAGCACCATGACATACAGCCAAATGTAATGAGGTGTCATGCAAATAATCACACAGGTTGACATCAGCCCCATGCTGCCGTAAAAGTGGCACCAACTCCCATCTTTCCTTACTCACTGCCCCATGGAGTGGTATGTTTCCATTGTCATCCTCCACGTTGATGTTTTGAGGAGAAATCAAGCTGTTGACAATGTCCATTGGGACATCACGAATAATCGCACTATGTAAAAGATTTAAAAGTTTGCCTTGAAAATAACAATTCTCAGTGAGAAGTTGCTGAAACAAATTCCTATGGCGATCTAATAGATCACGAGCTTCTTTCCATTGTTGATTGTCAATCGCTGAATCCAATTCAACTTTGATTTTGATCATCTCTTTGATCTTCTTGCTATCAAAATTGCCAGTGTTTGTATCCATCTTTCATGTCATTATGACAAACCAAAGGCAGTTGTAAATTATCAACAATATCCCGTATTACATATACAACTTTGTGGTGAATCATCCACTAAAAGCAGTAATTTCAAGACTAAGGCGGATCTATGTGGCAGGATGTTTACCAAGCAGAATGTGCATGCTGGGCATATGGATCAATATTATGGATCAGTGAATCCATAAAACCTATGTTCAGCTTTATAACAGTTCCAGTGTAACTGAGCAAACAAGGCCCTCGGGTAGGTATCTATGACTCTGAGTATCTATAGATGTGGCTGGTGTTAGGCATTTTCTATTCATAAAAAGAGGACTTTAGAGAGGAGCACACACCTACCTAGCTCAACCACAATAGAAATTCAATTTCTGGTACATGTCTAAAGTACTGCCTATTCATACAACAAAATCTTGCGCACGTGCATACCAGTACTATGACCATGTCCGTATAATATTATTGCCAGGAAGTAAGTGAGTCACTGTGTGACTTGCATGGTTTCAGAGCACCTGAAAGCTGGTGAATGGCAGTGGCTCCCCTACACATGTGCTACGGTGGAATCAGCGTGAAGGACATTGTGACCATCTGCTTCTCCCAACATCAGATCCACGGGGAAATTGCAGTATTGAAATGGTGACTATCAAAATGCGTTTTTAATTCTGGCCATTATATGGATAAGCTATGGACCTAAGAGCATTTTTCGTTAAAATAGATGTCCATGTATATTTTAGATAAGGGCCACTTGATATAGTCAAATGGAAGGTTAGGGTTGTAATAACTGTCTTCAGCTCTATCTATCGTTAGTAGAAATATGCTTGTTAAAAAGACGTGACGGAGTTCTCCGTAAGGCCACAGCACGACATTACACATATTCTGTAAGGTCCGTGTCATGCAGAGCTAAAGTTGCCTTCCAGTTTTCGGCCTAGTAAGTTTTTATCTATGACCCTCCTAAATGTACAATCCACTAAAATCTATATGATTTCTAAATGTTTTGTTCTGGATAAATGTGCATGATCACGTTTAGTCATTTTTCATGAAGGTTTCAAACATAATTGCAGGGTTCTAGTTCGAAAATATAGTGGTGCCGATTACTGAAATGTGGGGGGCCGAAATCTGAAATCATATCTAAAACCATTTTTGTCAATAAACGTGCTTTCTTTTTACTATAACATTTCGCCAATATAACGGGTCGGTCGTGTTGTAAGTTTGATACATACAAGAGGATTTCACACCGTTTGTTGCGTCCCTTCAGCAGCTGAAGCAAAAGCCTTGTGTTTCGTTTGTTTGTAACTATGTATGTATGTTTGTCTCCGGACAAGCTAAAGCTTTTACGCTTTGCTCTATTTCGTTCAAACTTTACACAACTATTTGGTATGACGCGACACCGAAGTGATTCGATTTTGGGCACTTTGCCAATTAAAGTGTGCTTTCCATAATGCCACTTTGGGTCCATTTTTAACATTTTCTGCAATAGTTTTGTTGATGCTTGTGAGAAAGCATTCAAACTTTGTGCAATGCTTACATGCCTACGGAACATTCACTCTATTCAATTTTGGCACTTTGCCAATTAGAGTTTGCCTTTCAGAGGTCCATTTTAATTATTTTTCTTTCTATTTTTCCACTATAGTTTCAATACTGTTCGAAACATGACCATCGAATTGGCATAGTGGTTATTTTAAAATAAAAGTGTTCAGAGACCATATTAATGTCGACTCATGGGCAATAGATATTTACTGTAGCCATGTTTAGAAAGCGCCTGCAATCCAATGCCAAGAACATAGATGTAGGATGAGTCACGCATCAAGTAAGACTTTTTTCTGCTTTGATTGCAAAGCAAACATCTTTATTGCCCACGGGTCAATGTTGCTCTAGTGACGCTGTGCTCTCTGAGCACTTTTGATCTAGTTTACATTTGGTTTCTATCTACATTGAAAAATTATGTTTGTCGCATTCCGTCTCCGGGCTTCATTGGTCGAATGGATAGGGAGTTAGACTCGTGACCAGAAGCTCGTGGGTTTGATTCCAGGTCGGGTCTGATGATATGTGTAAAGCAATCTTACCTCTAACAGGTTGCACACTTCTCTGTGGTACCAACAATGAATTACGACTGTAAATAAGCACATTTATTTATTTATTTTGCATATTTATGATTTTAGCATTGCTCAGATGAAAGGATGCTCCTAAGCTGCTCTTTTCACCAGATGTGAAACTCAACGCCAGTAAATGACAAGAATATAAAACAAAAAGCAAAAACAACAACAAACAAATACAACGAACATGAACTAGTGTCCAGAGTGAGTAGAGTGATTTTGTTGACAAATTTGACTTTGCTGACCTATAAAAATGAACATATTGGGCAAAATTCGTTTCTGACAGTTGAATATCAAAGAAAAATATGTTTCCTGTGATTATCAATAATCACATAACAAAACATGCCATCAGTTACTTCTTAATTGACCTTTTTAATAACAACACCCACAGTCAAATCTGGCACATCCCTATGTAAAACTCGCTTACTCAGTTCCAATACCCGTCACTAGTTGGCGCTTCTTGCATATAAATGAGCTTACCACGTGCAAACACCACATGGCTGTGTTTTGGTGTGTGGAATGTCTAGAAGTGCTGTGGTCACTGTGGAGGTGTTTTGTCCCTTGGGACATACTGGTCGGTCTGGCAGTTTTGTGCTGTTCATGTATTCCTGTTGAAGTTTGTTCTGGTTTTTTTCATGTTAGGTTTTCATATGTATCAATCTTACTTTTCTATACTTTTACTTTTTTCAGAATTTGACACCTGCTTGATAACGAATCAATCAGTTAATTATTTGTTGTATTTATTTCTAATTCAATTTTTAATTCTGGGGTGTTGCAAATGGCAAACACTGATAGAAAAAAGGTAGAGAAATAGATCGTTAAAAAGTAGAGAAATAGGCACATGTAAAAATTTTGAGGAACATGTCATAAATGAAAACAACTTTTAGTATAGAATAAAAAGTTATTACAATTTACTGGAATCAACAACATAATAAAGATATAGTTTTCATTCTAATTTCTTTCAAGATGACGAAATCATCATTCATAAGTGTAACATGCATCCACTTTTAAATAGAAAGTTCGATTATAATTTTTGCATTGTAGGTAGCTAATCAATTATACAAAAAAGCTTGGTGGGGATAGTGATAAAGGTAATCATTTGGTGATGGTAAGTGTTCAAAGTATTTCTGGGGGCTAAATGAGGCATCAATTTGTTCAAGTGATCACTTTGTTTGTTATAACACAGTAGTGTTAAGACATTATTACCCCTTGGGGTGTAAGTGTACTCAAATGTTTCTCTGCTACACCAAATTACATGTCTTTCATCTCATTTAGTAATCAGCTATCTCCTTGTTGCTTTCCCTGATAATATATCAATTAGTTAATTATTTGGTTTATTTATTGTTAATTCAATTTTATATTTTGAGGTGTTGGGGTCTTGCAAAATGGCAAATAATGATTAGAAAAAAGTAGAGGAATAGGCACATGTAAAAATTGTGAATAACATGTCATATATAATAAATTAGAAAATAAACAAGTGATCACAATGTTCTGAAATCAACTACATCTCATGTTCTGATTCTAATTTCTATCCTACAATGTATCTGTATCACCAACGATCAAAGATGAAAGTTTGAGTATAAACATGATAAAGGCAGTGGTTTCTCACTGCTTTCCTCTCACTCCGAGACAATCATTAAAACTCCATTACCCCCCGGGGTTAGGTCATTAGTTGAAAGTGTGAACTGTGTGACTGTGACACAAAATATAGTTTTTTGTTGCTCAAAGTAATAATAGGACTTAAATAATTATTGTTAAGTTGTAAAACTTTTCATCCCGAACATTTTCATATATTTTTTTTTTTGCAATTGGATGTTTTTTAGTGATTCTATATATATACTATTAGAAACCCAGCTCTTGTCAGTTTCTGATTCTATATACAAAAGCTTAGATCTACATGTGCACATATGTTATTCACTTAATATTCACTTAGACAGAAGATAGTTTGAGCGGATCTTTTTTTCCAACTTGGCTATGTAGAAAGCAGTTTTAAAAGATTGTATTTTAAACTGTAACCTTATTGCATTGGCCCCAGCATCATGGGAGACTGTTTACTTGTTACTATTTTTGGGATCGTTTTCTTCTATATCACTTTTTATACCGTACACAATATATTTGGCGATTGTTCTAATTATCATATGTACATGAGAGTTACCATTTGCAATCATTTTACCATGAGCAAATCCCTTTGATTGAGTAACTGTATTTTGTAATGGATTGTTCACAATTATATCATCAAAACAGTTGTGTTGTATTAGAAAATCCCAAATCTTCTTTCTGTCTGGGTAAAATGCAATATCCCCGTCTTTTTCAGATCTTGAGATGGTGTATTCTTTCATAATTTGTAAAAAAAAAACTTAAACACTACAGAAAAAGCACAAGCAAACTAGAAGCAAAGAAAGAAAGGGAAAAATTAGTCATGGCTGATTAATAGGTGAAAAAGATGATGCTTCTCAAGGTGAAATTCCAGCTATGTTTACACTCACACAGTGTCACACTAGCAGGCGGGGCTTAGCTCAACAAGGTTAATTTATGCAAGAATACCCGGGTTTCAGACACAGCCAGCAAAAATGGAGTAATTAAAGAGGGGTGTTCTTACTTTATCTAATTTTGTATCAAAAGTATATTAACTACATGAAAAGTTATTATGGAGTGTGATCACCAATTGAATTGGCATTAATAATCTGGTTTCATTTTACATGAGGAGTAAATGGTTGAAAAGATGTGATTTTTTAAAGTTGGCAGAATGCTGAAAATGTCACTCTGGGCACTAGCTTATTCCTCTCATTTATTCCTGATAATAGTATGAATCTAGTGTTATGTATATGACATATGTATTCATAAGTGTTACCATTCCCATTTATAAAGTAAATATAGTTTCATTGTAGCGTTGTTCATATTTAATAATTATAATTGATTTGGAAAAAATTGTAAAAGCTAAATTGTAAAGGCTCAGGCACACCAACAAAACATCATCATTACATTAAAACAAATATTTCTATATGTGCAAATGAATATATTTGTGATTGATTTCTTTTTTGTGGATTTACTATATATCGTCAATAAACTTTGATTGTCAGTTGGATTTTTATCTATATAATTTTGGAAATATAAGTACAGTTAAGAGTTTAAGGGGACTGTGAACTCTTTAAGGGAAAAATATTCTATTTTCAGCTTTTTAATATCTATTATGCTGTAAACTATGAAGAACAACATATTTTGAAATAAACCTTTTATCTTCAATAGTTTTCCCATAACAACCCATTTTGTGAAGACCAACCCGGAATGAAAAACAATGACTCATTCTTTGCAGGCTTATAAGGTTATATGGGCTAAAAATTCAATTTTTACATTTTCAATGTTTTGTATGCTATGAATGTTAAAGAACAACATCTTTTTAAAATGAACCTTTTATCATCAATAGTTTTTCTTACATGATACATTTTATAGACAGCAATTACTATCAATGTACATCGATTGGCCATGTTTAAAGCCAATTTTCTCAAAACTTAGTTTGCATAGTGGATGAATTTTTCTTTTTTATTTCTCTTTAACCGTGAAATCAAATTTTCACAAATGTATATATATTTGAAGATATATGCATTCCGAAGAAAACCTTGCTTACTAGGGATTTTGATTTATTTATTTCGTTGATGAATTATAAACGTTTTTGTATTGATTTGCAAGAAAATTTGGAAAATACGTGGATTTGAAACTTAAAATGCTTGTGAAATGATAAAGAGGAAAAATATAAAAAAATTGAGGCAAGGTTTTCTAGATAAATATACAAATTTTGTAACTGAATAGTGATTTTGGTCATTTCGATGTTTTACTATCAGTTATATGCTTCCCAGGCAAAATTGTGATTTTTTTCACTAATTTCTTTATAAAAAAAATTTCATCAATCTATACAATTCAAAACATATTGTGTCATTAGATTAGATAATTATCTACAAAATAAGGTGTAATTTGTAAGAATTGAAGCAATAATGAGTGAGAAAATCAAATTTTAATAAAATCCTTAGAAAAGAGTTCACAGTCTCCTTAAATTGTGGACATTACATTAAAGTATAATTACAAATATTATGAAGTTATTATTTTGTTTTCAAATAAAGAAACAATTGTCAGTCAGTAGTTTATTTTGTTAATAATAATAATAATAAATACATATTTATAGCGCAAACCTCCAAAAAATAAATGTTCAAGTGCGCTGCATAGAGGAAATGTCCTCAGCCCTCGGTGAACAGATGCGTTTTTAACATAGATTTGAAATCGTCCAAATTGTCTATTTGTCTTATATGGAGAGGTTTGTTCCACAACAGCGGTGCCGCTTTGCTGAAAGCTCGGTCCCCCATAGGACTTAAGCCGAGTAGCAGGTACATGTAGAAGCCTCTGTGATGCTGACCTGAGACAGCGACCTGGTTTGTGTTGCTTAATAAGGTCTTTGAGGTATGAAAGGCGCAAGGCTGTGAAGGCACTTAAAAGTCAAGTTAGTATTTTTATACTCTATCCGTTTGGAGATTGGAAGCCAATGAAAGATTTTTAGTACTGGAGAAATGTGTTCATGTTTCTTAGTTCTAGTCAGTATCCTTGCAGCTGTATTTTGAATGCGCTGAAGACGCTGAATTTGAATGGTCGGTAGTCCATAAAGTAGGGAATTCCCATTGTTAAGTCGTGAAGACAGGAATGCGTGGATAACTTTTTTCTGTTGCTGCTGTACTAAGAAACCTTCTGGCTTGGCCAATTGATCGGAGTTGGGCATTGCAAGATTTCACTAGTGAGGATATGTGTTGGTTAAGGCACATTGTGTCATCAAAAGTTGCACCTAGATTTCTGGCCGTGCGAGATGATTTGACTGTACAGTCCCCGATCTTAATGCTGTTGATGGATACTTTATGGGCATGTCTGGCTGGTGCAATAATGATCAGTTCGGTTTTGTTATCATTAAGTTTCAATTTGTTGAGTCTCATCCAGGTTCTGATTCATTCACACATGCCTCCATCCTCCTGAGAGGTTCCTGCTGATTATCGAAGTCAAAGGCCACATAGAGCTGGGTGTCATCAGCATACTGATGTATACTGATGTTATGTTTTTCAGCAAAACTATAGACAGGGCACATGTAAATTAAGA
Organism: Streblospio benedicti; assembly: GCA_019095985.1. Lineage (NCBI taxonomy): Eukaryota > Metazoa > Annelida > Polychaeta > Spionida > Spionidae > Streblospio > Streblospio benedicti. Next base: position 57,577,448 of record CM032664.1, on the reverse strand, counting down.
ATTTGAAAGGTCCCAGTACTGAGCCCTGAGGTACTCCATACACTAGTGGCACTGAATCAGATGACTGTCCCTGGATATGAACACACTGGTAACGATCCGCGAGATAAGAATGGAACCAGTCTAGAGCAGGCCCAGTGATTCCGATTCTACTTTGCAGCCTTGACATCAATATGGTATGATCGATGGTGTCAAAGGCTGCAGAAAGGTCCAAGAGAACAAGGATGACACCTTTTCCGGAGTCTAAATGAAGGAGAATATCATTCTGGATCTTGACCAATGCTGTCTCTGTACTGTGTTTAGGGCGGTAGGCAGACTGAATGGGGCAGAAGAGATTGTTATTATCCATATGGTTTAAGAGCTGTTCTAAATTATAACCAAAGTGCTGAAGAGGTGCAATACAATTACAAACGTAAACTGCCTGCTCAGTGGGTTTAATGACGCCCCTTTTTTCCTAAATAGCCTGAGACTCCACATCCCGAATATGTGGGTATCAAATGAGAACTGTTGATCGAGAATAATAACATCAGGACAGTCAGAAATTAAAACATTGTACGACTATTGTAGTTACCATATCAGCCACCAGGCGGCTAAAATTATTGCACTCTGGGAACTCTTTTTTTTTCTTCTTCTTTTTTGCACAAACAAAATAAGCAGCCATTATCATTTCCCCCTGCTACGCCATGATATCGCAGGGTCTGGTTGATTGAGAATAACATCTATTTATGCCCCCCCCCCGGCGCCGGCAATGGTTCTAAGACTTTGGTAACTACATTGTGTATTTTGAAACACCGTTGATATATATGCCCCCTGACGGCTGTTTTGGTATTACCGTCGTACTCTAATATTTTTGTTAGAAAACAAGTCTTTATTGATTCTCGATGCTTGTACCATTTGTTTTTAGATAAGATTTTTAAAGAATGTTGTTAAACACTTCTCAATTCCAGAATTTGGTCATTAAGTGTTATTTATGATTTATTCAAAATTGTTCAGTAAATTTTGAAAAACATAGTTTTTGAATAACCACTTTGCAAAGAACCTATCGCATTTCCACAAGTATAAAATCAGCATGCAGCTGATTTACAAAACACTTAATATACATCTATATTAATGTTGAGATAATTTTGAGTCAACGATTCATTTGTTTTATTTTTTAATGTATTTCGTGTCCTAAACACATACTCTGCAAAATAAGAATGCAGTAAAGCTTAATACTCCTATGTACAAGTGCACGAATGGTTAGAATGACATGCAATCGTGTTGCAGTCAGCATGATAAACTCAGCATTAAAAAGTGATTATGGTTAGTTCTCTGCTCCTGTAAGTAATCGTCAAGGGTCATAATATGTACATGTGAACTTTTGACTGAAATGCATTTCTATATTAACTCGCCTAGTCAGGTTGTTGCCATATCACTGTGTATATGTTGATAGGCGTTTTGTATCGTTATATTAACGTGCGCATGACTCATGGGGTTTTGATTACAATCATCCCATTAAAAGATTGTACAGTGTACAGTATTTTAGAGTACATTGATTTCCTGTCTTCTTTAAACTTATGGGAACACCAGCTGCAAACCGATGCGAGGCATGAGACCGATCAAATGTTGGTGTGATACCTATTAAGTATTGGTATTATATAGAACAGATATACCTTTTGTGGAGTGGGTATGATTTATTCAGATCTCAAAGTACCACATACGTATTTTGCATAACATAACACTTTGTTTACGGAGACGCGGTAAGTTTTAAGCCAGTTAAGTGTGCTGGCATTTTACGCATAGAACTAATGTTACATGTGCACGATAAACAAAGGACTATAGCTAGAGCTTGTTTGGTTGTTTGGTTGTGTGAATACTCGGCAGACATCAATTCTGATGATTTTAACAGAGAGGAGGCCAAATACCTGGGATAAACACCTGTGGATTTGACTAAACCTAATCCTTTGTCATCAAGAAGCATTGAATGGCTACTGCTACAGGGAAAGACGATGTGTGTTTGAACATTGGTGGAGAAAACACACGAGAATGCTACTTGGACGTACTCAAACACAACAGCCACTCTGGTTTGCAGGTATTTAACATTGAATACAATTTGAAAGAAACTGGTACTTTTAGCAATGTTAATGTTAATGTTCGCAATGGCAGATTCAGTTTGTTTGGGTTTTTTTAGAAAAGGAGTGTGTGCAACCACAGGATTTCATGGATTCCGTACATGCGGAGCCTCTCGCAATGCCACAAAACCTCATTAAAATTAAACCTTCTGTGGAACCCCCACCCCCACCCCACCCCACCCCACCCCACCCCACTTGGGTCTGCTTACTATTAAACTGTAAAGATAACATTCTCTGTGATATTTACCAAAGTGTGGTTAACAAGGTTAAAGAATCTGTTCACTGTTATTGCAGGTGAGCACCCTTCAGAAGTGGCTGGGCGCGTTGCTGCTGGTTTGCGTTGTGGTTTGTTTGACAATGATATTTTGTTGGCCTCAAGATATCGCATCAGAAACAGACCGGCTCAGAGTAGGTTTCCAATCAAATTAATGTTGTCAACTTTACTTTCATTTTTCAAATTTTTTCCCATTCCATTTGTATTTGTATTTTCATCTATTTATTCATAGATGGATTTTTATTTTGTTTTATTATTTTCGTGGCTGATGGCCGGATGGGGGGATGTTTACACTAGTAGTGGTCAAACATTTATTATCACAGGGCCAATTTATAGACATTGGAAAGTACTATAATCCTGAACACTACAAATTTTACTTTGTCTTTTTTTACAGTATCTGTGGACTAATTAGAAATTTCTATATTCAGCTATTTGACTTTTACCTGAAGTATCATTGAAATCAATTTACTTTCCATGCATGAGAGAAATATAATTAAAACAATTCTGAATTCTTCAAATATCTAAATATCAGAATTCCTAAGTAGTATCCACAGATACTGAAAAAGAGAATGTAACCCAAAACGTAAAGAGGGTGGGGTGACACAGGATAGAGGAACATGGAACATGGGGTCAAAACAATAGTGGAATATGGGGATAAAAAAAATAGTGGATCATGGAACATAGGAAGTCATAGTGGAACATGGAACGTGACAATTCCCTCAATTTTTATCGCACTTTTGTTGCAAGTTTACAGTGTTTTGACCCCTTTTACGCAATAAAGATTTGCTTATGAATAGTGTTCATAATTGTTTGCTATGTGTCATTTTCATTGAGTAACATGGAACTGAGAAATTATAGTTGAGCATTGATATTCATAATATGAGGGATTTGGGCCTCAAGCTCGGGCAATATTCACCAAATTCGGGCATTGATTTATGCATATTGACCTAAAAATCATAACATATTTCTTCCATAAAATTAACATATATCATCACTGGTGCAGGTAAAAGTGCCCTCTTTCCCTTGCCTAGCTGACTAACAGGCCCCTACTTTCCCATCTTAGCTGACTAACAGCCCTCTCTTTACCCCTCCTCGCTGACTAACATTCCCCTCTTTCCCCCTCCTAGCTGACTAACACACACACACCCTCTTTCCCACTCCTAGCTGACTAACATGCCACACTTTCCCCCTCCTAGCTGACTAACAGGCCACTTTTTCCTTCCTAGCTGACTAACTGCACCCCTTTCCCCCTCCTAGTTGACTAACAGCCCCCTCTTTCCCCCTCCTAGCTGACTAACAGGCCCCACTTTCCCCCTCTTCGCTGACTAACAGGCCCCTCTTCCTCCCTCCTAGCTGACTAACAGTCCCAATCTGATTCTGCTAACTCTTTTGACATACAAATTATTACCATTAATGTTCATTCTTATTGTTACCCAACTTATCATCATTTACCCCATTTGTTTTATCTCAAATATTTACTTCTATTTGTTCCCATTCGGTCATCATCTCTACTAGCATTTAGCTTTTCACTAGATAGCATACTTTTAATTCCACACTGTTGATGGCCTGTTGCTATATTTTAATCTAGCCTCTTTCATTTAAGATGCGTTACTGCCATATGTGGATAGTGCACACCAACAGTCAGTGTCAGTCTCATATCCAATAATTACATCTTTTTACATGGTATATATAATGCAAGTTTTTGCCTGTAGAAAATAGCAGTGTGCAAGATATAATAGACATCAATTGGAAATTACTAATGTACAAATCATTAATTAATTTAGTTATTTATTTTATGAATGTGACATAGTATTATAACAATTTTACAAAAAGGAAAAAACATAATTCTATGATATATTGTAACCAGCCCTACCCGGGCTTATAAATCCTCATATGTAATAATAGCTAATAATTAATAATGCTCTCATGGTACCTAAGTAATATTTAAATTTTTCTGTCACATTGAGAAAATTTAAATTATTACCTAGGTACCATGAGAGCATTATTAATTATCAACTATTAATCATATATGGTGACTTATAAGCCCTGGTAGGACTGGTTACAATATATAATAGAATTATGTTTTTTCCTTTTCGTAAATTGTTATAATACTAAGTCACATTCATAAAATGAATAACAAAATCTATTAATGATTTGTACATTAGTAATTTCCAATTGATGTCTATTAGATTTTGCACACTGCTATTTTCTACAGACAAAAACTTGCATTATATATACCATGTAAAAATATGTAGATAATGGTTGTGACACTAACACTGACTGTTGGTGTACACTATCCACATATGGTACTACCAAATCTTAATGGAAACAGGTTAGATTGAAATAAAGTAACAGGCCATTATCATCATGATCATTGTGGAAATAAAAGTATGCTATCTAGTGAAAAGCTAAATAATTGATCAAATTATATCATATCCTTGAATGTGTTCATCTGTTAGAATACATACAATTGATCATGACCATGATGATGGCAAGGGAAATAGAGGAATGAGAGGGGGGCTCCTAGTCCGCTATAGGGGGAAAGAGGGGCCAGTTAGTTGGCTAGGAGGGGGAAAGAGAGGACTATCAATAGGATTGGGAAAGGGAGGACTGTTAGTTGGCCAGGAGGGTGAAAGAGTTAGTCAGATAGATGGGGGAAGAGGGCCCTGTTAGTCAGCTAGGAGGGAAAAGAGGGCGTTGTTAGTCAGCTAGGAGGGGGAAAGAGGGACCTGTTAGTCAGCTTGGAGGGGAAAGAGGGGCATGTTAGTCAGCTAGGAGGGGAAAGAGGGGCCTGTTAGTCAGCTAAGAGGGGGGAAGGGGGGCATGTTAGTCAGCTAGGACGGGGAAAGAGGGGGATGTTAGTCAGCTAGAAGGGTGGAAGAGGGGCCTGTTAGTCAGCTAGGAGGGTGAAAGAGGGACCTGTTAGTCAGCTAGGAGGGGGACTGAGGGGCCTGTTGGTCAGCTAGGAGGGGGAAAGAGGGGCCTGTTAGTCAACTAGGAGGGGGAAAGTGGGGGCTTTTTATCAACTAGGACAGGCCTGGGAAAGAGGAGCTGCTAGTCAGATATTTTCTTCTGAATTGGCCATATAACTGTATACCTGTTTGATGTCAATCATATCTGTGCATATTGTTTCATTGGCTGTTTCTTATGTAAGAATTTTTTACAACTTTGGCCCTGTTGAACTGACTATACACATGTCCACTGATTTTAGTTTCTCCTGAATCAAATTTTTTTTAACTCTAGATGCATAATCAGCGTGTCATCTCCAATTGTCTGACGGATGCTTTCTTTTCAATGTTTGCTATTAGTTCGATCACATGTAGCACACCACAGGGAATCTGTTGAAGACTATTGAGATGTAACTCCCAGTTGCCCTTTCAATTTTCTCAAATAAAGTCTCTAAGAAGAGCTACTATGTTGACAAAACTAGATGAGCGCCTTTGTGGCCGAGTCGATAGGGACTTGGACTCATGACCATAGAGTCGTAGTTTCGATTCCAGGTCTGGTGGTAGGTGTTGAGCAAACTCATCCCCATATAATTGCACACTTTTCAGTGGTACCTACACATCAATTACGTACAGGACCATGGGTTGAAAGAGCGAGTGATTTATTGTGTGACTAGTATTGTTCGCTGAATGTGCTGCGAATGCAAGTATGTGAGAAACGTTCAATTGATCGGCTAGTGTGCAAATGTCCTGGTGTAAATTGCTAAGTCGTGAGAACAACACCTGGATCACGACTATAAACCACCACACTTACACTTGGGTTAACATAATCCACATATTCTTTAGTATAATGCATTTCAATATTTGTTTCTCCACATTGCAGTCAGAAATTCTTCAAGATAGCATCATTTACATAAAACGGCTGTCCGATGAAGCAGAGAGAACCAACCTGAAGGATGGACCCGTGGAAAAGGGATACACTGGCTATGGTGAGCTGGTCGCCATTTGTTTTTCTAAAGTGTTTTTTCTCAAGTTTCCTTGTGGATACAATTGTATCTATTACAATTTTACAATTTTATTTATTACAATTTTATACTTCTCTCTCTTTTATGGCAAGCAAGCTACTCCCTCTGTTCTGACATAGCTGACATAGCTGAAGACCTAAGCTTCCATTTGATGGCCCTGATGTGCCACTTGATGTAGTCAAATGGAAGCTTAGGTCTTCAGTTTGCCCTAGAAAAGAGAGAGAGAGAGAGAGAGAGAGAGAGAGAGAGAGAGAGAGAGAGAGAGAGAGAGAGAGAGAGAGAATAACCGTTTGTACTAATGTAGGAGTTCACTATAGAGCTGAGAGCGCAATCCACGATTGCTTATGTACTCCGTGGAATGTATTACATAGGACGAGGCATATAATACATTCCATCACATATAGATTATATTGAGAAAATATGTCATGGGTTTGAGGTTAATATGCATTAATTCAATGCCCGAGGAATCTCCATCAAATCAATGCCCATTGAGGCCTTTCAGTTGTGTGTCCAGGACTACAGGATATATGATCCTATAAAATAAACAAACAAACAAACAAACAAATAAACAGTCAAACAAACAAACAAACTGTGATGGAAACGATGGGCTACATTTTGTAAACCTACCACTCTACAAGTGTCCGTGGTCTGACTAGATCTATGTTCATTACGCATTTACATAATGCGTCAATGATATAAAGCTCTAAACTCCATTACAAACCAAGGACTGTGAAGCCCTTTTATGATTGGCTCATGGTGATTTACATATGATATAATGCGTAACACAATCATATGACTTATGTTAAGTGGTAGGTCCAAGATTTCTGGGAAGCGTGCGCAACCGAATCCGGGGACCGAATTAAGTTAAATCCATATATCAAAACTGCCATATCTATATAAAGAACACACCTGGAACAACATTCTTTTCTCTATTCGAAAGGTGAACCTTTCGTTTGTGGTACTAAGCTGTTCTTATTGCTAAAACGTAGTATCAACTTACATTTTGTGGTACCACTCTTTTGATTCAAATGACTCCTTTTTTAATAGATCGCGCATGAAACCACAAATAATTTTTCAAACCAAAGTGTATAGGCTAATCTTCATCTAAACAAGGTGGAACTACATCAAATGGTTTCTCTCTCTGATAGAAAAACAACTGTGATTCGCAGATGTTTTTCTTTGATAGGAATAACAGTTATACTATAGAGTCCAACCAGTCGGGGTGGGGTTAAAATGGATCGAATGGGGCACTGATGCACCACGTGACGATGTTGATATGTGTGAATATTGTTTTGCAGATCTCAAGAAAACTCTGGCCTTCCTTCTGGACAGTATGCTCGGGCGGATAGACAGACTGGAGAGGATCATTGCTAAATTGCAGAACAGTCTGAAGGATGATTTGTGATACATAACGCGCCCCATTGGGCTGGATAAGGGCTGGGGTGACATTATTGTAATCAGTATTAATCTATGAGTACTGAAATATTGGGGAAAACATATTAGAAAACTCCACTAGCAGTAAAATGTGAAGAAATTAGAACTCCAAAAATTTCCGTTCATAGGTGGGATTTGAACCCACGACCTCCGGGTTGAGGTGATAACTGACCAAGTATGTAGGCTGGAGGTTACAGAGACAACGGTTCGTCCGTGTAGCCTTTTAAAAGCCCGCTGCTTGGGATGGTGGTATCATTCTGGTCTCACAACCTTGGGGTCGTAAGATCGAATCCCGCCTGGGACACTTGATATAAATGTAAATGTGGTTGTTTACAGTCGCAATTCACTGTTATCGGGCTCTAGCGACTTTACATATTTACACCAGGTCATTGGCATCCTTTTCGCACTATATCCTTCTCAACTCCCCGGGGAGCATACAGCACATCGCTACCGTAGCACAGACGTGCTAATCACTCACATTAGCGTTTACTCGCCTGACCTGTACCTATTTAACGTGTAGGTACCACGGAGCAGTGTGCAACCTGTTAGAGGTGGGTTTGCTCAACACCCACCATCAGACCCGACCGGGGTTATAGTCAAATGGAAGCTGCATCTTCAGCTATATCAATATAGTGGGTAGGAGCTTGCTTGCCATAGAAAGAGAAAGTGAGAGAAGAATATAATTGAAATATTTCAGTTTCCAGTAATAGCAACGTGTTCACAAGGACTTGTAATACTTCGGAATGATCTTCTTTATGGAATGATTGCCTTTTATCTGCTATCAAAACACTTAGAGCAAGTTCTTAAGTAGTTCTGCTGTTATGGAATGTTCAAGGCTACTGCCAGACATTACATGTACAGAATGTTACAGTCGGATAAGCCCTGCTCTTATTGGTCGCCACAATGTCTTGTCACCCAAGTGTTTTATTGTAAGGATAGAATGATCTGTTATTTCCCAGGTATTTTTAAACCACTGAACGGTAAAGATTCGCGGGTAGCATTCGCGACTGTGAGACTGGGGCTTCAACTGTTTTTGTTATGTACATGTGATGTGTATTCAATTTCTAAAAGAAATAACAGAAATGGCTATGGTGCATGATATTCATAAGTTGCACAATTATTGTACAGTGTTCTTTTTTATTTGTTTACTTATATACTTTATACTCTCCACACATCTTTGTCACCGCCACACATCTTTTAACGATGACAGCTACAGTGGAACCTCTCTATGTAGACCACCCGGTGCTCCAAACACGTGGTCTCTATGGAGAGGTGGTCTCTCTAAGATGGTTCATTCTGGTCTCTTTATTTAGGTATGAGTCTGTGAGAAATTATCTTATTTCAATTTTACATTTACATTTTTACATTTACATTTACATTTTTATTTTATTTCAGATATGTAAAAGTTACAATCCATATAACTGAAATTATATAATACAGTACATACATAATATCTAACAGTATTCAATAGTCTAAAAATACACATATTAAAGTTAAATAATTTTCAGTCATTAAAATTATACATATTTACTGAGGTCTCAATAAACAAGTAGGCGTAATTAGAGGTTCTACTGCACACCGTACCACATAAGAAAACATCACAGACAAGATAAAAATTACATCTCCATATATTTCGGGAGTATTATATACGATTCACAAAAAAATGAATATTTCACAAAATAATAAAAGTGCCACTGTGAAAGAGTTTCCCGTAGGCCGACGACGCTATACTAAAACAAAATGCGAATGAAGACAAATTAAGCATCTGCATAATCCGGAAATGCTTGGGCGGAAATAGTGAGCTCTCCCATCTCAGGTGGCGCCAATATTATTTACTTATCATCTCTTGTGATAACACTATCACGTCACCGGCCACTCAGTGAGGCCCTACACCTGGTTCCAAAATAATTGCCCTGTCTCTGACTCACTTTTCAAAACGGCTCCTCACAACATTCCCTATCGTTATGACGTACTTTTAAATGAGTTAGCAGTGTGTCTTGTACTGTTCCGATAGGGAGGGACTTTCAAATGTGTCAGTTTTAGAGTTGACGGTGGCTCCGAAAACGGCCGTGTCGCTGAGTCGCTTTTAACCCATGTAGCGTCCCAGAGTGACTATAGGATTTAGCGCTACAACTCGGCAGGGGCTACTTTGTCGTTTGGTTAAGATGGAAATGCAATATAAAGGTGAGTTTTCGTTTCTTTTGTTTTATTACACTATTATGTGAAGAATGTTTACATTATCTATGTTATGTTGCTTCACCATAATATGCAGCAGTACCATGACCGTGAAGCCACAGTCTGACACTGACAGTTTGGGTCATTACTAAAGCTATGGGCACATCCGTAAGTGGGTACAATTTGGCAGCACGGGTTTTCCAATGCACCAACTTAATATGTTTGAATCTCCTACTTTCAGGTTTTTACAATTTCTGTCCAGACTGGGTGGATCAAAATGGAAAGAATCATTCAGCATTTTTCTGCACAGTTCCAGTTAAAATATACGGCTTACAGGTAATGATAGTGAAATTTTTCTTAGTTATAAAAGTTATAGCGGTCCTCTTCAGTTATTCTCCATTTACTTCAGAAGCAAGTTGACAAAAGATTTATTTGATTTATTTCAGGTTCTTTTTATTACCTGGTTGGGCGGAATTTCTGTATGCAAATTATATTGACAATCCTTTTATAATATTTTAATAGTGGGGCGGATTCGCGACATAATTCTGCGCTTTGGGTTAAAAGCACCAAATTTTCACAAAATTAGCTCAAAACCTACTCATTGATATGCGATGATGAGACGTTTGACATCTTTTTATTATCCCATATTTTGCACTTATTTCTATAAATTTTTCATTCATGTTTACCCTTTTGCAGTATGTGTTTTGCTGTGGAAATCTTACGGCTAGATACTGTTGCAGAGATCCTGATGAATACTATATTCATAAGATGGGCGGACCCGAACCGGATATGGCACATTTAGTGCTAATGCAATTGTAAGTTGCATTTTCAATGATTCTCTATATTATGTCCAGTTGATAATCGTTATTTGGTATAAAGCAGTGGGTCTCATGATTCAATTATTTAAAGATATCTGTTTTTTCTTCTAAAAAATAATTCTAAACTACAAATTTTAGTTTATGATCGATTTCGAAAATCACAGTCAAATCGATCATAAATTATATTTCAAGTTTGTAATTTAGAATTATTTTTTGGGCGCAAAACAGGTAATATCTTTGAGTGATTGACTCATTATCTTTATACTATGATCTGAGCAATTGTACCCAAATTGTTGTGTTCACTTCCAATATACACATGAATGATTGTGTTCGTGTATGTTTAGCTCTTCCCCAGACATGGCTCTATACTTCTAGGCGTTACAACCACCACCACCCAACCTCCCGCCCACCCCACCCCACCCCACCCCCGACCCGCCTCTCTTAACCCCACCACCACCGCTGCTCCCACACCCATCTTTTCCCCAAGCAATCGCCTCACGCGCTTAACCCAACCACCCACCCGTCCAATCATCCACTACTAACCACGTGCACTCTCCCCATCGCCCACTCAACTTGCCATGCTCATTGTAGCTGGCCTATTCTGGCCATGATGATCTTCGGTGTGGTGTTCGGTTTGGCGGTCATGTGCACGCGGAGTCCGAACAACATGAGAAGGGCCCCGCCGCCGCACCGCGTGTCACCCGAACAAAGCTCTTCAGTCGTCTCCACTCAGCTTAGTCAAGATACAAACAAAACCGAATGACTTTGACATTATTACTGTGTATATTCGTCTTTGTTTGCTTGGTTTCCAAATGAGATAGATGATTTATTGAAACATGTCCATTCAAATTTTAATAAGTATCAAATTATTCCTATCAAAATCTGTAAAAAAATATTTTGAACCATGCAAACACAGAGTTGGTAAACACTCACTACCACAAAATGGATCCATTTGCCATTCAACAGATTTTCAAAGCCATACGTATTGCGTTAGATACCTATTTCACAGCTTAAAAGGGAAAAAATGGATGACAACTTGATTTTAATGTATTTTAAAGATTACATGTTGGTCTCAATGCATTCCTAGTACCAGAGAACATGCAAACAAATGTTTCATTTTTTTTACCCTGTTTATTACCAAAGATACGACTAAATATGACTTTTCACGATTCAGCGACGACCATTTTGAATTTGTCTCGTTTTGTTGGCTAACCATTGAAAATAGAGCCCGGCAAACACCTTAAATAAATTAAGCACCTAAAAGAGTCTAAAAGAGTTATTTGACAGCCGTAAACATGAAATGCCTCCACCATTAACATTTTCTGGAAATCTGCCTAGTCTTTATTGCTGTGATTCGATGTGCTTGTCGGTAGCCCCACAACGTTTAGTATAACACGCAGTATCATCGTGAAACTGTCAAATACTGATGAAGGTACTAAAGTCAGTTTTAAAATAAACGTTGGACATAACAGGCAAAACTTCGTTGTTTTGTCCATATTTATACAGTGTACAGTTTATTATGCATTGTTCTAATTGTAGTGAAGGTGAAACTTGTATAAATATAACGTCTATGTACACGCAATTGCATCTATTCAACTACACGATTGCATTATGTTAAAATTATTATTAGAATGTATGGTTCAAAATTATATATTTCATGTTTGCTATATGTATCTTTACATTTATAATGTAGCGATTAACATTTTTAATATCCATTTTTCAACATATATATATTTTACGTATATTTCATATAAATAAAAATGAAAAATAACAAGCTGATTTAAAGCACAGCTATATAATATATCTTTCCTTTTCACCATCAGCTGTCAATCTGGTTTTCTCGACCTTCTGAATCTGACTTCTTGGATAAGTTTCAAGTATTTGAAAACCCACCTGTTTGTGGGTTCAAACGACAACTGAACTATTTCTAAATTTAATACATGTAGGTGACATGGGGCCCGGCCATTTTGAATTGTAATACTCTAGTATATATTTGTTTGATATTATTTGTTATAATATTCAGCTGATGTTATTTCCTTATGTCTTCTAATTGTATGACATTGTCACTTCAATAAACTTTAAACCCTTTAATAATCATATACATGTATGTACAAAAAAATCTGTGTACATGACTTTCTGAGATATAGCACATGATAACGATATGGAGCCGTTTCTTGAAATGAAGTAAGGTGAAATGCAGATAATGGTATAAAAACAGTTTCATTTGGAGAATGTAGGCCTAGATAGGTTGGGTTCTTACCAGCTATTGTATGTCTATCAGTTGGAGGTCCAAGGTTTCTTAGAAGGAGAGGTGGGTGTGCAAAATCGCATCAAACCTTCCACAAGAGCCTGGCCATAATCTGCATTATATGGTACATTGTAAGAAAAGCATTGTGCATGCGTCATAAAGAAATGATACAAATAATTTCTCGTGGAGTTATATACAAAATGTTCAAATGAATAGTTGCATTTCACATTGATACGTTTTCCATGTTTTAAGATTATATAAAATACCATAAATATATATATCAACACTTGAGTTTTTATTCAATTCGAAATGTTCATAAATGTCTTTGAAATTATATAAAATAGTATTGTGTGAAATCTGTAAGAACAAAATGTAGACTCACTACAGGTTACATAGTTGAAATGTCACTTTATTCAATGCCACACAGATAACATTAAAATATAACTACCGTGATAACAATTTTAAAACGCCTGACAATCTGTGTTAAAACGTTCGTGTTGAAGCTCAATGACAATATCATTGCAATGGATACATCAGCTCCATTATCTATTGAAACACCTCCATTCACAGTTGAACCTGTTGATCTTGAACTATGTTAAGTCCAATTTATGAATAACATCAGAAAATAACCATTTTCATTATTTTCACATTCTGACAGCTCAAAATGTTAGGTAGCTCAATTTCTATCTACTCCATGTTCAAGTTAACAGGGTCTAATAATCTCCCTTTCTCAAATTTATGGATACTTGTACTTTGGCAGGCTTATGCTGTATATAATATATAGGACATGGATAAAAGAATAGTGGAATAAGCCATGAGCTCTATATCTGTGGGAGTAAACCTATCGATGTACAAGTAGCCATTGTAAACTATCATGCTACAACCTAGGTGCAACAATAAAGATTATTCCAGTCATTTTTGTATTATCAGCTCGCAATAAAATCACAGATACAGCATTTGAAATAACAAAATGGAATGCTACAATCAGAGGGATCATCCTTCTACACTCTCGCGATCATACACAAACATTTCTTGGGTAACTTGACCAAGCCTATCACAAATAGCATTATGAATAGTTCTGAAAACAAATCATTGGATTTCTATTTATATAAATGACATCACTAAATTGGCAAAAATATCCAACTCCCGAAAAGTTGTGTCGCATAATATAGGCCTATGTACTGCCTTTCGACCAACATTCATGGACGCCATCTCAACATACCAATACCACTGTTCAAGTCCCCATGATTCAAATGATTTTGGAACTTTTACACAATTAGTGGTGTCATCTGCATGTAGTTTTAACCTCAAACTTTTTGACAATATTTTGTATAAATAAGGCAATATTTTTGGACTATCTACAATGATATTCTCAATTTAAAAAGGTAAATTAAATTGATATTATTATTCAACAAACAAGCCCTAATTTGCAAACAGTCTTGACTATTATTCATTATTCATTTATTCAGACAAATGTTTGATCATCTATTACTTGCAATTGGTTGCACCAAGATGCCGAGATGTTCATCATATTCTATATTTCCATATATTTCTTTGGGATACATCCAGTTCATTGTGTCCATGCATGCCACAAATCATCCACAGAGTTTTCTGAGATCATTAGGCACATCGGGTTCTGAAATTAAAGTACAAGAAATGCGTATTACACAATTCAATGCTAATAGGAATATTTATACCGTACCTGTAACCTGAAGGCTGCTGATACGGATTACCGTATCTCTAGTGGCGGCCTACATCAAATGGAGCGCAATTAATTGGGTTAGTTACAATTCATTTCCTCCTTTGCATTTAATTGTCCGGGGGAGTTAAAGCATTATCCCCCACCTCCACCCCCATCCTCCCCCCCCCCCACACACACACATGATAACAAGCAAAAAAATAATAAAAACAAAATATAGAGAAAAAAAAAACCATTAACATTCAGGGGGAAATTATGTTACACTTTTTTTATTGTGAGGATAAGAATATATATGATTCGAGGACAATATTTGTACAATATACTTCACATACGTGAAGAACCTAAACTATTGGTAAAGAATCATCATTTCATACGTGCAATCCACATTTCATGGGATCTTAAGGGGAAAAGGCGGGTCAACGTAGAATCCGGCAACGAGGATGAACTTTATCATTTGAATGTCGTCTGCTGTCAAAGTGCAACAGTGTAAATCCATCATTATCAATGCGCTGTAGCCATGACAACAACGTGACAACAAAGTCACTTGAAAAAGTGTGTATCGCTCAAAGGGTCATTATTGTCCACATCTGAGTAAAACAAAAGGTTGACACCTGCGCTAGTCTGTGCCAGAGGTGACATCTTTGTCATACCAGAGGGAAAAAATGCTGGCAACGTTTGTTTCATCTTCGTCTGAGTGCCGAAGGGTCGATGGCCAAATCGAATTATAAAACGTTATTTATGACCTATATAATTCACATTAGGGAGAGAACCCTGGATACATAATACATCATATTATGTTGCACCATTTGTATAATAATTCCGAGGGCATAGGCCGAATTGAATAGCCATCCCCGTATACTGATGCCATTGTTTAATAATACTTCACGATGGCCAATGAAATGAAGGGGAAAGAAGATCATGTGGAACATCAAAAACGCAAAAAATCCCATATCCATTAAAAACAATGGTCTCATTTCCCACATCTCGAGAGATTATTTGGCATTTTTTCCACATCCCATGAATTTTAAGGCCTTTTTCCACATCCCAGTTCATTGAAATCCCGCTTCCCTCTTTTTCTGCCTTTTCCCTCTCATTCACCCCCTCCATAAACTCCCCCTCCCCCTAAAAATTCTGAAGTCCCCCCCTCTCATAATTTCTGACTGCTCTCATATTTTCAAACTATAAACCAACTTGTACGACAATGTGGTGACCTACACGGTCGTCCTGTCGACTGACATCTGCCGTTATCCCGCGATGAGCGAAGCGTAAATTCTCTGATAACTAAGCGCTCAATTATGTATGGCTCAACTGACAAGCTCCGTCCTGAACGGGCCATTACCATCATTGCCATGCAACTTTGAATCATTGCCCAGCCTGTGTCGACCTTACTCTACCACTACATAGCAAACTACAAACGTGACACTGACACCTACACGTTAAATAGGTACAGGATATACACTGTATGTGCATGAACGCTAACGTGAGTGCGCTACGATAGTCATGTGATGCATACTCCCCAGGGAGTTGAGAACGATGCCAAGGATGCTACTAATTCACAGGCATGGAAAATGGAAATACATGTATGCCACAGTCCACAGATCGTGACGCCTATTTGATTAATCCTGTTTCACACTCTCATGCTCTACACCACATTGTCTTTCGTCTTATTTACAAGTGTACAATGTAAATTAATTTAGAATGATTTTAAGTGCCTAAAAGGTTTTCCCGTTACACGCAGTTTCATCACACGTAAAGCAGATAAAATCAGTAATGATTAATAAGATGGGCAGTATATTGAACATTTGCAATCTGCATCTAGCCACATTGTTATGAACTGGAATTAATTAAGGGACCGATACAGAATTGAGCATTTGGGTCAAGACAAAAATTGTGTTGATGAATTAATATGAGCGATGGAGCTGCTCGTAATAGTCCTCACCAAGCAAACAGAGTGTAATATTAGTGAGTGGTTTGCTTTGGTCTCAGGGAGTTCTTGGCTGACAGACTGATTTATTGCTTACAAATTAATACACAGTAGACCTACATTGCAGCCGATTTCCATGAAACTACATTGTATAGGCACTTTCAACTTAATGGCGTATAGATGTATTTATAGTGATTGCTACAAAGACTTTATATACTCGGGTCCTGGCAAACGCACCTCTCATCCCTCCCATCCTCATAACATATTTCCACAAACTGCCTCTGGGATGTTCATTTTTCTGTATTTTCCATTTGTACTGTCACTGTTGTACCAATATCAAAAGTACCCTCCATACTCCAGAGCAGTGTAGAATTTTCCTCTAAATAATTTAATATAATAATAACATAAACAAGGACCAATAATATGGGATTACTCTGTTAACAAAGAACATTCATAACCATGAGTTCACATCACTCGCTTATCACCGGTCTAGTTCCAACCCTGTCAATTACGCATTGAATACACACAGCAATGTGCCATTTGTTTCACATTATATGTAGATTATCTGCAGATCCATGTGTTCAGGGATTTGCGGAAGGGCACTGGAATATCCACGATGCACACCACTCCCGTCCATCCCCTTATATAAAAGACACAACTGATGGGTTTTCGCTCTTATTGCCCCAGTGTCCCCGTCTGAATATGTATGAGTCTCTTACTCCTGTCACCTCTGGTTGCACCAACCCACCCACCCCACCCAAACATTTATTTGCTAATAGAAATATTTGGGGTGCGGTCACTATTCCTATCTAAAACCAGCAGGTGGCTACAAACAAATGCATTGCGGGGGGGGGAGGGGGAATAGACGAACAGTATCAGTCTTTATCATTTCTTTCTGTCACTCTGTAGCGTCACAGAGCTTTGGTTGATTGAGACTGCACCACGTGGGTAAAAAATGTACTAACTATTTTGAGACACCTTGTACGATCGTACCTAAATATTTCATATGAGACAGCGAAAACGCTTAATGCATATGCAAAACAGAAACAGCCACGTGCTTGATTTGTTTGTCTATTTATTTCCCATGATTCCTAGCTATACGAAAACAAGTGTATCCACACGACCAAGAAGACTGAGTCTGCAAACGAGTGCACGAAAACGAAAAAGCCTAAGACCACACATATTGTATGGAATTACCCGGGGTGGTACACTGAGGGAAAGCTTCTGGTCCGGTTTCTGGATCTTATGCAGTAGAGGTTATTGGACAAGTTATGTTTGTTAATGAGAGTGATGAGGACTGGACCATGAGACCAGCGTCATGAGACTGGGTGTGTGGTATGTATACTACTATGATTTACAAACACTACACTATACACATCACTACTATTATGTAGATAATAGAATTGATA
Organism: Streblospio benedicti; assembly: GCA_019095985.1. NCBI lineage: Eukaryota > Metazoa > Annelida > Polychaeta > Spionida > Spionidae > Streblospio > Streblospio benedicti. Next base: position 57,559,389 of record CM032664.1, on the reverse strand, counting down.
GCATACAAACCACACACCCTTTCCATGATGCTGGAGCCCATGGACTGGACAACTGACCTTATGGCTTTGGGTTTTGTTCTCTAGTACGGTTGTCCTTGTGGGTAGGGACAGGGGACAGAAAACTAGCAATGGCAGATCCAGGTTTTTGTAAAAGTGGGGGCACACTTAGCAATTTCATAAAAATCCCTATGAAAATGAAGTATTTTGGTGGGAAAAGGGGGCGCACGCCCCCGGCACCACCCCACCCCCTCTCTGGATCTGCCTATGACTATATCACGAGTACTGGCTACTTGTATACTCACCTTACGGCTTGGCGTTTAGTCCTGTAGTACTGTTGTCCTTGTGAGTAGGGAGAGGGGACAGAGTACTGTATCACGAGTACTGACTGCGCATGTACTGGCTGCTACTCATTGCGGTCGCTGAAGGATCACAGAGACCGGACTCGGCTACAAAATATAACAGGAAATATAAACCAATGTTGATTGTGTTTATGATTAATTCACAGTAAGTTAATCAGAAATTTGTTTGTGATTGGCTGGATTCAGATTGAATTTGATTGGCTAGTTAAGTTTGCATTTCCATAAAGACTATGTGAGACTTTATTTAGTATTTTGTAAGGTGACTGATAGTGCTTGTATATCAACTACTAATATCCTACTCGCATTGTTTGTTATACCATCAAAGGAATGAAATAAATCAAATTAAATCCAATCAAAAATTAATCCACAATGCAAACCCACCTTAATCCAGCCACTCAAAAACAACTTCCTGGTTAATCTACTGAGAAATGAAGCTATGGATATTGGTGAAAACATTTAAATTGTAATAGCATATAGACCTGTGTCAGCTTATTTCAATACAAGTGGTATAGTATACTAGAGCATAAATCAAGCTTAAAAGCTTAAAACCCTTGGTATCTATGTCTGTTGGTTACCCTTCTGTTTATATACAATAGTAGTAATGTGTGTGTTGTCGTGTTTGTAAACCATAACAGTATGCATACAACACACCCTGGGTCACATGATTGAATATGGTAAATTGCTTAGGTTTTTATAGAAATTGTTTCATCTCTAAATGTAAATGTGTGTATAAAATACCAAGCACTACAGCTAAAGTCAAATGTTGCCCATTCAAGCACCCTAACACTGTAGTAGCCTTGCCGTACCCCTTGACCTATTCCTATAGTGGCGATGATATGCAAGAGAACGTCCCTATCAAGGGCACCACTCAGGGGACCGACCTCAAGTGGTCTCAATAGAGAGGTGGCCAATTTACTAAGTCTAGCGGGGGTCTCTTTGGGAAGACTTGGCACTGCGACAGATTGTCTTATTAGAGAGGTGGTCTCCTTGCAGATATGGGATGTTTCACTTTCAACTATAAAACAAGAGAATGCCACAGTATCCAATAATCAAAGCCCACTACAGGCGCGTGTCGGCTCGTGCCTCTGTCGTCCATCTCTCGTTCTGTCGTCTGGCCGCATTATTCAGTCTCCCTTACTAATGACGGATGGAGCAGGCAGATTTCTCATTATAGATTGCATACATTGTGCATTATTCTGCGATATAACCTCTAAAACCCTCGGGGGAGCGGATCTCCAATATATTTTGTCAGTACAGATGTGCCATTTTATAGGTCACCTTTTCCAGCCTCTTGATAAATCATTGGGTCCTATTTCTAGGTATTTGATAAATCATTGGATCCATATTTTGAGAAATTAGTATATTATTGGGTCTTGATTTTAAGACAGCATTATATATTAGAATCTTATCTCTAGAGATAACTATATCATTGGGCAATTTGACTAATGATTGTGGTGTGAAATTGCAATAAACTTAACTAATTATAGATATGTTCATTCTTCATCTCTGATGTAATGTTATTTATAAATGTGTGAAGATGTTTGTTTGCTTTGTGTATTTCTGTAGGCCTAGTATGTTATGAATGAACTTTGGATTTAGTATATTCATGGGTATACTTTGATTGAATTTTGCTATATATTTGGATATGCTTTTTACAACTCTTGCTATGTTTATCGGTGCTGTTCCTGAAGTCAAAATGGCACACCCGTACCCAAATATAGTCTGAGCCCCCCCCCCCCCCCGGATTTCTAAGACACACAGAGTAGAACCTACAATTAAGACCACATCTCTTTTGAGACCACCTCTATAATAGGACCAATTTTCACGTTCCCGAACCTCCATGAAGTTTTCCATTGAAACCACCTAACACTGGTCACAAAGGTGGTCCTAATAGAGAGGTTCAACTCTACATGTGCCGAAGATTTAACAGTTACTGCCACGTACCAACAGATTAGTTATTTTCTCTAGCTTAACTTTATAATCACGTGACCATATCGAGACATTTGGCTGGAGACCTCTGGCTGGAAACATTGTATGGGACACAAGGATGTAGTAACTAAGAGTTTGTGATAGTACCAGCTGGATAGTACTACTGGTTTGTGTGATAAATATGATGGTTATGACCCGTCAGTATCAGCAAACAGCGATATAGGAGACACTGGTTGTTTTCATTGTATTATATTTCAGGCCTCCAACAACAACAGAACTATACTAATGGATTGATCAGATAATGTATACGATCACGTAGTATAAACTGCTCATACTGATCTCTCTGGGGGTCACTTTATCTCTTGGTGAATGTAGACTGTACTTATATGGGCCCCAAGGACTACTGCAGTAAACTGGTTCAAATATGTTGGAAGTTGTAGGGCTTATTTCTGTGAATATATCCACATGCATACAAGCATTCGTCTCTGCCTAAGTGATAAACAAATGTTTAGTCCCAAAGCACTGCATGCTGAAAATCATTTCAAAAAGCAATAATCTTGCCTTTAGGGACGTTTTATAGCCTAGCCATAGCCGCTGTGTGCGTGTGGCTACTTGTAAACAGTAAACCTCCAAATGAGATCACTTCTAAAAAAAGATCACCTTTCAAGTCTTCAACAAAGAGACCACTGCGAGCCTCCACAAAGAGACCACCTCACTATCAAGACCACTTGATGTCAGTCCATACAGGTGGTCTTACAAGAGAGGCTCTAATGAGTCTAATCTATCGATATATGTTCCAAAAAAAACGATGGTTTGGAACACATTCCACTTTTCGGGGGGGGGGTCGTCCAACTTTTCTGATTCCTTTTCGCTGAACTTTTTTATCACGTTACTGTATATTTTTTCAAATATTTTCTTTTTGCAATTGTCAAACAGTGCAATGACTATGTAAAGAACTTTTACTCTAGCGGAGGGGGGGGGTCACTCAACTTTTTAAAAATGTTGATGGGGGGATCGGCTAACTTTTCTTCGAGTCCCAAAAAATAGACGACCCCCCCCCCCCCCCCCACCCCCACCCCCGGTATCGTTATTTATGATCGTTCCCTAAAATGCATACCATGTCTATTCCTGACCACATATCACGACAATTCGTAATACTGTCGAGTCTGGAGCTATAGGCTTACTATCTATATGTAAAAATCTGCGAAAAAAATATGTTTTAGGACACATTCTGTATCTCATTTTTTGTGTGTCATAAATTCCTTCCCTGCCTACATGCTACTGGCAAAGCGTCACACTGTCGACATAATAAACATTACATATGTTGGAATACTGATTATTCATTTTGAGAAAAATGCTTTATACTTGCTTTATTATAAGCCAAATATTTTCTCCTTCTTGTCAAGAAGGCTTCATCAGGGCCAATGTTCATTGGCACTGATGAAGCCTTCTTGACAAAAGGGAGAAAACATTTCGCTTATATAATAAAGCAAGTATAAAGGATTTTTCTCAAAATGAATATTTATTGTTGTACAATAAGAAATCCAATGAATCTGTTCAATACAGTACATATGGCGGGTGACTAAACGGCAAGATGATACGCCACAACTTATAATGTTGCCTACAGACGAAATTGTGCCACGTTAGTAAATCTCTCATCTTCACCACTTTACGACAAACACCTGTCAGGAGCACTCAAAATACTTGCAAAGGAACATCGCTTCAGATGCAAACTTGCTCAGGAGTTGGTTTAATGGGTTTTATGATTATTGTTGTTTGAAACTATATGTATGATGTCGTATGGTTTTCGTGTCTGAGATGATGACATCAGAGGACATTGAGAGGTTGATTTTGAGCCAGCTTTCATAAAAATTAGCTGAAAAGACAACTCTCTTTACAATGCATTAGACCCATGATGTAGATGTATTGGAGAGTTGACATGCGACCACCTACATCAACAATTTGCAACACTCCTGCCATCAACATGTACACGTCCAATGCACGTTTAATGGTGAAGTAGCTACAACTGTAACCATCTACATAGATTCATAGAATGTCGTAAACATAGTCTGGTACTAAGAATACACACCAAGTAGGTCTATTAAGCAGTCACTTCATGCTGTGCTATGTACACTACGACAACACATGGTCTTGCTGCACGTCTTGTTTAGTGTTATATCATGTTGATTACCATGCTTAAAAGTTAGTAATTCGAAGGTGTGTGTGTGGGGGGTTTTTTGTGTGTGTGTGTGTGTGTGTGTGTGTGTGTGTGTGTGTGTGTGTGTGTGTGTGTGTGTGTGTGTGTGTGTGTGTGTGTGTGTGTGTGTGTGTGTTGTGTGTGTGTGTGTGTGTGTGTGTGTGTTTTTGTGTGTGTTTGTGTTGTGTTTGTGTGTTGTGTGTGTTTGTGTGTTTTTGTGTGTGTGTGTGTGTGGGGGTGTTGCTTTTTGTTTTTTTTGTTTTTTTTTGTTTTGGGTTGTTGGAAACAAGAAGCAGGATGGGAACACGGGTAATTTTTGTTTGTATTTGCTTTCGGTCAAGTCACAAGACTTTCTCTAGGACAACATCCTTGAGCCCTAAAACAAATTGTAATTGTACATTACACCACAATCTCATGATGATTAGGCTCTTTTAACAAAGGTCATGTGACTTAGCTTTTGCTTAAGAAAACAACACACTAAAACATTCTAAGTGCTAGTTTCAAATATGATAAATGAACAGAAAACTTTAATAACCAAACACTCAAAACAATGTCCCGTATGTTGTGATCTAGGCCAAAACAACACATGAACAGGTGGTTTGGAAACAAGAAGCAGGATGAAGACGAAACACGAGCCGATATACAGTTAACGTTGGGTCACTGAGTGATTACCGTTATTACCTGACGTGGTTATCATTCTCTCATGTTTGCCGGAAATACTTGATTCTGATTGGCTGAGGGACGTAGTGGAAAATTTGAATATTCTACACTACAAAGTTTAAGACCGAATATCAGATGAATAAACATGGCGCTATTATACGAGTGGGGTGCATGAGAGATCAGACGACATCTCACTGAATGTGGAATTTGACAGAACTCGTTCGCTGGACTTAACACTCAGTGAGATATTGAAGAAATTTACCATGATTGGTAGTGGTAAATCTGTTAATTTACTGCCTAAATTTAATTGTGCACAAATTGGAGCAGTGAAAATTAACAGATATACTACTACTAAACATGATACATTTTTTCGTCATTTCTGACCCCCCACACACACCCACACCCCACACACACACACACACACACACACACACACACACACACACACACACACACACACACACACACACACACACACACACACACACACACACACACACACACACACACACACACACACACACACACACACACACACACACACACACACACACACACACACACACACACACACACACACACACACACACACACGTGAACCACACAACACACACCACGGTCATAACATACCATAATCTATACAGAGGCCACAGTGGAACCTCCAATTAAGACCACCTCTGTAATAAGACCACTTTTCACAGTCCCAACCCTCCATAAAGCTACCATAATCTATACAGAGGCCACCTTTCTATTTAGACCACCTTACACTGGACCCAAAGCCGGTCAGCCTAACAGAGAGCTTCCACTGCACCCTACCTGTGTTTTGCTGTCTGCGGCTCGAATCGACGCCGTGCGAGAACGCGCTGGTGGAGTAAAGACTCGCATCGTCCGTGGCCACACTGTGCGCGCTGCCGTAGATGCTCGGGCCCGAGTTGAGACTAATCCCGTCCAGGGCCGCGGACTGTCCCGTGCCCCCCGCACCTTGCTGCTGCACGCCCGCGGGGTCGAACGGGGGCGGGTTGATGGTGCTGCCGGGTGGAGGGGCCACCCCGGCCGACAGGCATCCCTCCAGCGACGACGGCTCCTCCGTCAGCAGGTTGGTGTCCTCTATGGCGATCCCCGGCACCACCATCCCGCCCGGGCCTCTCTCCACCTCGTCCTCGGGCGGGCGGCGATTGCCGGCACCGGCTCCCCCGCCCCCGCCTCCACGTTGCATGTTCACGCCGAAGTTATCGTACATCTCCTCCTCCGTCTTCTTGCCGCGCAGCAGACTCATGATCCTCTCGTTCTTGTAGCAGACGGCAAACACGAGGAAGAGGATTAGGAGTAAGCCGACCAGGCACACGCCGGCCACAGTCACCACCCGGATGTGCCACAAGTGCTCTGGCGTGCGCCAGGCGTGCGGGTCCCAGTCGGACTGCGGGTCGAGCACCGTGAAGTCGTTACACGCTTCGCTGGACATGGGCGGAATGCCGAACAGGTGGGGAGACGTTGCCGTCGTTGACGCTGACGCCGTACGGGTGTTGTTGATGCTTGAATAGTTGCCGAGTAGGGAAGAATCATTCAATGCGCTTAGATTATTTGCGGGTTGCAGCAGCGGCGCACCTTGCTGCTGCAGCAGCAGACGAGATTGTTGCTGCGTCGTCGTGTCGTCTGTGACGGCCTCTGACGTCCGGGAGCCGAACATGGCGGTGGTGCCCGTAGTCTCTGCCCCTGAGATGATGCTGCCCTGAGCCACAACCACAACCACCCTTAATCGGTGTCTTCACGACCACAGCCAGAGGGTCGAGCATGCCTTAAAGCTAATCCGTGGTGCCTGTTACAGCAACATACATCCACTGACAACCACAACCACTGACTTTCTCCTCTTCAAGCACACTATTACTAACGTTGCATATATCCTCAGCGAAGTTACGACTATGGCCGCCGCTGCCGCCGCCGTCGTTGTCGTTGTTCTGGGCTCCTCTGTTTGTCTAGAGAGATAAAGGGCTCCTCGAGCAGAGACAGGTTTTTATGCGGCCAGCTCCGTAGGCTAAATAGCTCGTCGCCGCTGGTCTCAGTTGCTCAGCAATAATTCTGGATCATGTCAAAGCGGCTTCCTGGTTTTCCTCTCAGTCATACGAGACTTTGTTCGCTAATATATACGTTATTGCGTTATTATTGAGTTATTACAAGGTGTCCTTGTAATCTCGTTTACCAATTTGTATGTTTAATGACAGTTTCTAATGTAGAAAGAAGCTTAGAGGGAAGAATATACCCTACCTCATTCTTAAGTCGCAGTAAAAATCCAGGGCCATTCTCACTAATTTTCTAACCATTCTCATTTCACAATTTCTAAAAATTTCAATTTCTCACAATTCTCAAAGGAAATTGACCCCCATTCTCATTTCAAGGGCCATTCTCACATCTCAAAATAGGTATATTTCCCCCTCAGCTTTTTGTAGAAGTGAGCTTCTTGATAATACTAGGTTTAATCAGTTAACTCCGAATGGATGTTGCACGTTTAAAAGTATTGTGTGTTTTTTTTTCCTACATGCATAGGCGTCTAACAATTCTCAGTGTTCTGTTAAATCTTTGCTTTTACTCATCGGTCAATGTTGGAGTGTTTAAAAGCCCTTTAAATACTACTGTTGATACTCTGCTTGTATATGTATTTTTTTCTTAACGTGTTTCCATGAGTAAATTCGGTTGCTAATGAAGAAATAAATAAAATACCTAGAAAACCAACCAAATCAAATCTTGAATATTTCTAAATTCATTGTGCTCTCAACCTTAGGGATCGTTCACAAATGACGTCACCCGGCAGGGGGGAGGGGTGTAGCGTAAGATGTCGAAAGATGACGGGGGGTCTAGCACTTGGATGATGTCACATTTTGAAAAGAAAAGTTGTAGTTATGTAACAGTATTTGAACTTATTTTCTGAAATATTAAGTGAGTTGTGATTTATCTACTTGTTGAAATCGCATTGCCATGTTTGCTTTATATCCTAAATACATTTGTAAAATTATGTATAAATTATAGACACATTTATTCAAATGTATTTATATAACGGCACAGTTAAATTAATGTTAAATGCCGTCGTGAAATCAAGTCGCGGTGGGGGGTAGGGGGGTAGGCAAAGATGACGTCACTAAACGGGGGGGGGGGGATGCCGCAAAAGATGACGAAAGGTGACCGGGGGTGTGTGAAAAAAGGCCAAAAATGAGGTGACGTCATTTGTGAACGATCCCTTATATCTTAGGGACGGTGCAATATTTACCAGGAAGGGGGACCCGTGCATTTGGTAGGGGACAGGTAACTTTTTTCAAGGTGCAAAGTAGGGGGGCCGGGTGATTTTTCATTCTTTTTGGGCATGGGACATGTACTTTTTTCAGCTGCTGAAATCCCACCTCGACGTGAGCGAAATTCATGGGAGGGGACGCGGACTTTTTTTATGAATAGAGGTCATGGGACATCAGTTTTTTTTTCATCACATCAGCATGGGACAAGACCTTTTTTCAGACTAGTTATTTGATACGCACCGGTCCCCCCGCCTGTTAAATATTGCACCGTCCCTTATAAGTAATTTAGACTCTAATTTTATGGACGTAATGGCAAGAACAAGGTTTATTTGGTTTACATCACGCATATTTTTGTTGGTAATCAGTAGTAGTAGTAGTTTTTCAGTGCGTATTCATAAGGTGGTGTCTAAGGTCGTTACAGGTGTATCAGGACAGTCATTCACAAGGTGTTTCAGGACAGTCATTCATTTAGTGTGTGCGTTATATTAAGTGTTTGCGTTGTGCTTAAAATGTTTACAGTTTGCATTATGTATTATCATTCTATATTGATGGTATAAAATTCAACTTAGATCTTGAAATGCAATTTGATTTTTGGTGGGATTTTTGTTTGTTTGTTTTGTCTTAATATTTTGAAAAGAGAGAGGAAAGAAAAATGCTTATACAGAACATACATAATACCTGTACCTAAAAAAGGGGGCAGGGGGAAGGGTGTCTTATTTTTTTTATCCAATATTTTTTTGTTCATTTCTCACCTCTCTTTATACATGTAGGTCAAATTTGCGATTAGGTAAATAGAAGTCAATTTGGCAATTTATTTTGATTTTTTTCGACGTAACCACTCACTTTAGTGCATAGATCTACAGATCTAATGGGACTCCTCAGTAGGGGTACCACACACATTTATGAAAACTACGATCCGCCCGTCTCAGATTCACATTATCTAAGAAATTCCCATAGAAAAAAATAGTCAATGTTCGTTCATAAGTTTCATTACATGTTCTAGTTTTACATGCTCCTAACCATGCTTTATCAATGTACATGTTGTTGACAATGTGTAATAAATAGATTTGTAATGTGGAAAGACATGAAATTCTTTATTTTTCAACAATTCATCATGTACTGAAGTGAAAAGACCAAGAACTTATTTATAGCTGGTGTCTGAGGATTCTCAATTGATGTTTGAGTGTGGATTAAATTTATTCAAATGCTTACAGAAAACAAAATTGCTGAATTTTAGGTAACTAACATTTCTGTACGCAACAAATAGCCTACATGTATGTCATTGATATCATGAGTAATACTCAAGCGGATAATGTATTACTATTTTAATATATATATTTAGCTAATTGCGTTCTTCGATAAAATATGGCGACAAATATATTCTTAAACTCTGATACATCTGAAACCACGCGGTCCATCCTTAACCATCAACACGATTGCACCTCGTATCAAATCCACATAACATCCTGCTATTCCTCCTCACCGGGGCCGAAAATATTTTCTTCAATCTCATTGCTTATTATAAATTAGACATAAAATCCCATTTCAGTGTGTAGTAATATAATCATAAAATCAAGAAGCCTATGTAATTTCATCCCAAGCGAGTGGCCAGAAAAGGCAATCATTACATTGCCGAGCGGAGCAAATACAGCATCCGGTCCAGCCAGTGACAGGTCTGACAGCCCATGAATTTTTCATGACTTGGGTCCGGCGAAGAACAAAAGGAAGAAATAGCACCGTGAGCAGGCTGGTCATTTGTAGGGCTATTTGATTTAAGCATATTGGGGAGTGAATCGCTCGCTTCGGGGTGGAGTGTGGTAAGCTGAACCGCCACCGCCACCGCCAAGTCTGATTTAATGGCATTCTATTGGTTTTGATTTTTCCGGGGATTTTCCTTACTGCCCAGCCAGCCTGAAGGTATATCATTAGTAAAGTAAATCTCAATGCTGCTTTGATGAAATGCAACTTACGCTTGCTATCATCAGTTTTCATTCATGCTTCGAGAGGATTGTTCGAGATTTTCAGATGACTGCTGCATTTGGATGGAATGGCAACTTATCAGGTTTACTGTTTTTATGAAAAGTAGCATTCATAATGCCAATGAAAATAATCTAGTATCCATTGAAAACTTCAAGGTTAACCTGAGAATCAATGGACATGAACTATTATACTTTGGTTATATGCAAATACTTAATGGTCATACTATTATCATAATGAATGTTTAAAAAGACATTGAAAGGTTTACTATAGAATGTTTTGTTTTTGTGTGAAAAATAGAACGTATTAGAAAAGAAATGAACTTCAATAGCTATATATAAGTTTATTCAGAAGATAAATTAAGCTCACACATGAGTGATGGTGAGAAATTCTACCACATAGCAAGTGGTTGTGGAATACATCTTGGCAATATTCAAAATAATTGCCTTTAGTCACTGTGATACATCTCCGATGAGAGATCAATCAAGGGAATGAAGCGGCTCTTTGGTATTCGAATTTACAGAAATTAAATGCAACTTCAATGCAGACTTTTTACCCCATGCTGTTGAAAATAAACGGCATTTAATGCAATCGCCACTTTCCCTTCACTGACCTTTAATCATGAACACCTTGATACAGAGGTATATAATTGTCACATTGAAAATAGTTAAACGGTAGTGATATGGCACTTACAGAGCTAGAAAAAGGCAGTAACTTATAAAAAGCTGCAGCTTTACAAGAATAAAATTCAAACGCTTTCTCAAATAATCATAAAAATACTGATTCACTGTAAATCAAACATATAACATGTGATTTTGCTTATATTAGATCACTTTCGATTTTCTCATAACAACTTAATAAATCAATGCATTTACTTAAAAACTACAACAGAATAAAAGAATCAAGGTTATAATGAAAATATATAACTCTTTATCAAAATAAACTGAAAATCTTTAACATTTGTGGTCTTAATAATGTGGATTTTGCTTAACTCAATAGCAGAGAAGGTTATTCAATAACAATAACAATTCTAATGCGTTAACAAATTCAACGGTGAAGATAAATTCTGAATAATTTCACTTAAACTAAGCTTTCTAGTGATACAAACTCGCACCATTGTGACTTAAAAAGTCTACAAGAAACATTTGTATCTAGTGTTGTGATTACCTAAGCAGTAGTAGCAAGTATAGGTTCTACAGTTCTATCTATGAAGAAATATCTAGCAGGAAAATATCACGCCATCATGTCAACAGTTATATGTACAGCAAAATAATACATAATCTTGTGTGGGCAACAATAAAATACATTCTATGTTATAACCTAACGACCGCTAGCTAAAAGTATGCATATAAACATAATGAGGTATTTAAGTCAGTCGGAATCGCCAGTCTGTCAGTTTGTGTAGCCATTGGCTGCTTTAATAATAAAATTCACCTGTATATAGATGATATACGTAATAATGGCGACAAAAACAAATTCACCGAATGTGATACTCACGATGCAATATATTAATGAATAGCATGCTACAAAAATACACAGCGGAGTGGAATGGCTGACTTTTTTTCTGTACAATAAACCATCAATAGCAAGCAATGGCCGCACAAACCGTCCATAGGTTAAACAACTACAATGCTTTGATCAGTCACGGGATAACTGATAATGCAAATCCACTAAATCAATAAGACCTATGTATCAGCATCACCATTTATCACATTTGATTTCAGGCCCAAATTATGATTGCTTCTAGAAACATAATATGAAAAAATAGAGCTTTCGATTTCTGAACTACGGTATATATCAAAATCCACCGGTTGATACAATTGAGATTACAAACACATACCAATATCACCTTGGTATCACTTTCTCTCGCCTACATGTAAAATATAGCACTAGACATGATACACAACTGCACCAAACAATATTATCTGCACTACAAGAAAATAAACTGATAAAGGATTTCACTGCCAACGAACTGTGACCTGCTTACATACTGAATTCTTTTCATAAAAAAACATCAATAGACCTAAATACTACAGGGTCTGTTGAGTTTTCAGTAGTGTCGACAAACACAATACACGTATTGCTATATACAAATAAGAAGAAAAAAACAAAAAACAATCTCTTTGGTTTTGTAAATGCACAGCTGTAGAGTACCCACAGTTTGCATGCAATATTGTCCATCCCCTGCATCAGTCCTCGGCCAGGCAAATAAATAAAACCTCCTCGTCTGCGTGCAGCAGATTAGGACCTGTGTTATCGGCTTTTTCATGAGATCACTTTTCACTTTTGATACAGAAATACAACACTAGGCAAGAAAGATAATCGTGCATCGAACATGCAGCACATTCATCCTCGTGGAATCTACTGCACTTTATTCTATTACCGTACAACCTGTTACTTTCTTGATTTATGCACAGAATGTGAATTCCTGGAAACAATTATCGTGGGACTTTCGTGATGTAGTTACAGGAAGTTTGCTACTTTACACATATGTAAAGTAGCTCAAATAAAATGAGCATTATTCTTAGTGACTATTTGAACACATTATTTCATCGACCCGAAATAGTTCCCAAATTGAAATTCCCTGCCCGCATTCTTTGCCTTTATACCTGGAAATAAAACCAATGGCGGCGGAGACCAATTAACTGAAACACACCGGCAAATAATCCACATACACCTTAGTCTGCGATGGACGAAGAAATACATGAGAACAATGTGCACTCGCAATTTCCTCAATCAATATGCTTGATGCAAATTGAGCTTCGGGGGCCGTCAGTGGCGGCTACAGCCAGGTCCCAGCCTTTGCTGAATACAAGTTCATTGCCACCATAAGTAGCAGGGACAGTGGCGGGCTGGCCCGTGGGCAGTCGGGAGCCCTTGGGTGGCGTAAACAACAGTACATGTCAATACGGCTCTTGCCTATTAAATTTGCTACCAAGGCAGTGGTTGTTTTTACATATGTTGTTTTACAGTTGCTTTTGTACTGCTCAAAGATATAGCTTGAATTTTATCTTTCTTTTTTTTTTCAATTGCAATGCATTTATGATTAGCGTTGTATAAAAGTAACATGGATTGTAACCATAATAAGGTCGCATTTGGATGTGTTTTGGCAAGCCACACATATTGGCTGTGGGAAAGTATGCCAAATGTGCAATCATGCATTGACAAAGGAATGCAACTATTGTCCGGTTGATCTTGTGGGCTGCTATTGGTATTTAACTGATATCGATGGCTACATTATATTACTTCAGAACTATCGGTGATATTTTTAAGGAAAAATCGCTTGTGCCTACCGAGGAAAATGGCATGAGCATATAGCATATGTACGAACTTTAAAGAGACGCCGCTTGTGCTGCTATGACCATCTGTGACATGATACATCAAAACTGTTGGCAGATGCACTGTATAATATAACCCATGTCTAAAAACGTACGTAAGCATTTGTTACAAACATCAGTCAGAGTGGACGATGTAGTCGATTCATTGTGATTTACAAACACAGGGCATAAATCAATAGAACACTAGCCTGTCTATTTACACAAAATTGACATTTCCTTTCTCGGCCCCTTCCAACTGCTAACATATCTGGTGTAAGGGGGCGACATTTTATGTAAACCTATCCATTCACAAAGCCAGCTCTCATCACCCGATCACAGCCCCGAAGCTGCCATTTCTTCCCCTGCCTGCGCAAATATTGACGCAGAGCCCACCATTGAACACAGTTCGCAAAAAGATGCCCGGATTGACAATAAATCATCTGCATCCTATCGCAAACACAATATCAATTGGCGACAGTAATTTAATTTGCAGAGGAACAGAAAAGTGGGGATTTCTTTCGCCGCAGCAGCCACGACTCATTTGCTACTTAAAATGTCTTCTATAAAATTGAAATCCGAAGCATTCGAGTCGAAAAAGTTGGGCCCTTCCCCATTCGTACTGTCTAGGAAGTCTAAACTGAACTCTGCGCCCCCGGGGGGGTTCTGCGCGGTACTATGAGGGGGATAGTGCCCTCCCTGTTGTTGCGTCACACTATGCGGTGGCTGCGAATTCCCCGTCACACCCATCGCAGAAGTCTGTGAAATCCCCATCGCCATCGCTTGCTGCTGTCCTCCGTTTTGCATATGCATTTGCTGATGCTGTCCCATCATCATGTGTTGCATGTGCGGGTGTGGGGCGCGCATGCCCTGGTGGGGAGGCATTCCACCCATGCCTCCCCCACCCCCCATACCCCGTTGCTGCATGGCCATCGCCTGTTGATGTTGTGCCATATGCATGCGTGCTCCTTGCATCGCAGCCGCGGGATTGTTATAACCACCGTACTGCATCATACCTCCTCCCTGCGGAGGCGGGGGCCTCGCCATATGTCCAGGATGCCCACCACCACCCCCGGCCATCATATGCCGTGGCCAGTCCGGCGGTCGCTGCTGCGAAATGTTCAGTCCGTCCGGCCCGACATTAACATTCGGCGGTCTCTGACCACGCATGAGCGCGCTGGTGTACGTAGATTGTTCGGTTTTGGTCGACGAGCGACCCACCACCCCCCCATTCACCATTTGCTGCTGCTGCTGCGCTGCTGCCATCATCTGCGGGGGTGGTCTAGCTGGGTACCCACCCCCCGCTTGGGCCGCCCCAACCGCGTTCCCTCCTGCCCCAGGGGGGCCGGGTTGAGGCGATTCGCGCGCTCCGGCAGACATGGAATGTTGCTGGCCGCGGCTTATACCCTCGGTCTTTATTCCCGTAGCCGCGTACATCTCACCAGTTCCACCATTCGGACCCGATTGTCCTCCGTTCGGGCGGTACATTCGACTCGTCTGATTCACCATATTTTGCATCGTTTGCAGAGGATTGGACGAGGCCATGCCGCTCTGCTGTGCCTGCTGCTGAGGATATGTCGGCGGTGGTCGGTTCATATACTGCGCACTTCCCTGCATCCCGCCGCCGTCCTGGCGCATTTTCTCCTGATACATCTGCTGGCTCATGGCGCCGGGCGTCACGCCGTACTGCGGCCCCATACTGAACGACTGCTGCTGAGCCATGGTGATATTCGGCGGAGGCCCATTAACCGACGCTCCGCTCGTGTGAATCTGCATGTGCTGCGACTGCGAGAAGTGCATGCTGGCGTGGCCCGCCTGCTGCGACGACATATGCATCTGCTGCGACTGTGAGATCTGCATTTGCGTACTGGGGCCGGCCGGCATTCCCTGATGACTCGGCGCCTGACTGAAGTGCGACTGCACTTGGTTCTGGAGCCGTTGCAGCGACGATCCGGTTGCCGATGGCGACGGCGACGACCCTGGCGAGAAATGCGTTAGCGGCTTTGTCGCGCCGTACGTGCCCATCTCCGTCTTCATGCCCATATTGCCCTGGGCGGCCGCTGGCGCCCCCATGTACGGCGCTCGCCCTGCCATCTGGTGGTTATACGGATACATGGCTCCTCCCTGCTGCGTGACCGACACCGACATCGGGTAGTTGGGACTCGTGTAGCCGCCGGGATAAGACATTTGCCTCCGATAGCCGTCGTGATATCCTTCGGCGGCGTACGACACAGCACCGCCGACTTTCATGTATCCGTCCTGACTCTGGTGCTGCGCCGCCATCTGTTTGAGCGTCTCGGCGGCAGGTCCGGTGTCGCCGAGTGGGGGCAGCGGCGGGGGCACCTCCCCATGGGCGGCTCCGAGCGGAGGCGATGGCCCCGCGGGTCCATGTCCCGTGGGTGGCCGGGCATACGCGGTCATCGAAGCAGCGCCCGCCGGGCCGCCCATGCCATAGCTGTTGGGGTTTGCCGACACGTTCGAATTGTCATATATCGGATCTGCAAACATACCTGGTCCAGGTGAGCCTTTTTTCACATGCACGTGGCTCGCAGCGTTCGCAGAGTCACCAGCGAAATACAGAGGGTTATTCGCACTCGACGAGTTCACTTTACTATAGTCCTGTTGATGCTGCTGATTATTAGTATCCTGTTTCACTTGATGTGACTGCGGAGGATGCGCGTCCTGATGTTGTCCATCCACTGGGATGCGTCCGAGATCAAGTTCCTTGAGCAGTTCTGGTGGCAGTCCACCTTCTTCTTTCTCCAGCTGGTTGAGAATGTCGTTGAGCTCGTCGAATTCGACGTCGTCGAAGCCGATCGAATCCGGTATCGAATTCTGGCTCGAGTTGGAATTCGAGTGCTGATTGTTGATGTCTTGTTGCACTTGGTTGGATGAAGCTTGAGCGTGCTCAGGCTCTTGCTTGCATATGGTGTTGGTCGACACACTGGCGGATGTGGACGAGCTCGTCGCGTTGTTCTGAGCTCCGCCACCGGTGTGAAGAGTCGATTTCACAGTCAGCTGGATCTGACTGGTTTGCGATGTTTCAATCGACTGCGAGTTGCTGATCTGCTGCAGGTCAATGTTCACAGATACACAATGCTGCGCCTCGCTTTTCGTTTTCCCTTGCTGGTCCTGCTGCTGATGCTGATGCTGCTGCTGTGGACCACCTCCGTGACACTGCTTCTTCAGAGGAGGCGACGACTGGTCTTCAAACTTGTAGTGATCGATGCCCACTGGAGGCAGGCCCTCACTCGTGATGTTGTTCTGGCTGTCCAACTTTCGCTTCAGTTTCTGTTAAAAAAAAGAATAAAATCGTCATTAGAGTTAAACAGATTTTTGGGGGGTTTTTTTTCCTTCACAAAATAGCATTGATGACTTTACGTAATTCTTTAAACTATGATTATAGGTCTGAAAAATGAAGCATTTAAATTCTATGTTGAAGTAAAAAATTAACAAAAAGACAGTAAATCAATTATTGTCTTTCCAAAACTAAAAAAAATGTTGTTCGATATAAATGGATGAAATTGATTTTCAAAAACACCTGACCCCTACCTACAGTTGCATATATCAAATTGCAATCTTGTTTTAAATAAATTGCATGATATGTTTCAAATCAATATGAAATGACATAATATCTGCTAATAATACATAACTGCTACAACTTTGTCAATATTTGATCATTCTTGCATTGCCTATTTTTATCCTACGGTAGCTTACTAACATGGGCCCCAGCATCATAGGTGTAGGTGTGTGGTATGTATACAACTATGATTTACAAACACTATACCATACACATTACTTTCAATGTAGTATACATACAACACACCTCCACCCATGATGCTGGGGCCCATGTTTACTAATAAGATGTATTTTTAACTTGTATTACATTGTAGATAGACAATTTGCTTCCTATAAACAGAAAATGTTTTTATATTTTTGGATATTTTATTATGATGAGGAATTTGTTTAATCGAACTGATAAATTTTAGAAATTCAAATTATCTTTTTCAACCACCATTTTATCAGCAGTTAAGACTTTAAATTTAAAACACAACAGTAAAGAGATGACCTGCTGCCGATGAAGAATTGAATTTACCTTAAAAAAACAAAAACAAACAATCTAGTGCAGTTCGATATAAATGTATGAAATAGATTTTCACTACTGCTGCGTGTATCAATTTGCAATATTGTCTTAAATAATTTGCATTTTATGTTTCAAATCAATATAAAAGGACATAACATCCTTTGTCTAGGAGTGCAACATTGCAATAACTTGCATATTATTCGTAGGATACTGAAATATTACTGATGAAATACATTATATATGGTCCATGATAAAGTACAATCTATCAATTAAACTTTGCATCGGAGAAAAAAAATAAAAATGCAAAATCCCATAAATACAATCTTTTCAATGCAGAAAGAATTTTATATAGTCTTTAAACAGTGAACAACTAATGGAGGAAGAAAATAGATTTTTATAATGATCAATCAATAAGTCTATAAAAGAACGCATCAAATTCTTCATCCGTCTTCTATAAATGTTTAAAAATGAACTGCCACGAACATCTTCGATTTTAACTGATTGCAACACAGTAAGTTGGCCAAATAGAAAGCAAGCCACAAATAAAGTAAATTGTTGAATAATTCATGTATGATATAAATCAGTAATGCTTTATGTACACCAAGCACATACAGGCCTGAACAATAAAATACTTGCAGGAATAAACAAAAAGAACCCTAGATAAAGAGTAATTCAAAAATTCTACCTTTAAATATCAATACTAAATTTAATCAGAAATCTCTTAAATGTCACCAAAATAATAAAGGAAACAAATAATTCAATATGAGGCATAATATGAAAATATGAAAGGCAACAAGCACTGAGGAGGATTCTCACACAAAACAGTATCATCATTTTAACAATGAAGTTCAAGCCATGGGTAAACATGACTGAAACGAGATTTGCCAGAGGCAGGTTATATCAATGAACCGCCACAATCAGTGTCACTAAGCTCCCTGGAATTTCGAAAGCTGTAATAAAGCATAATGGTCAAAAATTCTACAATTTCGTTCATCCCTGCCAAAACGCCATTTTGAGCATTATTTTTAACTTCTAAAAATATCAAATAACTCGTGATTATTATCGAAATGTGAATATAAGAGTTGCAACAAAACAAAACCGAGGTAATAATCATTAAAAACACGGACAATGCCAAGGAGGGGAGCTGGGATGGAAACTGGTCTTTACCCTTTTGGCCCCTGGTTTAAAGTTTTGAATATAATGAGGGTAATGTCTAAGTTGGTTTGGCGCTGGACATGCATAGAGATTGGTCAGTTGCTGTTCGCCAGCAAGTCAAAGTGTAACAGTGAAAGGCGATGCAGGTGTGACAGAAATGGACTGACAAAGCGCTCTGTCTATAAAACATTTTAGCAGGTGCAAGGAGTCAAATTAATGACCAAAATAGGTCGTAATGGCTAAAAAACATTCTTTAAATCACTGCACTTTCCTATTTCGTTAAATAGTTGCTATAGAAATCTCAATCTTTAAAAGATTTTTAAAAATATACCACTTGAACTAGTGTAAAAAAAAGACAATCAACATCAAATAAAAAGACAAGCTAAATCAAAAGAGCACCAGTTACACTCAGTCGGCTGCGGGTTAATTCGTAATCATCAGTCACAATCTTTACATCATCTTTGCTCCTAATTGATTGCCACGGAAGACTCTTCGGTTAATGTGTAATCATATTAATTACAGCACAGCCAGGCTGTGGCTGCTGCAGAATTGTAGCCGGGAGAGCGCTGCCTCTTCTCAGCTGGGATATTTCCCAAAGAATCGATAGCAACCTGTTTTTGCAAGGTCTTGCCGGAGCAACACACTCTGCCTCCTCTGCGACGCCAGCCACATTGAGACACAGAGCATGGTTTACATTTGTTCAAAGGCAAGAAGCCAGTGCATCCCTTGAATAATGCACAACTCATCAATGTTCATTTGACGAGGAGCCGCGTTGCAGGGTAATTACCATTCAACCGCACAACAAAGCCTTTTATGACTAGTATGATTGTGTCAATAGCCAGTTAATCACAGGTCTCCGTTATATCACCGCGCATAATATGCGCCGTCGTTACAATAACCGTAGTAGTAATAATATTAACATAGACTGCGCCTTCGTCTGGATTCGGAATAGTATCATTTATGTTTATTAACTTGGCATGATTAATTCCGCAGTAATTATGCTGTATACATTTGGCAGGCAAATTTGTCAATTCTGTGGTAATTTGTTCGAAGTTCTGGCATTAGTGTCATGTTGCTTGGGGAAAAAAATCGCCGGCTTTTTAACTCAGTGCTGAAATATTGGGAGAATACATTTATCTTTAAGCTGGCATTATAATGGCATCATGTGACCAGGAATCCTCCGATGATAATAATATCAGAGCTCTTGTTTACTTGCATCTCAACATTAAAAGGCCACAAATTCTCCACTAAATAACACTGAATGCAATACACAGTAAAGGAGGACAATGATCACCTCAATCATTTTTATGGACCTCGCCTTCTGTAGCTTTAGGAGCATTTTCTGTTTAAGATAGATATTTGTGAAAATTATCATGAGGGATCTTCAGCACAAAAAATATACCAAATAATACGTTTTTTGTTCACATAATAACACCCTTGCTTATCTTGTTCTTTTTGTGACAGTTTTTTTTTCCTTCTTTTTTATGAAAGAAAATGGACACGGATAATGAATAGGAGATTTTAAGAAAAGATTTCACAATTTTGCATTTTGGTATATTAAAGGATCTTCCTCATCATTACATGTGTTACTTACACAGATTAAATGTGCTATTGCATCAAACACTATTTAATGGTAAAAGATCATTATAATAGAGGCACAAATATATTCTGACTCCATTCTACAAAAATACATGTTAATTCTAACAACAATATGCAAAAAGTTTACATCTATTAACATTATAAACTCAAAGTACAAAACAAACTGGGAACATAAGCAGGTGACAGAGACATATTTGTTTAACTTTATCTTCAAAAGCAACTATCTTTTTCAAATCAAACAGCTTTAACTCTTCAGCAGTACTGTCATGGACCTGGCATTAGTAGCTGCACTGGCTCGGTAAGGCTGGATCTTGTCACCGTGACGACCAATGACTGATTTATGTGCCAGCTGTGGCACCAGATCCAGTCCACTACGCTACCTGCCTCCATATTGTCTCATTGACACGATCCACACGCATTAGCATCAGTGTGTGTGGACATGAATACTAGTATTTTAGTACACTATTGTAAAAAAAAATCAAACAGGAAGAAAACTTCCATTCAAAAGTTAAAAGCGTTTCATATTTATTCAAAGTGCACAAAAAATGATATTGGTGCCTTCGGTGGCATCTGTATCTATAGAATATTTATATATGTCTCTGTATGATCATAGATGGATTGCTACTGGGATGTCTATTCATAGATCCAATCCATTATTGTATCTATGATACTGGCACCAATCTCCTGATACAAGAACAGTGTATGCTAATGAAAGAATTTCTAAATGACCTAATTTCATACAATTCAGTTTGTGTTTTTGAGAGGCATCTGGCATATCAACACTGTTGCACAATGCTTGATCAGATGTGCAACTTGGATTGAAATGTTTTCTTGGACTATCAAATAACCTTGCCTTCCATCTCTTTAGGTCATCTTTTGATTTTAAATATGTATCTGAGATGTCTTCATACAAAGTCATGTGCAATTTATGCAATAAATTTGCCGACCAAACCACGTATTACATATACTTGTAAAACTGGCTCAGACATGGAGGCTTTTAAACATAAAACATCCGACAATAAAGATTGTGACTAGTATGAAAATATTGCCAAGTAGCTGTCATCCGTGGCATTCTAAGTATCACCTGTTTAACATCATGTTTTGTTCTAGTTATCCTATCTTACACTAGAATGGAATTTGTATTGAGTTTCATATCAAACAAATATGACCGCTGTATGATAAATGATCACATGAAATTGAAACTTCCGAATGAATCGGTTCTGCTTACATGTTTCAATTAGATTGAAATTGAGTGAAACTTTCTATCACCGAATATTCCTGCTACACCCTTCAAACATCAACATTATAAAATAATTGCAATTACTTTACGATTTGCAGCTGTTTTTAGTTGTAACATTAAATCATATCGGCAAATTATTTCTAACAGCATGTCACATTCAAATTCACTCTTCCATATTTTTCTGTGGAATATGATAAAAAGTGTCACTCCGCACCGTGTGGTTATCAAGTGACACAACCCCCGAAAATGTTTTCAACATGCATATATCAAATCCAGAAATCTACAAATGCATCATCAGCATCATGTAATTAAATGATTCGTTTGGCAACACTGCAAATGTATTGCCAATAAATCAAAACGATTTATACGTGACTGCTTTGAAGTACTGACGGCATGAGACTACTGACCATTACAGTATCAGTGTAAGGCCACTAGGGCACTGCCAGTCCGTATCTTATTACCATCGATGGTGCTCTCTGCATCTCCCAAGCAGGGGACAGACCTGGGCTTCTAGTGATGGATGGTTTTCAGGATAAAGCTGCCACCTTACTATATGTGTGCATACATCAGTATCATATTACCTTCGTTGATAGCATTTTGGAATTTTGAGGATTTCATTTTAATGCCTATTGACAAAGGTTATGTTTGATTATTATTCACCTTTGGGTGAATGTGAAGATGTTCTCATTCTATATATTTAAGTTAACGGAAATAAAACTAATATCCAGCCAATATCCGAAGATTGTTTTAATCATTTCCTCAAAATATGCTTCAGATAAAGATTAACCAAATTAAAAAGCAGAAAAAAGTCCTAAAACATCATGTAAGTCATAAAACGTATTTCAATTTAACATTATTGTGACATTAACAATCTATAAAAAGCTACTATTTGTTTTTCAAAATGTCAGAAAGATATCAAATAATTTTATTAATAAAGAACATAGATCGCATCTTCTATTATTTCAAAAGTGAAAACGATCAAAATTCTATTTTTTTTTCAAATGCCAATGAATGAATGTTAATTGAAAGTTCCAAGGCCCAAATCATTCTAACAGTTCAATAACCTGAGCAACTCTGTACAATTTCATATCTATAATATAGTTACAGAGTTCATACGAAAAAGGAAAACATATTACCAACTAAAAATATATTTTAATTAGATGACTGGATAATGCTTTTCTTAATTTCATTTTAAAGATTTACAGTTTGAAGCTGGATTATCAATTGAAGTCACATGAAAATGAACCTTCCTTTTCTTATCTATCTTCTAATGAAACCGACAAAAGCAATTATTTGCTCTAATTGTAGATGCACTAGATTTGCATAAATGGTATTTTTTTATGATGGTTACATTCCCCATCTCCAAATAAATTGAACGAAATTCAATTAAACTACAGAAATGGTGATATATCAAAGCATTTACAATTGCAAAGAAAGAAAGTCTTATAAACCTCCATTGCAAATGGAAATTAGAAATCCAATGGCAAACATAACCCCAGGGTTTACAGATAACTTCACTGTTGAGAATTAGGATTGTATACTGGCAGTGCATGGCACAACCTTCACCTTGATCCACAAGCCTTACAGCACCCTCAATGTGCGTCTGCTCATTCTTTCATACCATTTGGGGTGTTTTTTCTCGTTCTCATCATTGAGGCCTACACAGCTGAGCCCCCTACATGTGATAGCCTTATTGTAGGGAGCCTGCCCACTGGCAAACAGGTCCCACTCATAA
Source organism: Streblospio benedicti (assembly GCA_019095985.1). NCBI lineage: Eukaryota > Metazoa > Annelida > Polychaeta > Spionida > Spionidae > Streblospio > Streblospio benedicti. The sequence goes on along the minus strand of CM032664.1, from coordinate 57,535,859 downwards.
TTGACAGTGTGTGGCTTCTCAAATGTTTGGTCTATACACAAAATTATACATATTTATCATATCCCGTTGATGGCCAGGAAAGTGTCCACCATTTCTGTGGCATGTGGTCTATGGCCATAGCTGAGCTTGTTGTTGTTTTTAATTCTGTAAATGCTGCCAATAGGAAATAATATTGTATGATAAATGTTCCATGAAAGGAAGTTTATAACTATAGTCAGAAACATGAATAATAAAAGATAAAATAACCCAATTGAAGAATTTCTTACAAAAATTTGGGAAATTACTGTGTTGAAAGTGAAAATAATTTTCAAATTTTCATCAATGGAATTGTACCAGTGGGAGTCAGTCACAGAAGACAGCCCTCTGCACATGCTGGATAACCATTGGTCAAGACTTGCCCTCGAGTTCAAAGGCCATGACCCAGATACTGGTCACTGCAGTGTTTACATGCAGGGAGGGAGAATATTCATGGCTGACCAGTACTGATTGCCTGCTTGGCTACAGCCTGCATATTCATTAATTGACAGGAAGCCTTGCAGATATTTTGGAAACTGTTATTCCCAAATTGATTGCACAGGCTAAGTTTATCAAATCTTTTACATGTTTGTATTAACGAGAATGTGTAATTTTGGACGAGTTTTGCACAAGTAATAACATTGAAATGAAGGTTAATAAGCACTTCATTAAATGTAAACTTAACTTTGATATGTACAATGTAGCTCACGATAATAACTAAATGGCTACACTAAAAGTAGGTTATGATGAAACTTAATGGAATACAGCTTGGTTAATGCAGGTTAAAACTAATTTTCTCATGTGAATCAACACGAATAATGAACATGCTGTTTGCTACTAAGTAAAATAATTGAAGAAAAATTCAAGAAGAAAACCACAAGAGGTGAATGCACTTATAGCCTCCCAATATGTTCACTTAACAAAGCTCTTTATAGTTAAAATGATATTTGGTTTTAATACTATGGCTAAATAAAGAGCTCGGCATTTTTAAAGTAAAAAGGCATCAATCAGCAAATCTAGTACAAGCAAATTTCTTAGCATTATATTAATACAAGGCAGTGGAATTGTTGGACCACCTATCAAACCTCAACTGTCAAGCACTAGTGTTATTTTAAATAAGATTAAATAAAGTCAGTATATATAAATATATATATAAGTAAGAAGCACCAAATCTAATTGAAGTCTTATCAGTAAATCTTTATCTTTATAATATGTGATATCATTTTCAGCAGTTATGAAATAATTCTTAATGATATGTGTTGTATTGTATTATGGGTTTTATATGATTAATCAATTTCTGTCATAACTTTCCATAATATTGTTAATTGATAACACAAATCTATAAGTTATAATCAGATAATCGACACAAGCGCATCACATATTTATATCTGCTCTATATATTTTATTGATTTTCTTCTGCAAAGATAATTAATACCAAATTATTCAAAAGACAATATCAGTTCAAATTATCCAAAAGACAATATCTCTTAGACAATTGTAAAAACCAGTCATGGCATACACAAATTATTCACGACTTATTAAAAATGTGCTATGTATAGATGTTATTAAGCACTTGATATCAGCCTAAAAATAGTCATGCTTCACTTGAAAAGGCATGTCAAGAGCTTTCAATAATGTAATACAATAGAACCTATTAAATCTATCTTCTTACTTGAATTATTTCCTCAAAATTTTCAGATTTATTGTTGAAAAGGTGCCATATAGATTTATTAACCCTAAAACTATGGATCATGCTTCATTTGAAAGGCATGTTCAGAGCTGTCAATAGTGGCAGAAGATACTCTACACAATCCTATTATTGGATTTCCTTTTATCAAAATGAACAAAATGGGTTACAGCAGCAACATATTAGAATGATAACAATAAATCAAAACCTATATCAAATAGTCTTGCTTTTAGGTCATGAACCCTTGTTTGTTGGTATGCTTTGCAGTACTACTGTGTAAACTTTTAGCATGCAGAGTAATAGTTGGTTTTGATTCTTTGACACAAGTTTGACAGTAGTAAACTCGGGGCTCTCTCATATACTTACCGACAATTGGTTGTTATTGTGCTGAGAATTTGGATCCCTGCTAGATTTGGAATTTTTTGCGGCCCTCTTTGCTTTACTCTCTAGCCATCTCTGCTGGAGTAGCAAAGTTTCCTGCCGTTGGTGTTCGTATAATCCGTTGTTCGCTGGTGGCTCGCTTACACGATCAAGTCGGACTTGATGGTGGCGTCGATACTGCTCGATCCTTCGACGCAACCGGTCGTAAACATCCCTCCGTCTGGGGGATACCAGATCCCCCATGCTATCCTCTAACTCCACTATCCTGTCTGCTTCTAAAACAATGCGTATTTAAGCAGAAGTGGCGCGGTAGTGAGGGTCTCCTCTCCTACCCGACACACACTTAAAAGCCACAAGCACAATGACTCTTCGACGTTGGAACGTCCGACGTGCAGTGTCGAGCCGCGACCACAAGACCAGCCAGCAGACGACATGCGCTCCATGAACTTAGAAACACACATATGTCAAGTTTAATCCAACAGTTTTCCTAGCTCGCAGACATCGTAAAACTTCTTCCGCGCAGAGAACTACAGAAGTAGGTGTCGGTATCACATTATCCGGTGTTGTTCTGTGTGTGATGTGAGTTGTGCTGTTAGTAGCGCAGTGATATGTACCACATAAAGTACGGGCGAGTCCATGTCGCGGGGACGCAGGCTCTTTTCGCTCCAGTCTGCATCGATGTTCATAGTCCCGTTCAATCAAATTCTTAAAATAAAATGTTATTTAACAATAGTTTTGAGCTCAATAATGCAACTTAAACTGGCTATTTTGATGCAATTTTCAGGTGGCTTATTGACTTGGAACTTTGCTACTATCAAGGAAACCATTAACTTTTTCATTACAATGTATGTGGCTTTGTGATACTCATTTATTATTATCTTAAAATCATTACATAAGATCAACACACCTTAATTATATTAACTCTGTTTTCCAACAAAAACTGTCCAATGTGCAATCCTTTTAGAGGTTAAAATTTTGAAATTTTAACAGTAGTGCTTATCTTTTACCTGTATATGATATGTATATGATATATCTAGTGCAAAAAATCGCACCTTTTATTTGTATATATGTCATATATCATGAGTGAAATGAAGAGTAAACTAAATCTCCCGGGCGGTAATTGTGAGAAAATTGACATTTAGATTTATCTCCAGATTGAATATTGCAGCATGTTTTTAGAATGTTTTAATCCAAATGTTTTCCTAATGCATGCATAAAATAATAGATTGAAAATCAATATCAAGAGAGTTACAATTGTGGTTTATGTTTACTTGGTGGTCATTTATAAAATCGCATAATTAACAACTTTGTCCATTGGAGAATGTGTGGGATTTTCCCTTGTCATCCCAAAAAACCTCTAAAGAATATTAAAAAAAACATGAATATTGGTTTGTTAGTCCAAATTTCCATTTCAGCTTAGAATTATGACGAAATTGACTGGCCTAGCAGTGAAGTATCAAAATGTGAATGACCCTTTGATGGGCTGTACGCGTTTAACGTTAGAAAATTACGTATGACGTCTGAAACGCGTGACATATTAAAATGTGAAGCAGCCCTTGAGGGAAAAGAACTGTCTACCCAGTTACAATATCATTCTGTTAATCACGTATACACCAGTTTTAGTCACGAGCAATCAAATAACTGCTATTCTAAAAATATTGCTTCGCTCATGAAAAAAGCTTAGAGTTCTCAGTTGTCCACCCTTGTTTTTATGAAGTATCTCGGCCATAGCCTAACCGAAAACGAGGCATCCAAAATGGCAGCCTCCATGAGATTGCATGGCTTCAATATTTCAAGGGGATTTTCCCGTGTTTTAGGAGCAGATTTCAAACAGTCACTTAAAATATGTAATACTGGAAGACAGCGCTGTCAACACCTGTTCCAACAAGGTAATTGCCATCCAAACGTGTTCGTCACCTCTCTTGTAAATTGAAATCGTACATTGGAACTTTGACCTCCAATTCATTCACATGTCAAATCTTCAAATTGACAGACCACCTCTTTTTGATATATTAAAATAATATTGTTTATGAAAACCAACTTCCAACATTAGTATAATGACGTAATGTAATAGTCCAAAATGCATGGAATATTTCTCAAACTGTATATTTCCTGGAGTTCCCTTTGTTAATTTCTAAGTTAAAACAATGAATCCAGATTTTCCATCCCTGGAAAATCATGGAATCATGGATTATTGTAATATATGTCAGGAGTTATACATAGATTAATATGACAGAATGTTAGCAATTATTTTATCTATGAAATATGGTTTATTGTAGACAAATACGATACACCGTTATTGATGTATGCACATACAAGTACTGGTTCACAATGCACTCATTAATCTGATATAGGGGATTATTTCTCTAAAATAATTTTTGTGCCAGTATACATATTTACTCATCTGTCAATTACTTGGAAATTTTTATAAAGATCCGTGGCTCAGTATTTTTTTCACTTAAAGTTTTCTATATAAATGTGATGCTTTGGAGTGAACGAAATACTGGGTGGGCTATAGTATTAATTAACAGTGTCTAATTAATAGGTGATAATGTGCATGTGCCCAGTTACTGTTACGTAGATGGAGATCAAGTTTGCTGTATATAATTCTATTTCATGTTAAAGGCCTAAATTTGATATGCAATTGGAATATGTAATAAGATTGATACTAATTCTGTTTTGTTTTGTTTTGTCATATCTTGGCAAAGAAGTGAAATTTATTGATCCAGATGTTCAATTATATTTTCTTACAGGAGCAGCCACACCAAGGTTTGTCCAACATGCAAGATCAATAGTGACATCCGTTCGACTCCTGACCAGTGAAACCGCACAAGACACAACCTCACAAGACACATCAGAAGAAGAATACCACACTATAATCAAAAATACAGAAAGAGCAAAAGGTACTAAGTGAAATGCATTTGAATATGTTTCATAATGTATGTACAATATTTAGTTTATACAACTTGATATACCAACTTGATACAACTTGATATATTGTTGATATCCAAGCGCCCAGAGCCATTAAATTGAAATTTTCTCAAACTGGGGGGTGGGCTGTTACACGAGAGTGTAGTTACTACATGATTCATTCGGACATTTAAGAAAAAGAGGGGGAGGGCTGTTACACGAGGGTGGGCACTTGGATGGTCGTATACAATACGTACAATGAAACACGTTTCATATGGCATCCACCATATTTCTTCAGTGTGAAAAATGTGGCGGATGCCACATGAAACGTCTGTTTCATTCATGTAGATCCAGTTGTATAGACTAGATATTGTACATATATAAGTAAACCTGAATGTCTACTCTTCATAAATTGTATTTCATAATGGTTTTGAATAATGGTTTTTATGCAAGGTATGAAATAAGGGCTACCCACTAGCCCTGTGCTAGCTGATTTAAGCTAGGGCCGCCATGTGTTAAAAGTTCTGGTTAGTAGGCTATAGTTTAGGGGGATTCCACAATATGAATAAGGGCCACATTGTCAGAACCATGAACAGATTTTCCAGAATTTTGGAGCCCGGTGTATGACCAGGACAGTGCTGGTGCGATTATCCGATTATCAAGACTTGCTCTTCCGGTCCTGCTTTTTCTTTCTCTATGCGCTCGACCTTTTGTCATTGTTACATAATTTGTTTTCCATTTTTTCATATACACTATAAGGACATAATTCGCTAGCCGGGATCCACCAGACTTTCTGGTAGTCATCTAATTACTTTAGTGATGCTCATGCAGATGATAGAGACTTTGCCGTTAGTAGGTCTCCAGGTAACGATGCAGATAGGAATGTTCTTGTTTAAGATAACACGTGTGAATTAATGCGCTAAAATATTTGAATGTACAATGGATATTACTTTGACACCAAAGGTAATATTAATATTTGTCACTTGTAAATGCTGAAGCGCGCAAAGATACGTATGATACTTGAAGTATCACCCATATCGATGTGATCTTTAAAAGAAAATTTCATTCGAATATCTTGATTATCAAAAGATCATTTTATGGCCAGTACGTCCGGATAATCTGACCTGTACTGCATTATCCATTTATTTTTTTATTTTTTTTAATATGATACAAGTTTATAATCTGATTTATAAGTACAGTCCTGACTGCGTCAGAAGGACACAGAAACGAAACAACAGAGGAATTGGCATAATAAAATGTAACAATTCGTAACAATTCGACACAAAGCTGTCAAAGTGAAACAAAGAAAAAAGTCATCACATTTGTTTTGGCACTGCTCAATCTCTGAAACTACGATACTCACGATTAACAAAATAAACAGAAAAAACGTAAAAATCAGAACATTTTCTCATATTTCCACACACTGGCTTGATACTTTTTTGCTGATAAATATTCAGACTTGTTGGGGCAATCTCGCGCCGATTGGTGAAAAAGTGCAGAATATATACAGACACCAATATAAACGAAAATCAGTCCAAATGTCTGACGTGGTCATAAACTTGCAGAAATATTCTTTTTGCTACGGGAACCTCCATAAAATTCATAATATGTGCGTTAAAAACAGAATGAACATAACTTAAGTGAGTTATGAAGAAAGCCGTAACTTCCGGAAGTAGCAGAACCTTTTTTCATTCGTAACAGTCTTCATAATGAGAAGAAATGGGAAAGTTACGTAAACAAGCGTAACATAATTCATTATATTTCGCTTCTGCGTCCTTCTGACGGGATCAGTACTGTAGTTGCGCACATGAAAGGAAAATTTATGAAAACCTGTTATCTTGGACAAAAATAATCTGCTATGTTTCTGCACATTACATTATCTCCTTGGTAAGCTAGCTACCAGTCAGTGATGAGAATTGAGGCTAGTATTCACTATTGATAATCGGGACCCCTTGCATCTTTGATTATCAATATATTGCTGATGTCCTGGTTAGCAAATTACAATATTCAAAGACATCCCGAGAGCATTTTGACACTGAGTCTCACTGGCACCGACGTAATCTGACCATATGCAATAGTACCACATGTTACATTCATTATGATTTGCCATATTGTCAATTTTTGGAAATATTTTCATTCTGTACTGTTATTTAGTAATGTGTCTGTTGGTTAAACGTGTGGTAAATTATTTATTTATATGTGTAAACTTGCACGACCATGTAAAATACCAGAGTATTTTCATACAGTAGTTTGCAAAGACGCCATAGCACGGCGCTGCGGCCCTCATGTAAACGAAACACACGACCTGAACGTTGTTGACAATGCAAACAATTCAAGGGAATTTTTTGTAAAATATGAATGTAGATCAATGTTATTTATTACTATAAATTGATGTGCATCAAGTTTGAAAACTATTAGTATCGATCGCTCTGCCATTGCTGCCATTTGTTAAAAATGATTTTGTTCAGTATAAAACTAAACGTATATGAATATTTGAATAACTACTTTTTGTATTAAAATCATTATTGCGTGTATTAACCACTTCTTGTTGAGTCACCTTTATATATAACGACTCAGTTAAAAGTCTACCCATGAACAAAAGTAATTAATAAAGTAAAGCTAAGACAATTTTTTATCGTAAATAATCAAATTACGTTTTAAAACGGAAGCATTAATCCGGCTGTAAGATCGCTTTTACTTTGCTCCCCAATCACATTTTTCATTATTGCAGCTGAGTCCAAGCAATTACACTTGTAACTCTCCTCCCCATTAGGAATTTGCAGCATCATTTTTTCCCTGGGAGCAGCAGCATGTGCGTCTCTCGTCACATCCTCCCCCCCGCGCCATCTTTGATGTTACCGCCGGCTTTGTCACCTAACATGGGCTAATTTCACCCTCATTGCTCATCAGTCACGGCCCGTGTTAATTATTTGCTGCTAATTGCGCTTGAGCTTGTGTGCCGTATATTTGTCAACGACGATCGGTGAGACGCGTTTTCACTCGTTGGACGAATTGGTCGAGTACGTTTAACTATTATGACGTTAAAAATCATTACCTATATGTAGAAGTATGTATACAAAGTGTGTCCAACAGGTTGATTTGTTTTGTAATAAACTGTATACAAGTTAAGAATGCAATTTTTATAGATTCATAACAGTTTCATTACTTTTCTGTTATTAATAACAGATATGTTTTATTTATCTATGCTTAACAGCTACTCAATTCTATGTACGCAAACTAAAAATGCGTACAGCAACCAAAAGGAGTTCCATACTCCTCATTGTACAGTCTTCAGTCATAGGACCACAATAATTAGGAAAGCAATACATGTAATATAAAGGATATAAATCAGTCATCAGTTTACATTGTAACTGTCGTGAATCATGAAAAGCGTACATAATTGATCCAGTAAACATTATAAAGCTGTCTAATGATGTAATAGAGCCTCCCAGAGGAGGCACCTGCAATTAACCATTTTAGGACACCATCTTTCTCCCGAGACACGTCGTGATAGATAGATATGACATGCTTATGCAAATGTCTTGTGCAATGATCGGGGTTTGCAAAATGCCGCTCTCCCTCGAGACTGCGCTTATTAACTAATACAGATTCGGATAACTGCCTGGATTTTTTTCTTTGCGTAAAATGTTACAGAGATTTACAATTTTTTTGTTTGTTTTTTTTGTTTTATTTTTTCAAAGAGCATACTACCCAGAAGGGGAACTGTTTCATCAGGGTCTAATAGAGCTACTATGTTCTATCTAACTCTGGTTTTATTTAGTAATGTATATAGTTCAAAAATGGTTATAAAAGCAGCTTCTATCACAAAGATTATTGATCACTTTGACCAAAATGGTGATTTTGTGTTTTGTGTTTTTCGAATTTCATATAATGAAGACCCGTGGTATGCCTATATAAAGGCCCATGGCCTAAACAAACCACATGAGTCTTCACAATGTAGTCGGCGTATGACCAAATATTGTCACTGACCTATAACTATACAGTAATCTTTCCAATAAGTAGATGTGCGCAATAATATTGAGCTGATTCTCCGTGTTCAGGGAAACATGTTTCATCATTACATTTCATTACAGCCTAATCCATCATACTGACTCCTTAGAAGTCTGCAATTTCTTGAGCCATGCAGTGACATGGGACAAATTATTCATTTATTACGATTTCTCCAGATTTTCCTCATCCTTTTGAGGGATTGTCAAAATGTTAATATGTTCATTGGAATGTTGAGTAACTAGAAAAGTAATAGGGACGGAATTAGGTCTTTGAAGGTAGAAAGAAAAGCCGTCAGATGACACGCATGGTCAATAGAGGATCTTCATCCGAAGCATTTCAATGAACAGGAGCAGGAAAAAAATAGCTTTTTATTTTCAGTAATCAGAATATGAATCCTACCAAATGAGCGGCTAGCTGCATTCCGTAAGAAGTCTAATATGAAATTCCCAGAAGTGTAAAGAAATTAAAAGCATTATGTTTAGAAACAATAAACTGCCAAGCAGAACTATTGCTATAGAACAGATAGAGAGTAGAATAGAGCTATAATTCTTCTCATGAAGGCTGATTTTACTAGAATAGATAGATGCATGCCATAATGTTGGTAGCATGTACCAAAAAAACTCAATGTTGTTGAAATTTGGAAGTCTCAAGTGAGTTACACGTTATATAGGATAATAGGGTTTGTAAGAGCTGTGGGCGGCCATTAGGTCTGGCGACTCAGATTGGTTATGACAGTCTCCGGCTATGGATGCTTCTCAGAATCTTTAGCATTAGAGTTAGGGTCAGTTATCTTAAAATGTTACAGATCTTTTAGGGGGCTGCCATTTATTTTGGTCTTAGTATGGGGGTATGAAAAACTGAAACCATTATCTTGTGATGTTCACAGACACCTAAATTTGTTTGTAAATTTCAACCCCACCCCCACCCCCTCCATTCCCCCTGTAAGTGGACACCAGATTTTCAAGGCCCACTCTCCATGTTTTTACATTATGACCTTTTGGAATGGTTTTAAAGTTCTTGCAAATATAAATGACATCACTATTTTTGTAAAAAATGTATTAAAACTTGGCATTGCAATATGATCAGGCATTGAAAAAAAATGTTATTGGACACTTCCTTTATTGCTATTGAATGTCCCAACATTTTCAGACTTGTGAATTTTGATAGATTTATTTTTTGCAACATCAGTGATGTCATTTATACAAATGATTATGAATCAAATCCAATGAGTTTATTTTCAAAAATAAAATTTAATCTTACATTTATTCAAGTTGCAATGTCAGCTTCATTCATCAATTCAAATCTTTTTATTACCTGTAGACTTAACCAAGCTCATCAAAAAAGTTAAGGATAAAGTTGGAAACACCTCGATGAAACACACTCAAAAAAGGATGATTCAAACTCCCCTTCACTAGTCTCACCCTCTATAAAAAGAATCTGATACTTTAAAAACTGCTTCTTAAAATGAACGTGGCAGCAAATTAGTAGCCAGCGTCGCTTTGTTTCCATGTGTGAGGCCTGATTTTATGTGCAGATTAGAGCATTAATAATTCACTGTCCTTGGCTCGACGGCCAGTCGGTGCTCCTGAGCAGGCTGACCGCTGGCCAGCCTGGTCCCTGCTCACGCTGGCATCTGTCTTCAGAACGCCCGTCATATTGTACGAGGCGGCGCCTTTGTGCTGGTGTTTTTCACTTGACAGTAATGAGTGGACAGTAATAACAACCAATCGGGCGGTGTTTTATGGGCGCCGTGCACTCGTAAATTGAGATTTTTGTGCTTTTATGTTTTGTGAACAATGTTGGGTGAACAATGTTGCCATAGTTGAGATGTTAAATTTTTTCAATTGATATGTAATGACTGATTGCTTATAAAAAGAGTACTACTTTCAGTTCTTCATTAGAAAAATCTAAAAATATGCTATCTAAATATGAGAGGGTAAAACAATTTCAGACTTGACAAGAAACGGGCAAGAAAATGATCTCACTCACACACATTGGCGCTAGATTGCAACATGTATTTGTGAAACTGCATTGAAATCTTCCTGAGAGGGTGGCGCTTCTCCATTCCGTGGTGGTGATTGTATTTTATGTAATTAAAGCTCCTCCGGCTGACACTGGGGTGTGAGGCTGAGATATCTGTCTGTTCGGCCGCGGCTGCTGTCAGTAACGCTCCCATAAAACAATGGTCGCTCCTCGCCGGCTGCAGCAATAACATTGTAACTATCGCGCCAGATAAACCGCTGCTGCACCCCGCTGAATATGGAGGCTGCACACAGACAAAAAGCCAAATTAAGCCTTTGACGAGGCTCACCACCAGCCAGCCATAACTTGAAATAGTAGAGACAAATTATGATATAGGAAGACTTGGCAAGAGATTTATTTCGTGGAAGTTTATATACGCTGGAAGAAGCCTTGTCTCTTTTTCTGTGGGTTGTAGGATTTTAATGCAAACTTGTTTGGTCAACAGTGTAGTGTTTAATTATTGTGTTGTATATTGTCAATCGAAAAATACCCTTTACGCTACTTGCATAAACAAAATGGGGGAGGGCAAGCAGTCATTGTGATAGTGATGAAGCCACCACAAAGAAGTTGTCACCTCATTGGTGCTATATGCAGGCTCAAACCTTAACATTTCACAGCTCTATAGTGCATTGGGTAAAGGCATAAAAAAACAGGGGTTTAGCACAATACCTGCCCACAAACGGCAGCTCCATCTGATTGCTACCATGATGGATGGTTAGCAACTATCCTCATAACTAACACACGTATTGCCTCTCGTTATAATAATGTTAATTTTTATATGTTAAAACTCACAATGTTGTGGACGAGTGAGAAGGATCTATATCAACACAGCAGATGGAGTGTTCATTGATTCATTCTTTTCTCCATGAATATCAAGCGAGTGCATGCCAGTCACTGATTGCCACAGTTATGTCCGAGCGCGGGATATGAATGTAATTACAAAAGGATGGCAAGCTAATGAAGATAGGTGATTGTTTGCGAGATGGACCAGCTTATTTATCGTCCTACTGAGATTTGCGGCTCTGATTGAGGAATAAAAAAGCAATGGCCGAGTTTTACTGGCTAAACATCTCGTCATATTGATTGTGCATAAAAAACGTTGGTCAAGAATCGTAACGTTTGCACCAGTTTTGGAAATTATAGCCATGCACAATCAGCAAAAAATGGGCTTTTCAGTAGAAATTCAATGCACTGTATTACGTCTGCTTATTGATATCGTAAACTTACTTGGACTCAAGACTGTATTTAGTATAGTATAAAAACATTTTAAATGGCCGCAAAGATTTTATTTGTCACTCGAACTAGCGGCAGTTATAAATCCTTTCCTTATGCAGCAACGCAAATGGTGCCCACAAAGCGAGCCTCGGCCCTATAGCGCGTCGTGTTGAGCCATTCCTGTTAAATGAAGTTCAAGCCACTTTCAAGCGAGGTGCATTTATTACAATAGTAAATACCCTGCTTTGGATATTAAATAAACCATTATGGCAGTGATATACTGCCGGCTGTCCGGGCTCGGGCTCGCTGCCTTTAAGTCGCTGTGTGGACTGCAGACAGGGGAGATTTGTTAGTGTTTGTTTGAGCCTTTCTCTATTTTGGCAGCCAGCCCCTCACCGAATCAATTGTCATACGGTTATGGCCGCCGCGGATCCCGCAGCTGGGGCCTTTTAAATGATGCACCGGGAACGGCAGCGTTTGTGTTCCCTCTCGTAATTCTTGCGCAATTATCGCAGAATTTTACCATATTTCTCTTGGGAAATTTTACGTATTTTATTTGTATGTGAGCGCTGGAGTATTAATTGCTGCTGGTGGAAATGCATTGCAAAATTCAGTATTTCGCAGAGGTTCTATACGGGTTTGATTAAATATGGTAATATGGAGAAGACATTTTCCTAGTAATTCAGTGACCATATTCACAGAATAAGTTTTGTTTTTCGGGTAGAAAATCTGTTTGGGATGTTCATGCATACAGTTAAGGGTATCACGCTATCGCCGTCAAACAAATGCATTGAGAATGTTCCCCCAGAGCATTCGCCACCCATTTTCCACCGGGAGGAACACAGCCCAAAATTATGCCGAGATTGCTCAGGGTTTAGATTGCATTGGTTTCAAAATATGAAGCATATTCTTGGATTGAAATGGCCACCAAGGGAGTCATTAGAGGGATGATTGGCACACAAAGACTCGACACATTTGTGCAAGTTCTACCCCTGACAGCTGTATTTTAGGGGGATCGTGATTGGATGAACAGCAGGCTGTAGAAAATTTGCAAAGTGAAGTTTTCGTAGGCCAAAATCATTAAGGGATTATATTGAAATATTTTTCTTGAATATTCTTAACCGTAATAAACTTTTTGGTGTATGTGATATGCAAAATGATCACCATCTTTGTGAGGGAGACAAAATCTTGTGATGTTTATGATGGGTTTTGTTTGTTTATTGCAATGGTGATAATCTTTTTTTTTTAATTTGAGGATGAGCTCACTTGTTATCAGTTAATGTAGAACCTCTTGATAAACCGATATCTATAAAGACACCACCTCTAAAATATAACTATTTTTCCAAGGTTAAAAACACTGCAAACGTTTAAAGCAGGCCCCCAAGTGATCTTGAATCTTGATAGAGAGGTTTTACTGTATATTGTGTGCTTCAAAGGCAACTGCATCAGTGTGTGTCTTTAAATGGTGCTCTGAAAAGATGTTTAAAAATTTGAATGAAAGTCATTCTTTTTAAGAAAAAATCAAATCTTTATATAAAATAACAGATGAGCGTTATCAGTTAAATTAACTGATGTAATTGTCTTTGGTGTGCTCTTTGAACAACATTGCAAAAGAAACCCATCCACACGAGCAGGTCCAACTGTAGTTTAAAGCTGATAACAATGTCTACAAGCGTTCTTTTCTTTTATTGCAACGCCAACAATCTAAGCACTTTAAATCTCGAGGGTAAGCTCGCTCGTTTCCCGCCACATCCTGAGCTCGGCGACGAACATGCAGAGAATGGAATTTTATTGAAAAGTGCTAATGTATTGCGCTTGTTTCAGGTCAGGCGGACAAGCACGAGTTCCAGGCGGAGACACGGAAGCTGCTTGACATTGTGGCGCGATCCCTCTACTCGGAGAAAGAGGTGAGCTCCCCGGCCACGTCATCGCCTTTTGTGCAAATAGAACGTAATAAGGGGATCGCCGCTGATAATCCAGCGAGGACTGTGAGGCAGTGGCGTGTTTCGTGCTTTATTGGACCAATGCTTGCTGTATCACTTGTTTTGATCGTTTTTAAAATTTTCTTCTTCTCTTTGTCTTTTCTATGGCAAGCAAGTTCCTACCACTGTATTGACATATAGGTTGTAAAACCTGTCTTCAGCTATGATGATACAGTGGTAGGAGCTTGCTTGCCATAGAAAAGAGAGAGCGAAGAATAAAATTGTATCTGCAAGCAAATTTGGGTAAAAAACATTGACCATTTTAAGTATAGGACCATTTTAAGTATAGGTTGCAGTTCCTAGTTGTATTCGATCAGAAAAACATTTTTACACTAATGTGCAAGTTCTTATGATTTAAATTTCCCAGTACATTATCTTGATTAAGTTTTGGCAGGATTTTAATAATTCATCTGCTTTTTAAAATGTCTGACATCCGAAAAGCACAGCATTTCATACAGAAAAGTTGTTGGACATTTTTGATGGCAAACACTTTACTGTAGCAGGCGTTGCCTGGGTATTTATGCAGGTGTGAACCTGTCACTATGATGACAGTTGAAAGGTGTAGAGGTGGCTAAATGCACAAGTCTTGTGACCAGATGGTCAATTCCTGACCATGTCTCCAGGGATCGGGTGTTTAAGGCCACTCATCCACCTTGCTATTGGGGGTATCGATGGTTAGTGGGGAATGAGCATTTGGTCTTGTTAAATGGCATCTACATTTGTCTTTGTTTTCTATTTTGAAGTGTGTACACTTCCTTTATTGGATAAACTATTTAAAACACTTTTTACAAACAATTCATGAAAAACTTAATGGTGTACATAAATAAGAAGCATTGCATCTCAACCTCTTGTTTTGAAACATGAAGAAATTACTGGGCGTGCACGAAGGTAAAACATAACGAGTGAAGTTGCAAAGTTTTATGCGTTGGCGAGAACTACCGAAAGCAATAAAGGTTTGATGATGGCTGCAAACTGAAGCTCTATGCATAACTCAACTTCACTGTCCAAGACGTGCTCGTTGATCATCTAACGAAGCACTGACCGCCAACGCTACAGCAGCAACTAACGCCGCGGTAAAGCTTTTGATCGTAACTCTGATTTTACACCAACAAAGATGGTGATCGAGTCGCTTGATTCGAATGTCTTTGCTCATGTTTTGAACAATTGATTCTGTATTTGACTATACAGATTAACATACAATAATTTCTTATTCAGCTGTGTATATGGACTGAGGAATGACTTCAATGAGCAATATATAGGCAGTATGTGAAACTGAAAGAAGTATGGTATGTTCCTGCTTAGCTGGCTTAATGCAACATGTAGAAAGTAAAGTTAAGGCAACATGATGCGAGTTTTAAAACCCAATTTGGGGACTCATTGACATGTTTGACATGTAGCCCACTATGTTTGCATTCTATTTCTTCACTCTTATTGTTGGTACTACATGCCTATTAAAACATGGTTTGGTACCAGAAATTGTCATAATGAAATAGACTTCACCTCCATCTTTGTTAGTGTAACTTGTGAGTTACGATCACCTTACGGCCGAGTGTCCACTCTGCCGCCCACTGGCATGTGAATAACACATCTCTAATCATCTCCGTCCGTCTTTGATCATGGCAAATATATGACTGCAAACATCTCCATTAACTGCTGCGACCTACATTAATCTTGAGTTCCCTATTTGGAAGAAGCAGCGTGCATTTGTCTTGAATGATTGATAAGTGCAGTTAGCTGCTGCCAACGTCATCCTCAGATGGTTCTTAAATCACAGCTCTTCTTCTTAGCTGCTGATAGCAATGTACAGTAATGTGGAGATAGGTAATATTCATTGCTGTTTTGTTTTTGTTTTTACTGTACATGTACTATAGAAGGACGTAATCCATTTCCCATCATCTGATGTTTAGAGCAATTATTGCATTTGTATGTATTTCGGTATTGGTTCAGAAGGCATCTCCTCATTTAACATTCATTTACCAGCTCTCCAAGGCAATAAAACGTTTTTATTCGTTCCCCAAAGAGCGTGTGGATTGCAATGATATAATGGACTGTCTGGCTGGAGGATTCGATAGATAAATATCGATCTTCATCATTATTTGATGCTGTATCTATAACCGGGCGACTCATGCATTGAAACCTGACCACGGAATAATGTAATTGTCTCAAACCTGATTAAGCATAATCAAGTTGAATCCGGCTGCAATAAATTGCTCCAGAATCTGACACATGACTCACCCTGTGCCAAAGTGTTAATACGGTTTGTTCTGTCTGCTGGCTTTTAACTCCATGGCAGACCTTGGATTTGTGCTCGGTCGAGTGACCATACTACTTTATTGTAAACGAGAACAGTCGACTCAGTGTATTGTTTTTTTTCTGAGTATCATATGGCATTGTATTGTATGGTGTTGGACAGCAATTTTTGTTTGTACAAAGGCATGAGACTATCTCCCTACATATCAGCTTACTAAATCTATTTCGCTCACAGACGTGTCCAAAATGCTGATTTCATCATGCATAAATGTATTCCCTAAAGAAGCAATATTCAAGAAGCTTGCCTGTCTGTCAGCCTCACTTATAGGAAACCTCCATGGGGACGTTCGCAACTGGACGGCCGCTCCAAATTTACTACCTTAATTTGCGTTCCCAAGTATAGCAGGAAAATAGCAAATGTAAATGAAGTGGCCAAGTTTTCCACCTTTAGATGGAAGTTTCATGAGCAGAATCGAGGCAGTGTAGAATGGTGAATCGTGTTTTAAATCACAAGATATGTTTTAAGCGATATAAGTCATTTTCATGGCTATCTCACTCTCTGCAATGTACGCTGCTGCTGTTCAATTATTTTTGCTTGAAATTTGCTTGAAATTAAGTGCTCAATTGTTGCAAGTTAATAGATATTCCCAACCGTTTGATATACATAGATGATGCACAAACTTACTTACTAACTTGCTTGCTTACTTACTTATACTTACGTAAAAACAATTGTGTAATTCATTGCAATGTTGGTCCATGACAAAACTGTCCAAGGCAATTTGCAGTGAGGCGCGGTAGTCCACTAACTTGATTGCTTGGTGAACTGGCCCTCTAGCTTCTGTCAACAGACATTAGCCAAGATAAAGCTATAAACCCATTAGAAGTGTGATGACAACAAGCGCAGATTGTTGCATCAGATTTAGAGTATCATTTGTGTATCTCTTTCTATTTATGACGGGCGAAGATGCGACAAACACTGCTGTATGTGGCAGGAAGCACTAAAATGTAAGCAGTTGATAAAAGTTTATACTCGTCATGTTGTTCAGTTATGGAGTGCTACAGCTAACCATGTAAGCAACTTTTTTGTAACACGAGTTTATATTGGATGGGATTTTTGACATGTTGTAGAGCTTATTATAATCTATAAACAGAATCAAAAATCACTTTTTTTCCAGTGAGTGCATTGATGTAACTCAACTAAGCATATGTTATACATTGTATAGCTCCTAATTTGTCGATGTTGTTTATCGTCTGTTAATATATCATCTGTTGATTTTGACTGAAGAGGGCCTCTTCAGTTTTGTTAAATTTACCCGGATGAATATTATCAAAATCTATATGTTTCTGGAAATGTTTCATCAGTGTGAATAAAGAAATCATTTCCCAGATTTTTTTTCCCCCCCTAATTTTATCAATGTTTGCACTTCGCGAGAGTATAATCTCTGCTTAAAATAAAAGTGGTGCACTTTTCATTTTGTTCCCAGATTTAATCACAAGCTATGCATATAGCCTGCCACGGCTAGTTATTAGGATGCAGTTCCAGACTGGGAATATTACATTATGGCCGCGCCTTGTGGGGCCTGTCATGGCTGCTTTGTGAATGCCAAGTAAGGCCGCGGTCACTGGGGCCATGAATTTTTCGCCGGGAATATATCGCGTATACGGCTGCTAAAGACAGCTGTTAATTTCTTGCCTTTGCAAAGCGGTCGATCGTCCGTACTTTGCACTTTCTATCTTGGTAGTGTTAAAAAGTTGGATTGAATGTGAGAAAAAATAGATTAATGCAAGACTTATGATTGTTACAATGTACAAGTTTTTTTAGTCTTTCAAAAAGACCTTATATCTAATAGTTTTTACTTCTATAAATACAAAAACCGCTCATGTAAACCATGTATCAAGTGCAAAGATGAAGAGCAAGTACAAGTGTGACAGCCTCTAGCTCATGTCAGATCATTTAGAGGCCTTGTGATAGACTAAAGCTTTTCCTATCGCTCTCTATACTACTTATATGTATGTATATGAATCTTGGTAGCATTTCAACAAGCCAGTCACAATAAAGTTTCATCCCAGCAATTTGTGTACGTCATTGACGAAAGCACACGAGTGTCATCAGAACTACTCAGCAGCCGGTGGTTAGAGGAGCGCGGCCGGTCGAATAAGAGGCACTAAATATTTAGAGACGTCAACTGTCAAGTGCGACACGTTTGTGTCATTGGCAGTGACGAGTGAGTCGGTGTTATTGCCGCACGTGACAGGTGCCGTCAACACGTGTTTGTAAGGTGGCCGCCGCTAATAGGGTTAATGCAGCACCCTCACTGGGCAGAATTAACCCCGCGAGTGTTAATTCGCTGCAAGAAGGGGGCTGATGATATTAGACAGTTTGCCCACGAAGCCACCGCCTTATTGCATTTGACATGCTTGATTGTTGCCATTTGCACGGGAGGAGCACTGCATGAAAACCAGCAAATTAGCGCGGGCGTCGTGTATAAGACGCCGCGAACAACGAGCTTATTTTGTCCCCGCCGCACGCTGGAAATATGCAGCGTAGATGAACCCTGTTTGTTCGTGTAGCGTCGCCGGAGTAATTTAATAATACGCGCGATCATAAAACATTGTCTCGGTGTCTCGCAATGTGACCTCTTTCCGCACCACAAAGCCTCTCATAACCG
The DNA here is from genome assembly GCA_019095985.1 of Streblospio benedicti. Taxonomy (NCBI): domain Eukaryota; kingdom Metazoa; phylum Annelida; class Polychaeta; order Spionida; family Spionidae; genus Streblospio; species Streblospio benedicti. Next base: position 57,516,717 of record CM032664.1, on the reverse strand, counting down.
CGAGCACTTCACATTGATCCGGCCAATCAGCACTACACACCAATACTTCTTTCCACCCCACCCCACCCACCTCCCGCAATGCACAATTCAGTGCCGCCGAACTGATTGGGTAATCCATAAAAGCCCATTCACACGCCTGTGACACATTGAGTCTAATGAAAAGAAGTGGGCCAAAGCCGCCCAATGCAGAGCCATATAGTATTAGCCATGCATGATAGAATATGCTAAGTAACTGCAGAGTGGATGATCTCAAAATGTTCACACTTAAGAGGTTACAGTGAGTGCCGCTAACTACTGCTTCTAATATGGTGTATCAGTATCGGGTATTAGCATGTTGCAAGAGGTGTCAGCTGGTACTTTTAACTGCTGCTCTATAAAGCAGAAGTCTTCAAATCGTTCCAGAAGTCTGAGGGCACAAGTCAGCAACATGCTGCAAAAGTACAAGATCGCAGAAATACCTTGAAACAGGCATAACTGTTTTTTAGTTTCAGTTTTAGGAGAAGTGGTGTTTTGAGTAGTATGTAACAAAAGTAATTGTTGCATATATATATATATGACAAGATCATCATCCAAGCATTTGAACTCTTTATTAGGACAACATGCAAACTTGTGTTCTGTCTTGTACAAAAACTGCTGTGAAGGGCAAATGATGATTGTCAGACAATTGGGGAAAGTACAATCAATATCCTGAATACGCAAATATCTTGTAAAGATCTAGGTTGATTGTAAATAAACATAATAGTACAAGTATTTTGTTTAGTACTTAGATATTTTCATATTTGCTGTGAAATGTTAGAAAAGTAACTTATTCCAAATGTTTTTCAACTCTAATAGTGCATGTAAAATTCTGTAGGTGTTTTTTACTTCAAGAAGTATTATATTAACATTACAATAGTCCTGGAACTTGGGAAGGAGCCTTTACATAACGAATGAAATGTTTAGGATAATCATTTTCATACGTCAAGAAATATATAAGCAAAATGTAGATTTCAAATGATGTTGACTTTTTGGAACTGGGAAATATGTGAAATGAATCAGTATTACCTGCGACTAACAGTCAGGTAAGTACAATATCACATTGTCTCCGATGGGATTCGAACCATATGACACCAAATCATGTAGCAGTTCACAAGATGTATAGATTTTGAATTGTAATTGTCATATTTACTCTCTAAATCAGCATACTATTTGGGTATAAGGGTTCTAAAACTTTGAAGTATAAATGGTGCTATTGTACTATTATTGCAGCATGGAATATGCCTAAAATAAACTCAAAATTTACCACAATGGAAGTACCGAGATAACTTGCAGCCTAGGATACGAGTGTAAAAAACCTAAAATAAGTTCAAAGGAAGCATTATTTACCCTTGCTGTGTTCAGGCAAACCAGGCATCCATCATCGTAAATTTGAGCTTATTTTAGGCTTTATTCTAGGCCGCAATACGCAGTAATAACTAATCCGCCACTAAAGGGTTCTTCCTTCGCGTTGTTTTTGGAACAAGGTGATTCGTCAGACTGGTGGTTGCTATGACAGTGATGATCTGAAATGATGATGGCCACCTCGGTGCATGTTGAAATAACATAATACGTCTACAAGGTTACAATATGCGTGTGGTACACCATTTATTTCCGTTACGAAATTTGCTATAGTTGAATCAAGGTTCAATAGCGATAGAATTCTTTTCAAGATATGACCCAGGCCCAGAACATGCTAATGAAAACGTCCATCCTACAGTGAGCGTAATTAAGAAACAGACTTTAAACTGGTTCTTAAATGAGTTAGTCGTCCTCCGTCGCGATGTGATTCGTCAGACGGGAGGTGGCAATGACAGTGCTGCTCTGGAATAATGATGGTAGCCTCCTCAGTGCAGCGGAGCGGAAACCTCACCGGCCGTCTCACCCGCTGCTCGCCACTGATTAAATATGGTCGAGTTTTCACTGGCCCAGAAGCGGGTGATAAATTAGACAAAACAATCATTAGCCGGGCTTTTTCTGTAATAATAGGATGTCAGTCAATGTATTGGCGTTAGTACTGGAGATGGAAACGGCAGGATGTTGTAATCTTTACATGATACTTTTCTAAATGTACAAAATTTTAAATTGAAGATGATTCTTCGAAAGTAGCAGACGCAATTGCAAAAGTTAGTCCTCAGAGTCCTCTGTGTAAATACAAAAAAATTCTGTTTGCTTTTTTTTTACTGTTACTATTTTTGTACTAATTCATAATGTATGGAATTTTATATTCTGAAATAAAGAAATTGAATTGAATTGAAAAACAAAAACAAGTTCTTTCAAGAGCAACTGTTGTCTTCGTAAGAATTTAAAATACCAGTGAAATTTAAAAAAAGCACAGACTATTCTAGGAACACAGGTGGCGCTGACAGCAGCTGATCAAGTTATGGACAAATGAAAAGAGCAAAAACACGCAAAATATTGTTGAGCCTAGACAATTGATAATTGTAGCAGCAATTTGATAACAAATGTCTGCTGTAAAACATAGGTGGGCAGCAAGGTGGCCGCAGCTGAGTGCTCGCTTTGTCTGTAGATATTAATGGGCCTGCTTTCTCTGTACTATTGTTTTTATGCCTTTGTCTTTGAAGACACAATGTTTGCCAAACATTTTCTTACAAGTCACTTAAATTAAAGAGTGACCAATTGAGGGCACGCTTATGTTTTTGTTCTTAATGTACTTAGCGTGATGAATTTTGTAAGCAAATTTGTTTACCAAAGTCTTGAAACGTACTTATATACAGCTTGTAACTTAAGCTTTATTACCATATAAAACCATCCAAGGGCCATGTTCACAGCTTGTAAGTGATGTTTTTATTGTTGATACTTGTTCATTGTAGGTGTTTATCCGTGAGCTCATCTCTAACGCGAGCGACGCTCTCGAGAAACTGAGATATGTGCAACTCAATGAAAACACGGCGACAGACACCCCGCTCGAGATCCACATACAGGCAGACGAGAACAAGAAGACGCTCACCATACAGGTTTGTTAGATTTCTGGTTCATAAATCATTAAGGTAGACTTTCAAAGGTAACAATATCATGTTGGTGTCTGAAGTACGTAAAGAATTTACTGTTACGGAGATTTTCTCACGTTTCGCGAAGTTTCATTTGAAGAGAAGAAATGTGTACAAAAGGCGGTAAAGACACAGCAGCTAATGGAAATATAATTACCAACGAATGGTTGTCGTATGTGCCCCAGTGGTAATTGAATCGCCACCTCGTCCCGTCAGTCAGCAAAAATCAACGTGTACTTGATTGCCGAGTTTCCAGGCTGTCAAATACTAATCTCAGTGTCACAGGCTTATGGCAGTCGTTGCGTCTGCCCGTTTTGGAGGGAGACTTCTCCGTTTGCTTCAGTCTGCATCTCAAAGTTGTATGAAAACAGCTTTGTATATTGAACATGCTGTATGAAAGCAAATTAGTTATCTGATTTTCATTGTCATGAAATTTTGTGTTCCAAATTTTAGAACAGTATTAAGGTTTGAATTTATTGATTCATACTTTTTTTTATCGAATTTTGGCTTGTGAATGAAGTTGAGCAAAAATGATTCAACCCATCAACATGAAAAAATTCGCATTCAGCTACATTCCAGTTGTAGCAATTTGTTGAAAGATTCAATTGTGTTTGTTTTCTATATTTGAGCATAGATTACACTGTGCTTACGAGCCGACTTTCAAATTCCTACTTCTTTGGGGGAGAGCTGCGTTTTTCAAACACCTCCCGTCTTTTCTATTAGAAGATAGGATGGACAAAGCTGACAATCCAATAAGTATCGATTGGTTCATCATGATTGCCAGCCTCGGCAAGATGCTTATGATTTGATTTACACTCGGACGTTTTTTTCTCAGATTAGTGGCCACTTTTCATGGGTGGAAGTAATTATCCGTCTGCTACAGAGATGGACTGAGGCAAACTTTTAAAGAACGATGTTTCCACACGAGAGGGTCATTCATTTTTGGCAGTGTTTCATGTACTCCTATCATTATGTGTAATGAATAAGGGATTTGATTTTTACAGAGTGTTTTTAGCTTGAAAAAGTAAATGAACTAATATATTAGTTTTTTAGTTTGGATTTTCAATGGGTTTAGTAATGTGTTTTGTTTTTCTAGGACACGGGAACTGGTTTGCCTAAATATGTGTGGCAATGTTTCATGTATGCCCGTCAGTCTGTGCAATGACTTACAAGAATTTAATTTTACATATAGTGTTTGAGCATGAAAAAGTAGAACAAATGTATAGATCTTTTAATGGGGAATTCAGTGGGATGTCTAATCTTGTCGTTTTGTTTTTCAGGACACAGGAATCGGGCTGACTAAAGATGAACTCATTGAGAACTTGGGCATCATTGCCAAATCTGGCTCAAAAGTAAGACTTCACTATCATGTACTAATGCTGAAAAAAAAACTACTTTTGCATTCGCAGTGCTTGTGTCTTATTTTCGAAGGTGTCTAATAAGCTGGTTTTAATGTTATTTGTATCATCAACATACACGTATGTGCAGTATGTATGTACAGTGGACACTCAATCAATGAGTCAGGCAGTCAGTCAGTCAATCAATCAATCAATCGATCAATCAATCCTAAAGTTATTCGGGGGGGTGACAGGCCATAATTATTCCTCAATTTGAGGGTGTGACCTGGTAGCTGGCCAGTCTACTTATAAGACTGAGCACACTAATAAGTCAATACTATAGTTAGAAGTCGCCGCCTTCCCTTACTATGATAACGTATGCTTACATATAGAATATTAACTCACAACCAATAGGAACCAAAAATCATGAATGAAGGATCCCATGATGCTATAAGTATACATTGTTTGATATAACGAATGTGTTCCCCCCAAACCCAGGCGTTCCTGGAGCAGATGAAGGACTCTCCGGCGGGCGCCGTCGACAAAACCATCATCGGACAGTTCGGGGTGGGGTTCTACTCGGCGTTCATGGTCGGCGAGAAGATCGACGTGTACTCCCAGTCATACAAGCCAGACACACCCGCGTACAAGTGGTCATCTGACGGGTAGGTGGAGCTGTGGTTGTGTTATCATTACTTGTTAATAAAATGGATGTTGTCTATGTTTGTCTGAATGTCTAGCTGGACTGTAGCCAGGATTGATAAAAACGTGGGAGGCAAAATATATTGGGCAAGGATGCAGGCAAATAGATTTTTGAGGGGGGTTTGGGGGCATGCTCCCCCAAGAAAAGTTTGAAATTAAGACACTGATGTCAAGATACGACCTCTGAAGCGTAAATATTGCTCATTAAAGGTGTGAACTAATCACGGACCTTTTAATTCATGATTTCAATTAGGTCAAGTGATCAATCCAAGCATTGCTAAAGATTTGCAGACTGTCAGTTTTCAGTTTTCAAATAGAAGTATATGTACCTATCCTGCTAGTTTGAATAGTCTACGTGTAAAAAATCACAATATAAAGGTTAAATTAAAAATTAGGTCACATAAATTAAAAAATTATGATAATCCAATCTCTTGTGAAACGTTTCAGAGGTCAATTTGACATCTGATACTCATAGTGATTTTTCATAGCATCTGAGGCTATTTCAGACTGAAAAGTAACCTTAAAACAAATATATTGAAGCTCATTTTCATTCGGGGTTTGACCTGAAAACATTCCCCAAAAAAATAGGAGGCAGTTTCCTCCCTTGCCTCATATCAATTTGACTCATATGTAGCTGCGGCGCTGTTTAGTAAATTCCCATTTGTAATAATTAACAAGAAATAGCTCCTCCCCTTGAAGGTAAAGTGTGACAACAATCAGATGATAATCACACTAACAAGTTAGATTAATTACAATACGTACAGTTTGCTCGTTTATTAGGAATAACTTCCTATAGATAGTTGTCTTGCGGTGTTTTTTCTTTTTGGGGGACCTCTGTTTTTTTGCTAATTATAATGTAAAATGTGTTGCTTCTTATTGTCATATTTTTTTTTTACATTTGATATTAGATAAGCAAGTTTATTAACAATTTATTAAGTATATATATCTTGCGTTTTTATTGGATGCATATTAGACTACTGTCTTATTTCTTAATCTACTGTTTATGTTGATAAAAACATAACAGAATAAGTTTCCAACGTAATTTCGAGTAATTTTTATTAGTTTAATTAAACAATTTAAAGATACACTCCTTTACATTCATTGGGTCCATATTTTGAAGAAAAAAACAGCCATCGCATGGTCAAGTCTCGAGCCACATTCAAATTGTTTTAATTTTGTTCACTTTCATTCCGTCTTCCATGTTTTGTTTTTGTCCACTACTGGACAGCCTACGAATTTGTGAGCTGTCAAATTGAAAGATGGATAGATATGGTTCCGTTGGCTTATTTGATACATGGGGTGTCAAACGCTCTCGGATAATTGTCTCATAATGCAGAGAAATCTAGCTGTGGAAGAGTACTCCATAATTTTACTTCTAGCCGTGGACATGGGCCTCTTTGTTTTGATGAAAATTACTGAGTGCACTAAAGTTACACAGCTTCTGTTGTGATTTTATGCATCATGCATGACTGGTTAGGATAAAATGAGCACTATATCGATGAAAATGCAAATGATGTATTTTTATGTTGATCGACTAGTACACTGAATAATATAATGTGTATTTAACCTACCTCATGGCTAAAATGGCCAAACATTTTCTTAATTTGACTCCCCTTGTTAAGCAAAGTGTTTACGTTAGTTAGATATAAGTAATGTTATTCATGTTTGAGACATGTTGAAATATTAGCATTATACATTAATACATGAGGATTAAGCACTCAACCGATCATGTTGAGATTTTTTTTAGTAGGATGAGTGTTTTTTTATGAAAATAAGTGTATTATTGAGACTTACTTTTCCCAATTAATGCTGACCCTGAATATGATAGCAAAATATGACATTTCTCATATTGCTCAAGGATTCGAGTCCATACTTTGAGAGTATGTTATATTTGATGGCATTTACCATGTACAGATAGATTGTAAAATGATCAGACTCGTGGCCAAGTCCTCAATCACAACAAAAAATACACACGTGAAATGAAACAGGGCACACTACACACACTTTGAATGGCCGGATTTACTTTTGCAGCTTTCAAAATTACATTGGTGTTACGCTAAGCCTCGGAATGCCCCATAAAATGCAAATATACAAAATTGCATACATGCAATTATTTTAATGAAAATGAGATCCACTGGTCCCGGAATGTTGCAAGCAAGCACTGGTGTTCAGCGGGAGGGAGAAGATGGTGTGGATTTTTATGTTTCCATTAATAAATTGTACACCACAAACCTGCAGCTATATAATGTTGAACTGATTTATGTGACGACTAACCCCTACAGAATTCCAATTTGATGGCTCGTATCTTATGAGCTGATACTCATTGATTCGCTTTGTTCAACAAGCTCACTTGTTTGGCCGGTAAAAAGCAAAAGAAGATTATCACAATCTGCCAACAGCAGAGAATACATCATGCAGCTTTAATACACTAGTTTTAGTAACACTGAATCAAACTGAGCTGGCGACATGTCATTACCATCTGGTAGTAAAGAAACCCTTTGATTCAGTGTTGCCAAAACAAGTTGCACCTGAACCCAGAAATAACACACATGACTGGATCACCCGGCTTATTATTCACAGCACAACCACCACAACTCAGTCAGTTATCAGCGCAAACAATTTTCAAACTGTCCCTACCACATCTGGTCTCAATCTGGCGCATTTATCTAGCCGTGTAAGACGAGCCGGGGAGACACAGTTGGGGAGGGATCAGAAGGTATCAGCTCCACCATCTCTCCCGCTACTCCTGCTCCCCGTATAAGTCATAAATTCGGCCTGTCATTCCCGCAGCTTGAAAGTAATCAGACAGGCTGGTGGAATAGTGGGCTGTTTCCTCGAGAGTACAATCCCATCTACTCCGCCAGGATCCGCAGCAAACGGCTCCAACTGATTGTTGCTTACTATTGCAAGTTTTATGGCCACCTGACGATCCGTCTTGTCAGCTCGGATTGGCATCAAATTGTCAGCATATTCGGGCCGCCCCCTGGGGATTCCCCCGGGGATTCCTCGCGTTGTCTTGTTGCCGGGAGGCTCTGAGATTATTGAGCTGTGATGTACCGCCAGCGTCCATCACCGGCGTATACACATCTCTCCGATATGCGATGAGAAGGTCGGAGGCTTATGAAAAAAGAAGCGGGGAATATGTCAAACTTGCGTAACAATGTAATCATCGGGATTCGTGTCTATCGCCAGCCACGCTTTTTGTCAATATCCACTGAGGTGAGTAACTCAATAGGAATGGCAGGTATATAACTGCTGATGATGTATCAGCCTGTGTAGCGGCAGAACACTAAGGTCACTTGTCTCTCTGGACCATTCATCATTAACTGGTGCATTTAATTGCTTTTGATTTGCTTTGTTATATCTTGCCTCATACTCACCAGCTCTGTACGATCAGATTTTAATCCTATTGTCTGTCGGACGAGTTGAGATGGAAATTTACTTGCTTCAAATTCCAAATGCACTTGTCTAGACAAAATGTCTAGGTGCATATTGCAAAGCAATAGTGTGGATACAAAGCGTGCCTTGAATGTATCGTAATTGATCATTTGAATATGGTAATTGTCTGATAGGTATCTGTTCAACAAGCACTACAAGAATTCACTTGTCCAATGCGAATTTTCCCCTGTCCCGGACAAGGGAAAGTGCTTATTGTATACCCAGAAGCCGCCCTCCTTGTACCGTCTCGTATCTCGACCACAAGACCGGCGATTGGCGCCATTACAACGAAGCAGCCGCTACGATGAGTGCGTAAATCAGCCAGTGTCTCTATCTGCTTGGATCTGCAGCTGACAAGAGGAAGCCTTGATGAGCGAGGATCCCTCAGACCTCATTGGCTGACACATCCTCCGTGTGCACCCCCCACTTTGTTGTACAAACTTGTGCCCCTCGGTACACATGCCCCCGCGGCGTATAAAGGGTGCGCTAATGCGCCACGCTGCTAAAGGCTAAAGACGGGCGCTGGTTAATTAGTGCTCTAATAGGTTAATTAAAGCAGCAGGAAGCTTGATTTGAGTTAATTGGCAATTTGTCGTCGGCTTTTTATTAATCATAAGTGCTGTATATGTAGCCTGTATTAGGACGCATGACGAATGAGGGCAAAGAGCCGGCAACCCTGTAGGTTTGGATTAATTCGTGGCGAGATGTATAGATTAATTAAGTGGAAGTAATGCTAATAGACGACGTCGGGCGATGGCTGACAGAGTCGGGAATTGATTGTCAGAGGCAATATTCTGTATTCACTTCACTATTCAATGTCCATATTCGTGAATTATTAAACTCATGGTCGGATTTGTTTCATTTTTAATGATGACGCGAGTTAAAATGTAACTGAATAGATTTCAAACATATTAATTTAGAGTCAGTTTTAATAGTTCTCGGTGTCATAAACAGTAGAAAAGATAAATTGCAAAACATTTGATATAAAATAAACCTATATGCACCATTAAATACCAATTATTTGGAGTTATTGCTGATATGTGTCCACTTAGTAATGGGTTTTCATTGAACATGTTTTTTATCTACTGTAGTTTTTTTGATACATTGTTTTGTTTTATTTTCACTTTTAGACTTGGATCGTATGAGATCACAGAGGCTGAGGGAGTGCAGAGAGGGACAAAAGTCGTGGTGCACCTCAAAGGGGACTCCTATGACTACGCCAAGGAAGATGTGATCAAAGGTAAATCATTAGTTTGAGTTTCCATTTTGTCATAGAAGTCTAATACTATTTTGTTTATTTTAATCTAAAAATTCAAATTTAAGAAATTAAGATTGACTTCAGTTTCATCAATATAATGGTGGGAACGTACTTAATTATGATGATTATTGCACTTAGCTATACAAGATTTAATATTTCAGAGAAATACAGATTAAGATTGTGTATGGAAACTTTGCAATTCTGCATTATTGAGCAAATGAAAAAAAAAATACATAAAAGCTTGATAATAAGGTAATTGTTCATGTATTACATGTGAAATTCAAAATACTGTTTTGATCATTAAAAAAATCAGATTAAAGTTGTGTATTGCTAGTTTTCTAAAACACAAAACTACCGCAGTGTTATTGTTATCTCCGTTCCCCTAGTTACCGTGACACGATTGTCTCGTGTGACAGTTCCACGTGGTAAAGAAAAGAGACATAAATTGCACTCCAGGGGGTGCCGATGTAATTGGTCACCCTTTCTGTGCAGTTCTCTCCAAATACAAAGATTACAATAGATGCTCCTTTTTTACATTACAAAACCGATCTTAAGCAGTCAATACTTGGTGTTTCAGAGCAATAATATTACTACATTTTGAAAAACTGACAGCATTTCATCAATTTCACATTTTAGTATGGTGTACTACACTTCCATGTAATTTTAGCATTTAGTGTCCAATACACAAAATACATTCTGAATTTCAACAACAAGAAAATCAATCATCGACTCGACATTATCTCTATAACTTCCTTAATTTCCTGTAATTTTGGCGGCGGCGGCGAGCGTCTTGTTTTTTCTTTCCATTTCTTTGTTGGCTGCTTCAAGGCTGTAATCAATAAAGCTGTGTGACAGTGAGCCTGCTGACTGACCGCTGCTGACCGCACCAAATACATTGCAGCTCCTATCAAATATTCATGGCCGGTCGGCTGTGATTTCATACTTTAGTGCAACTTTTCCTATTGAAGCCGTAGCTGCTTAACTACATTTGCCACCTGCCGCAAACTTCAGCAAAAAATTTATGGTGTTAAGAATCTCATTAATTAGGGTGGCTTTCATGTGGATGGGGAACTTACTTACTTGCAAATTATCGCGTGAGTAACATTTATTGCATCTACGTGAAAGGCGCTGTAAAATTCTGTGTTGATCAGATCATTAGAAAATTATCTTACAAATTATTGCATACCGGATCCACACACATTAAAACTTTTCGGTTTATACTTAAAAACTGCTTTTTTAACCATTTTTGGAAAATGAAAAACACATTTCTACCTGTAAGACAATCAGTATATATTCAAACGTGTTTTAAGCCGACCTACGCCTGTTTTTTTGATGAATCAACATTCATCCTATACATGTAGTTGTTAATCAACTAAAGGCTCTGTATAATTTGTGTAATTAGATTATTACTGCGAGCAGTGTCCAAAAGAAGATGGCTGTTTTTGACCTGCTGGCTGCTCGCTTCGCCGTCAGGCAGCAACCGGCAAATAATGATTGTTTGAGGAGATAAAACATGTTAATTGTCAGCTCCCCGATGGAAATCCTAGTTTCTATTTCAGGTCATGCTGAGCTGCTTGAGTTGCAATCATTGAAATGTCACGATGCTTAAGTTTCTTCATAACTGTCATAAAGCGATGACGGCAGCGAAATCCGAGCCTCACTCCTCTGCCTTGTTTCTTTTACAGAAGTTATCAAGAAGTACAGTAACTTCGTTGGCGTCCCGATCTACGTAAATGGCAAAAAGGCTAATGTTATTCAGGTGAGAATCATTACGGCTGATATTGGGGGAGAAAAGCTCTATGCTGCCGAGATGAGCGCATCGTGTAGGGAAAGTAGTTTTCATCTATATCGGTTTTTAGGAAGGGAAATTGTGAGTTGTAAATGATTTGAATCTTACATATGTGTTTCCCAGTCCTTGCGGATACATTTTCAAACTTCTCTGTCTCACACATCTTTTTAGCAAGCATATTTGTACTAACGATATCAAATCTTAAAAGTGTATCAACTAAAACCCCAGTGGAAGTATGTGAGAAATGATCAATAAGTGTGCCAATGACCTGGTGTAAAATGTAAAGTCGTGAGAACAAGACTTGCATCACGACTATAAACCACCACCACAGTATCATTTACATTATCTATTACTGGAAAAGAAAACGTGCTGTTTTATTTAGATGTATCACCATCTATTTTAAAAGCACATTGTTTTATTTATCCCTCCTTGTTTTTCGTGACAATTTTGAGCAAACCGAGTCTGTGTAAAACACTTTATGCCTTGTCTGTGACTCGATGTACGTAGTAAATCTAACGTTTCTTGGCATGCCTCTCTTGTGTTACAGCTGCTTAAGGGACACATTCCTACAGCTATTAAAAAGGGCAGGGGGGGGGGGGGTTATATAGCCTTGATGAATATCCATTCACCAACATTTTTTTTATTCCCTCATCACCAGTATACATTTCATTGTCGTTCACCAATAATCAGGAATTGTAATTGAATAAGTTGCATCACATTTGACGCCTGTAAATAGAGGCAGTTCCCAATTCACGCTCAAGTTTTAGGGCAAATCATGAATCACATTTTTGCTATATGATCCCCTCATTAAAGTTGTACCATGGTGAACCCTAGTGTGAATAGATACAGTAAAACCTCACCATAGGGACACCTCACGAAAAGTGCCACCTCACTAATAGGGACACTTTTTCATTAATAGCAATGTTGCGAGTCATAATTGTGAGCTACAACAGAATACATGTGTTAAAAGATTTAAAGTGATGTCTGTGAACATCCCTTATAAAGACTACGTTGCAACAAGAAATCATTATTAGCCATTTGCAGTTCGCCTGCAGCTTTTCCGTTGTTTTTGCACTGAGTCAGCCACTTTACCATGGATCGTATCCTCTAAGGATGGCAAACTCTGCGCTTGCAGAGGTCTCTTAACGCCGCGCCGCGAAACTTGCTATCAGCGTATTTAACATTGGAAAGACGACAAGTGGCTTGATTAGGCTGCGTCCCGCCAGTCTTCACAGTTTCTCTCCTCAGGACGGCGACAATGTGAGTTATGTCCGCGTACAAAGGCTCCGGGCAGCGTCCATAAAGGCCGTCGTCGTCAGCCGCAAACCAGCGTAATTGAAAAGACTGACTGGCATTTAGTACAGAACAACCTTTTAACACCACCTCTCTATTGAGAGTCCCTCAATAATGAGACCGTATCTCTTGGTGTTAACCTCCATGATAAAACGACCAACATGCACCTCTATAAAGAGACCACCTCTGTATTGTGACAGACGCTGAAGGCCAGCCACAGAGTGGTCTTAATTGAGAGGTGCTTCTGTAAATACGTGGCTGCTCATAAAAGGGAAACTTAACAAGGAGTTTGTTTCTCCGGGTGGCGGCGGCGGGGTGGACATATTTCTGCATGACCGCACACTGGACACTCCCCATGGCTGGTTCAGCGAGGGGTGGCAAATGGGCAGTAGGTGTTCCCCTGTAAATGTTCGTGATGATTACCTTTGCTAGGCGACAGATCATAACAGGTGGTGTGGTTATCATAACATGCTGGTTCCAGTAGCTGTGTTGTGTGGTCATAAAAGAAGAGAAAAAAATGATGTGTAAATTCAGTAAGTTACCTATGGGTGTAACAAAAAACAACAGCCACAAATTTTCTAACTTCTGATGACAATATTATTATTATGAACGATTAATGGGGGGGTAATAGACTACATATCAGCGGTTAGTAAAAAGAAAAAAACATGATATAGAGAGGCAAAAAGTAATATCTAAATAAACTTAGCAATTAACATAACTGTCTTCTTCTTATTTTCAATACAAGTCGCAATTTTGTTACGTATTTGCCTTCTAATCTTGTCACCAGAAGTAAGCGAGTTCTTGTTTCTTTTATATTTTGTATTCTCTCATGTTTGCTGACCAAACTCAATTTTGATTAGTTGAGAGGCGGATCATAAAAACTGATATCCTACGCTACAAACTTTAAGACCTAAAATGATTAATAAACATGAGAGAAAAAGTGTTATTATACGAGTGTGTGTGAGATATCACACAATATCTCCCTGAGTATGAAGTTTAACGGAACAAGTTGTGTTAAACTTCACACGAGGTGCGATATTGTCTGATATCTCACCTCCACTCGTATAATAACCTATTAACATCCGCCTTGCGTGCCCTATATCATACACATTTTTGGGTGGCGTGTTGTCAGGCGCTGTGGACGATGGAGCAGCGTGACATCACCGACGACATGCACGAAGACTTCTACAAGTTCATCTCCAACGGCTTTGACAAGCCGCGCTACAAGCTCCACTACAAGGCCGACGCCCCCCTCAACATCCGCGCCCTGTTCTACGTGCCAGAGTACAAACCCAGTGAGTCACAGAACGTGTTGGTCACTTGTACATGTAGAGTCATTTCTTAGTTTCACAAGACAAATTTACTTACAAAATCATTGACACTTTCGTCAATGGCTGTTGACATCTTCAAAATGTCAGTTGTGAAACTAAGAAATGACTATATATATAAGTGAGTACATCCTTGAACACAACCTAAAGGGTGCTTCCATTTCTTTTGACCCAGGGCTATGTGAAAAAATGAAAGCATTACAATATGAATTACAGGGCCCCCAGTGTAATTTTGTTTAAAAAGATTTGAAAAAATTCATCCCCCCAACCCCACTGGCACCCTCCACACTTTGAAATTAATGCCTATTTTTTAGGAGGGCTACCAATTATAGGCCACAAAGGGGCTGGGAGGGGGGTTATGAAACAAATAGTGGGTTGGAGCTGGGTAGGGCCTAAAAAACGAGTGAAAGCTAATGTGAGTGACAGTCAGTGACTAGCATCTGTGCGCCACAGCAGCAATTGCAGTGTGTCGCCAGTGTTCCACGGGGAGTAGAGAGAGATAACTAGTGCAACAAGGATGCCGATGACCCTGCGGTGAATGTAAATTCATCTGAACCTGCGTTACGTTAAAGAAGCCCTTAAACCAGTGCGTTTTGCTTGCAGCGCTGTTCGACATGAGCCGTGAGACGGACGTGTCAGTGACGCTGTACAGCCGCAAAGTGATGATCATGGCACGCGCCAACCACATCCTGCCACGCTGGCTCCGCTTCCTCAAAGGTAAACATCCACGTAACGGCCCATGCTCACTTAAAGCCCCACCTACTAAAGTAGATTCTACCAAATATCAGTGCTATTGAGATATGAAGTAAATGCCCACCCAGGTATAAAATATTTATCTTGAGCCAACCATATTCTTCAAAGCCAACTTTAAACATATACTACCCTCCCAAATCAACCTTTAATGTGTACTAATATACCTGTAGTACATAATACCCTCTCAATGTTTAACATATACTACTCTCTCGAGTCAACCTTTGATATGCAATATCCTCGGATGTCAACTTGTAAAAATGCATACTACCCTCAGATGTCTAACTTTAATATATGTACTACCCTATATGGACAGCTGATTGAAGAAAATTTCTTGAGAAGTTGAATGCTCTCCATGTATGGCTTCAAACTTTTGCTTTAAAGTAAGGATATAAAACCTTTCAGTCTGTCCGCAGGTAGTTTTCACATTTTAACTCACTTCTGTGATCAGGAGCACTTTTTGAAGACATCAAACAGTTTTTTAATCATATTTTAAGAATATTTTATGTGAGCATTCTGAATGTTGCTGCCATGGGTGCAGAATCTAAAGGGGTCTTTCTCACTCATTGTTTTAAATCGTTTTGCCAGGAAACGATCGAAGCACCATATGTACTTCAAATGTGAATGCTTCTTAAAAGCTGAAAATGTAAAAAGTATATATGAAAAGAATTATAGCCGTCATATAGAAAGTCATATTCTATGTCTCTATTGAACTGTTTGGAAATTTAATCTTTTCTCACTGGGTTTTGAAGTCTTTGGAAGATAAACGTTTATGCACAAACATAAGCATAATTATTTTCAAGTAATGTTCTTATTATTTATCAAACTTTTGATTTTTATCACGATTTATATCGTAATAGGTATGAATGATTGATAATAGGTCGCAAGCGGTTCTTAAACGATGTTGATTAAGATTTTCCATAGGCCGCCGTATTCTATCTGATTTTGAAAAATGTGATGATAGCTGATAAAAAGACGCCTTTTGAATCATGTCGTTTTGATAGTGATGTACTGCCTCGTTCTTTGGTGAAAAATACCGTTTTAGTTTACGAGCCCAAAGACTTTCAATTTATTGATTTACCAAAGTATATCTATCTTTATGCATGAACGTTTTAGACATAGACATATCGTAAGCTGTTCAAGATCTGACAAATTCAAAGCAAAACTTACAAATTTATGATAACGATTGATGACCATAAAATGAAAGCGTTTTTTGTGAATAGCCATTAATACTATTTATGATGTTACGAGGGGTATTGATTCCATTCGATGTATGCTAAAAATCACTCACATAATTCATACGTCTACGTGTACATGCTAAAGGTGCTTCTAGCGGTCATAGTGAACTTGTCAATAAAAGTTCAGACTCATGATGTGCAATTCAAATGTATACCGATAAGAGTAATATGCTGTATATGAAAATTGTCATCTTAGGAGATTTGCTATGCATGAATGCTTATTTGCAAAGGAATGTCAATGTTCCAGATTTTGATATGGCCTCAATTCGCAGGTGGGCTTTTTGATGGGAGTGGGCTCTTAGATGGTTTTATAGGGCTTTTTTTTATAACAATAACCGCAATGTAACGTCGTGAGACGAAGAATTGGATCGTGACTATAAACAAGCACATTTTCATTTAATAATGTCACCAACTTTGTTTGTACAGGAGTTGTCGATAGTGAAGACATTCCATTGAATCTCAGCCGAGAACTTCTACAAGACAGCTCCCTCATCAGGTTAGTGACATGTGTGGTGTGTACCACTAATATAGTGTCCTGTTTGTAACTAATAGAATCACAGACTCAAACTATCACTCGAAATCTGCTTTTCTAGACTGCACTTATTCATGGTACCTATACTTTAAAATACAATACAATACAATAATGCATTACAATTTATATAGCGTAAATTCCACTAAATGTTCATGTACGCTTGTAGGCCTCCTTAAACAAATGGTGCTTTAGTTGTGATTTAAAGGATGCAAGAGTTTTGGATTGTCGAATGGACAGTGGAAGTTTATTCCATAATTTAGGTACAGGTCAGGCGAGTGGATGACAATGTGAGAGATAAACACCATGCACTGCAGACTAAAGTCTTGTATGTTCCTCAGGGAGTTTAAAAACGCAATGTCGTTTGACCATAGATATGATGAACTATTTTAAACCACACTCTCAAAATTAAAGTTCATGATTGGACGCGTGTCTTCGTGTTGCCGTAAACATACATGAGCGAGAGAAAAAACAATGCCGCCGGCGAGCCTCCGCAATCTCCATCTTGATCCTATATTAAATTAGAAAAGCTGATTTCATTTCATGTAGCCCAATCTTGGACTATCGGCGGCAAGCTCCACTTCACGCACAAGATGGATTACAAAATCTATAAAATTCCAATCCATTGTCGGCGGCTGTGGCTGCGCTGGCCACTGCTTCAAGGCTCGCGCCGATGATAAATTACTCGTAGCCACCCGACTCGATGCTGTCGTCGTTTTCATCTGCAGGCAGCAATTACCTGCCAAAACTCACCCTCCCCACCACCGCCGCCACCGCCTTATACCTTCCCGTGGATTGCTTCTGCTGACTAATACATTGTCGGTGGCTTGTTCGACTGTTGTTTTCTATTATTTGCATTGTCGTCGTCGTCGTCGTCGTTATCTGTTGGCTGTCTGGACAGTGCAAAAACATGGCAATCTGGGTAATCTCGACCGCTGTCATATCGCGCCTCCGTTGTCTTGTTAATTAAGGCCGAGGCGGCGTGTCCTTGCAAAAGACAATGAGCATTACCAGAGAAGCTAACTGGTTAGTGAGGAGCAGTCGCTGCGCTTTGCAGGTGTTGTGACCACTCGGTTTGAAATGAATAAATCTCATTTGTGTTTTCCAAGTTTGCATGTGTATTCACTTATGCAATGTAATCGTTTGATAGGCCCTATGGTAAAATGAAAGATTGTCATTAGATATGTGAATATAGCGGTAGGGAAAGAGAGGATTAGAGTTGAAATAGATAAGGTTTTAAAGGGTGTTCTTGTTTTAAAACAAATTCTTAACATTTTCAAAACTGGAAGTGATAGTTAGCAGCAGTAGAAACTCAATATCTTGAAACTGTAGGAATACTGGTTCAACACTCTAGTTAGTCTGTATTCGAGATAATCAATTGTATCATTGTATGTTCGTATTGTAGTTGAACTAACCTCAAGATAACTACAAATTAAAGATAAGCAATATTGAGATAACAAGGTTCTACTATGATAATAGCGTCAAAAATTCTATAAATACAGCGCCAATTCCTTGCTTGAAGAAAAGTAATTTGTTATAAAATGTAAGAAATACATCACGTTGACGTGGCAGTGTCAGCAGCGGGGCCCGACAGGTGGTCACTTCTCATGTTGTAGAGCAGCCCACCACTTCAGTAGCTCTCAGTTTATTTTGCAAATGTACATAATATGATACTCAACTTAGCTTCTTTTTTTTTCATCGTTGTCTTTGTTGTTGTTAAATACGTGTATAGTTGCAACTGTCTCACATTCTTATGTGTATGAAGCTATGATTTATACGATTTCCTTTTATGTGAGCTTTGTTCTGGTCAACACGATATGAACATACAGTAGAAACTCATTATCGACAATCTGTAGGGAGAACAGTCAAATACTAGAGATCGCCAATGTTCAAAATGACCAACTGATGATAAATGTTCATAATGTGATTGAAGGGAGATGAAAGTACCGTAAATTTTCTTGTAACTGCCGGGCAGCTATTGGCATACTTCCATTGGAGGGGGAGGCATTTATTAGAGGTGGGCGTTTAATGGAGGTAGGCGGTTAATAACGTAGGTACACATAGGGTTCTTGTTTCAAACTGCATGATTTTCTAGAAGCTTTACACAGTGCAGCCTCGTTGTAATGCTTTATGAAATCGAAACAGACTCACACATTGATCATTAAATGCTTTTGTTAGAGTTTGAGGGTGGCGTTTGTTAGAGGTACACTGTAGGCCTAACAGAATACATGCAAGCTCAGGGGGTCGTTTAATAGAGGTGGGCTGGTATTAGAGGGAGGCCATTATTAGAAGATTTACGGTAACCTTCACAAAAATAGAAATTATTAACTGTAAAATTAAACTTCACATCAGCATGTAAAATCCAATCAATGAAGATAAAAATGTAAAACACATTCATTTGTGTTGGCCATGCACTAGTATACCAGATTCTTGACCGTTAAGTTGTAGATTTGATTCGGATTGAGACAGAACATAGGGTGAGAAAAAAGCTGGCACAAAAGGAAGTCCGCATCGCCTAGTTCATGAAATATGCTTAAGTTCTGTTGAAATATGAAACTGTAAAGTGAATTAAAACTTGTACCTGAAAAGTAACCGACAATAGCAAAACACATCAACCAGATGAGACCAATTCAAACTCACTCTAATGGCTTCTATAAGACAGCCTACATCAATGTTAGACTGCTCAAGATTTTAAAAATGATGTGACCTGTCATGCAATGCCTCAAGTAACAGTCTACAGGTTCCTTACATTTATTTCAGAATTCTGTTAGCAATAATAGTCTTTGAATTATCAATACCGAAGAACATCTCTTAAAGATCTTACCATGGTTTGCCGTCAAGTTGTCTCAATAAATAGGTGGTAGTTCACTGTATTGTCTTTGTGAAGGTTTGGATCCGCAAAACATGTTCTTATTCTAAATAATAAAAGGTGGTCTCTATATAGAGTTGGTCTTGATTGGAGGTACCACTGTATCAATATTGCAGTTTCATCATTTTATTCATTCAATTTTGCTTTGGACACTGAATTTGTATGTTGAAAGCACGAGCCGCCACGGCGGTCTCGTTTTCTTAATCAATGCATCAATATATCATTGACGCTCTAATAACAACTGATGGGCAACGTTCACGTATCCATCATTGTGAAATTATTAGGCAATGTATCAAGACCAATCAGGTTATGAGTATCATGTTGTGTCTGTTAATACAGTGGGGGGAAGAATGGATGGACGAGACGTTATTGAAAACAGCATCTTGTTGGTTGCGGCTGATTCATTGGACTCTGACTGATGCCTGTTATACAAGTTGCAAGCAATCTCAGTGTCCACAGAGTGGTTTACAGTGCCTTATTTTGTGTTTATCATGTAATTTCAAGCACATTTCTTTCTCAGACTATTTAAAGAATGTTCATTGTGATTTGATCGATAGAGATTTTTTTATTGGAAGGATTGATACATGCATTGCTGCATTGTATTACATTGCGGTTGTTCCACACATGATACTATCCACAAGCACCTTGCCCTTAGTAATTAATGTTAACCTATCACAACGCTTAAAAGCCAACATCATGAATATGCGTGAAGTATTGATCTGGTGTGGTCGAACATGATCTAGGAGAGCTAGAATCAGTCACAATTCTTACCTGCTCTTGTGCAATACACTCTTAAGATGATGACTCTTATGATCACTTCAGATAGATGGAGTGCTGTTGGTTTTAATAGAAAAAACATCGATATAACGTCTTTTGCATGAGTAAACTAATGTATCAAAATATCTTTCTATTCTTGTAGGAAGCTGCGGTGGGTTCTTACGAATCGTATACTCAAATTCTTCCTGGAACGAGCGAAGAAAGATCCAGAAGGCTACCTCGAGTTCTACAATGATTATGGACTTTTCTTTCGAGAGGGGATCGTCACCACACCGGAACAGGAACAACGGGTTCGGAATTTTAGTTTTAAGTTTCTATAATAATGATTTTTTTTTTTACGTCAATCCTTTCCCTTTCCTAATTGTAATTCATGTCCTGGGACAGTACAACTTCTCTATTAAGACCACTCACGCCACGGGCTAGCCTCAAAGTGTTCTCAATAGTGCGATTGTCATAGTATAGAGGTTCACGCTTATCTCTTTACCAAGACTTGGCACCGCGAGAAATGGTGTTACTGTATAGGTGGTCTCAATGGACAGGTGGTCTTGATTGCAGATTCCAATGTATGGCTAGCATCATTCTCGGCCATGCACATCAAAAGATAATGCAATCATAAAACAGATCCACCTTCTCTCTAAAAGCACTTCCAACTTCAATCATGAAGTCTGTCTCACCACCCTGCCTCGTAAACCGTAGACGGAATGACATGAGAGTGTTTAGAGGGAATGGGCCAGTTTAGGAAATGTAATCCATTCAAGCCCGTCCCTGTATATCTCATCTTTACAAATTTCACCGTTGAGTGCACACGCGTAGTAGCAGCTACGTTACGGGCGAACTGTTGGTGATGCAACGATCTGTTGTTCGCAGTCATGTTTACATGTGCATTCGTGGCCAAGTGGTTAGGGAGTTGGACTAGTGTGGTCATCGATTTGAGAACTAGCGGCTGTGTATCTTGGTGGCCTTCCCAAACTGGCTGTACACTTGGTACCTACTCGTTGACCAGGTACAAGTCAGGCGAGTGAATGCGATTGTGAGTGACGAACACCATCATGCACAATGCTAGCAAGTGTTGTATACTCCCCTGGGACTTGAGAAAGGCAATAACAGTGTGACAAGGCAGCCGTCAATGACGTGGTGTGAATGTAAAGTTGCTCTAACGTGATATTCATCATAACTGAGAATTGTGACAGTAAATTCAAAGCAAAACTTACAAATTTATGATAGCGTTTGATGACCATAAAATGAAAGAGTTTTTTGTGAAAAGCCATTGATGTTATTTATGACGTTACGATAGACTTACATAAAGGGTATTGATTGCTTTCAATGTATGCTATTAAAAATCATTCACATAATTCATGCGTCTACGTGTACAAGCCTTTGATGTGTTCATAGTTATGATCATGGGCCTCAGCATCATGTGAGGGGTAGGGCGTATATAATGGTCTACTACTATGGTTTACAAACACTACACCGTATAGGCGCATAGTAGTAGACCATTATATACGCCCTCCCCCCTCCCATGATGCGGAGACCCATGGCTATGGTCTAAGAAAATGTTATGATGCATTTACATGTCAGCACATTTACTACGTGATCTATATATTGAATGAATTCTTCTTATCAATAGCTGAATATTGGATATTAAAAATAGTCTTAATATTTCAATGGCTGTCAGTCCATCTTTTTCAACCAAGAGAAATTACTTCATTTCTTTGAAAAAGATGGACTGACAGCCATTGAAATATTAGACTATTTTTGATATCCAATATTCAGCTATTGATAAGAAGAATTCATTTAATATATAGCATCAAATACATAGCTAATGAGCTTGTTTAATACAATGGTCCAGTTTTTCACAGCCCACTGCCCCACCGTGCTGCACCTCACTGTCAGTTTTATCCACTCTCACCCTCGCCTCCCCGCCGATTGTTTTCTACAGCCTGTTTGCGGCTGCCGACAGGATGTAAGTCCGAGCGGCGGGATGTTTCCCGCCACATTGCATGCTGGGAATCCTGATGGATGATGGGATGCCGGGAAATGTAAATAATGACCGGCGCTTCTCCTCGGCTTTCCTGTCAGCTCGTTTGGTGAGCAGCAAAACTCGACAAAATGTGCAGTGTTCTGATGTTTCTGCCTCCATCGTTTGTTAGCATTGTGCACGATTGATTCGCACTGTTTAAGGTGCTTGCTTTTCATCAATGAGAAAGCGAATAAAATGTGAATAATGCCCGGCGCTCCTCCGCGGCTTTCCTGTCGCTCCATTTTGTGGTCCATATCCATGAAATGTTCTTTTTGTGGACTTTTGAGGACATTGATTGTCGAAATGCAAAACATTGGTATTTGGCTCCCTTTTTTGAACATTCGGATGGTATTAAAAAAAATACCGCGTATATAGAAAAGTGAGTCAGGTAGCATTGGACACGAAATGTCCAAGTCGATACTTCTCGGAATCTGCCTTTATCGTTTGTAAGCATTGTATAGGATTTCACGCTACTTAAGGCGCTTGATTTGTGTTGCATCTATGAGAATGCCCATGTCAGCTGGAGTATGTATTGAAGAGATATTTACTGTTTCTTTGTGCACTTTCATGAAATCCACAACCCGAATTTGTACAGTATTCAACAAACAAACATTAGATTTTTATGAAAATAAAAATCTGTTTTAGCCATACCAAACACAGGGATTAAAGCACTAGAATTTATGTCATGAACAGCATTTAATTTTTTAAATATCGTAATCCTTTAATCTCTTTATTTGCAAGTGAATTGTGCCACCGGTTGACTGCAAGTATTTAACTGCTTGTTGCTCGCCCGAACCCCACCATATAATTACACGCCGCGTTATCAGCCTTCGTCGTTGTCATCGGATACGACAATTAATCCAGCTGGTTTCCCTTCGCTGTTTTTCTACCAACAGCAGACGAACTTTTGGTGGCAATGAGTTAATTGGCACGACACCACGCGGGTAATTAGCGTGGCTTTGTCAGGGCTGAGCGTCCTCACAACACCGGCAGTGTGTGGTGGAGTCACAGTGACAACCAGCGCGCCCCCCCGCAGTGTAAATAACCCACTGCTGGGTCAGTCCTTTGGGGGGTTCCCTGAACGTTTCCATGCAGGGTATAGGTGGCGTTTTTTAGCAATTGAGTCAGTGGATTTTTTGCTTTGTATGTTAAAAGTCTATTGTTGATACTATATTTTGTACGACGTTTATATTATTGTGAAATTTGTTGGTGCCAGGTCAATCCTTTGAGGGGTTTCCACCGCCCTCATGGGAATACTGTACTGTTTTAGAAAGGAAGCTGTTGTCATAAAGGCTTCGTGTTTAGCGGTTGAGTGAATGGATTTTAGCTTTGGAAGTTAGAAACGCCCTATTGTTGATATTATATGTTATACAATGTTTATAGTGTGCAGAATTACCTCTAATCAATGAAAAATGTGTGAGGACTAACAGTAGTAACACTTACGTTACAATCAGTGGTCATTTACATCACAGTGCACTCCTTGTACTAACAATGAAGTGTTTTTTCTGCTTTCGACTTGTGTAGTTTTAATCAACGCATGGCAGTGGCTGTATATGAGGCCGCACGCTACTAGATAATCAAGCTAATCCTAGCTTATGTCCGCAAAGACTGCTCCCCATAATTTTCATTCTGTACAAAGGGCGGCGGCCATAATTTGATGCTATGAAGTGGAAAATTTTATGAATGTGCAAGAGAATAGCTGTTTATTATGAGAAATAGACTTAACGATGTTGTTTCATTTAGTGTTACTTACACACACTGCAAATTGGCTTGAGATATGCTCAAGTTTAAAATTCACACTTTTAAAGAACAGGGCATGGTAAATGTTTCTCATGCCTTGAATTAACATCGTTTTTTTGTGATGTGTACGCGTCATATTTAATTTCTCACTTGTTTGTAATGTAAAGCAAATAAATGATGGCGAGTGTCCTCCTTGCATCAGAATCCATACGTCTTGTGTGGATTTTAGCACCAAATATGCAATATTATCAGGCCATAAACGTCGCGTAATGACACTTGGCAACCATTATAGGCAAGCACTCCGAAAGAGGCTGCTCTGAGAACAAGACACATGCCTCTACACGATCTTCATTTGCTTCCTTCTTTGCAAAATTGTGTAATGAAACTTAAACCTCTCGCTGCCTGTGTGGAGCTGAAGTGTCTTTTGAGTTGCAAATGTTTTATACATTTTTATATGATGAATAATATTTTTAATGATATACGTGAGTTGAAATTAGATTGTTCAAGAATGAATAGCGTTTAGCATTATCGGCAGTAAGTTAAATAGGTCTGACAAATTATGATAGTCCATTCAAAATGTCCATGTCAGGTAGTATACACATTCTTCATGTGGATAAAAGTTCAAATCATAGGTTCAAATTCAAAACTTGATATATAAACATTTTTTAGAAGTTAAAATTGATAATTTTGTTTTCAAAAATTCCTCAAATATTTTCACAAATCTTTCTATGACATAGTCATCTATTCTTTGATATACTATACTTTTTACTACACTCATACTTTATAAGTTTTGGTCAGTACAATAGCTGTAAATATTAGTTTCTAGGCTCCGTCTGTAATATTGATGATTTTAGACTCCAAGATCATAACTGAGAATCTGATAATTTCATAATTTTGTACAGGATCAAGCATCGGGTAAGATCATTTGACAAACAAACCTGCCATCAGTTG
Source organism: Streblospio benedicti (assembly GCA_019095985.1). NCBI lineage: Eukaryota > Metazoa > Annelida > Polychaeta > Spionida > Spionidae > Streblospio > Streblospio benedicti. Next base: position 57,491,672 of record CM032664.1, on the reverse strand, counting down.
CCTTAAAAATGACCTGGTCAAAGCAAAGCATTTTTTTATATTTCCATTTATATTTTGCAATTTTGTTAGGCATTGTTTACTCGAAATGAGTACATTACCAGCATCCATCCTAATATGCAGGAGTAAATCTCCCCATCCTCTTGGCTTTTGATATAAAATGCCATTAATCGGGATGGTCAGTGTAATTTATCAGCATAATTGTGACAAAACACTTTGCGCCGTCTCGCCCGTCCCCCCGAGGCTTCATCTTTCCCCTCGCGGCCGCGCGCTAACTTGATCACTCCTCTAATGCAGGTGACAGACCGGCCGGCGCAGTTATTGCTCAGGAAACATGCCATAAATAAGAGTTTGCAAAGGACGTCTATATATTATTAATGCATTTAACATGAAAAGGCGATATGAAGAGCGGGGATTGTGTGGCAATTCATAAGGCGTCGTCGCTGCTGCTGCTGCTGAGTTTCCCAGCCCCAGCAGCGTAATCCAATCAAAGTTGCGGTCATTCGTTACCACTGACATTTAATCACATAAAGCAAAAATAACGACCACTTGTCTGTCCCGGTGTAGTGCATTGTGGGATTACCAGATGCTCATGTTGATACATGACTTTTAAAAGCCGGTATATTTTATTAGAGGACTTGCTTTTTTATTTTGGTGCTTCTATTGGGCTAGTTAGTGTGGGCAGGTTATTATTAAGAATAGGCCGCTGTTTGAAACTTTTATTTAGTCAACCCCCGCATTGTTGATATTAAGCTTTTCTTTTTGAGTTTCAATAAAGCATTGCTTTGATAAATATGTTAACGTTTAACCTGCTAAATGAGGATAAATAGTGCATACTGAACAAAGAGAATGTGTTCGTAACATACATCAACTTTTCGCATGAAAATTTTAGCATTATGGCCGACGCGGCAAATACCAAGCAGTACGTTGTCACTCAAATAGCAATGTTGTTGTTGCTTCATATCACCCGCATTAGTTTGAAGCTAATGTAAACTCAGCCCTCTCTAAAGCGATCATACGTTACTATCTAAAATTGTAAATAACTGTCATACCATATTTGGTTCACCACAACTATGCTAAAGGGTCTTGTGCGAACGACTACTATCAAATCAAATCAAAACCACGACTTAATGCCATGCAGCATTCAGTAGCCGCCGGCACTCACGGACGTGTGACTTGAACGTGTTTTTCGGACCCCAATGGCCTTCCTTCTCACAATCAAGCATTTGCAAGCCAAAAAAACATATCCCATTAGTGGAAAAGCAGATTTAGCAATCAAATAATCTTCTCCACTTTCGGCAAATCAATATGACGGGCGCTGGCACCCTGTGTCCCACCAGATTAGATTACCACCCCCGAGATCAGCGCCGGTCCCCCAGCGTTTGTTGCTGGTCCCCGGCGAGGGGAGGCGCAGCTGTAACCTGTGATACCTCGCCACGTCCCCTGTCTTGCCCGTCAGCAACAGGCCTTTGACAAGGCCGGATCCAACCTCGCACTCTCCGCTTTCCTCCACAGAGACCTCACGTGGCATATATTGCTTCGAGCACCAAAAGCCGAGACGCGAGTCATGCAAGCCAGAATCGGGGTACTTTTTAAAAAGTCATAAATTATCGCGTGTGCCTTAGGAGGATTGAAAAGGGTAGTTTGAAAACAATATTCACTCGAATGAAACATGCACGTTTCGTATGTCTAGCGAATATTGTATGTAACTACACCGCTACCAATGCTTAGGCGTAAAGCGGATTAAGTCAATGATATTTTTAAGAGAAGAGAATTTGTTGTGCATTGTATCATGTTTTTGCATGACACGAACAATATAAAAGATTAACAAGCCTCATTAAGACACATTTGATTTTCTTTGAAGGCTGGATTATAGTTTCTGGAATCATAAGTATGTATCACAAACATGATGTTTGGTAGATGTCGAATCAGACCTGTGTTCAACATCCTAAAACAATTGTTAACATTCACAAAATGAATGTTCATTTACTCTCCGTATATTGTTTTCTCCATATACACATGTTGGCCATAGCATGGACAAAGAGCATCTGCTCAGAAACCTGCATCATGTTGCAATACATTCGTTATCATTTTTGATGGTACAAATTTGGCTGAACCAGAGGGAAACCATCAAACTCGCGTCGGTTTTGATTTTCTAAAACATACTTTATGAAGTATCTTTGTTATTTATTCATTGAGGACCACTACTCCTACTACTTCTGTGCGAGCTGCATTCTGGAATGTTGTGGCCACAAATAGAAAGCAATCAAATTTGTGACTGCGTGTGAGCAGCAAATGCAATACAGCTGGCGCACGGAGCATCACTGTCCACCCGCGGTGTCGCCACTACACCCACTACTCCGCACCCCACAAACAGGGCGAGTGAGCTGCTTACGGCTCGAACAAAAGCACCAACAAGCAAATTTTCTTCCCTCCAGTGACAAGATTATGACCCATTACCGTATAGATACTTCGAGACTCTTAATACGAGATGTTAACAAGCAAAGACAAGAGAATGAGGACGGCAAGAAATATTTCATAAGTTAGTTTAGCATGCAACATAATCTATTCAGCTTATCGTGAATGAAACATGGCGATTTTCACATGTAATGCTTCATAATCTTGTTACCAGAAGTAAGTTGTTGTTTTTTGCTGATTTTGCAACATGTGCCTTCCACGCCCTATAAACAACCGGCGTCACATGTGTCCACGCAGCAGTCTCACCTAGGATAAGTGCCTTCCTAATTTCAGCGCTAAGTTGACTGTTTCAGCGTACACGGCAGTGCCCCTTTATTCGCCTCGTGATATACACGGCGATGCTACCCTTGCATAAATGCCACTCTCATAACTTAGCCCGTATTAATCTTACTTGAGGCCATTTAAAGCTGTGATTTAGCTAACATTATGAGGTTTCTCAGCCTAACAAGCTCCCGGCCAATTGGCTGCTGCTGATGTCGTCCTCAGTGAAGAGGACGGATTGTAGAAAGGCGTCTGCTTTAACGCCATTAAGTCACAAACATGTGATTTCCAATGTATTCTCGTTTTTAATTACGATTTATATATTTTGATCTCCTTTTGCTGTTGCCATATTATCACTTTAAATGTTACTTTCATGTATTTCAATTTTATTTTGACACCCTTATGATTTTGAGTGTCTGAGTATAATCCAAGTCGATATTTTAGATAACTATTTGCATTTGCATTTTAGATTTTCGCATGGATTAGATAGTAATATGTAAATTGTATAGGCAATGATTTTTAAACAGAGTGAAGAGATAGTAAATTAATTCAATGTTCAAACATCATGTTTTAAATAATTATAGCCATAATCCAAAGCCACTTCTATTAGCCAAAATTAGGCAAGTCTGTATTCACCCCCAAGTCAAAGATGTCATTTTAGATAGTTTTATGTAAGCCATCAGATAATGTATTCATAGAAGCTTTGGCAAACCATGCATTTTTATTGCTCTTAGTTCCTGTTTGTAGTGTATGTTCTATTAATATACAAGTAACATCGCATAACATTGCTTTAACAGCTCATTTAATTGGTAAATATTTCTTATGTTAGAATAGATCCATATTTCAGATTTTCAAGATAGAAATAACATTTTAGGATCCTTCTTTAAAAATTTCTTTAGACACCTGAGGTACAAAAAAAGTAAGTTTACGAGCTACATATTAGGGTATGTAAAAAGAAAACTGAACCAGAAAAAAAGTACCTGACAATTGTATATTTTTCGTGCTATTTTGAGCAATAGACTCTCATTGTCTAAGTTGGCAAAACACAAACATAATTTCCTCTGGTCAAATCAACACATTAACAAGTGGCGTTTACTCTGCTTCCATTGAGCCACCACCACTACCGGCCACTAGCATCGTCCACCACTGTCACTCCTGATTTATGTCCTCCTAGGCCTGTGTAGATTTACCAAATCGTAGCATTTGTTCTGCATTCCGTACATGGAGTATTGGAATTGATCAATTGGCTAAAGTGATTTGATGGCCTGGTAGTGGCTGCTGTTGCTGCTGCTCACTGGTGGTGGAGATGGTGTCTGTTGCTGCCAAAACCACCTTCAGAAGGCCTTATGTCTGATAGTTTCTTTTAATAGCATTAAACTCAATGTTCATATAGAGCAAGTGAGAACATAAAAGCTGCTAATCGTAATAGATATAGAGTCCAGTCAGGTCCACTTGATATAGTCAAATGGAAGATGTCTCTTCAGCTATGTCAATACAGTGGTAGGAGCTTGCTTGGCACAACAGTGAGAGTAGAATTGAATGCACAAGAAAACTTGGGGAAAAAATATATATAGTTATTCGTAATAGATATAGTCGTATAATGCTGATGATGGTAACTTGGAGCAGACAATGATGGGAGATCGGCGTGAATCATGTATTTGAGCATTGAGGTGTATGCAATAGGCTCAAGTCTGCTGCATGAAAACAACCGTCTCCACACAGACTTGAGCTTGTGACTTCTGTTTTTCGTTTGTTCGGCATCAACTGTCATCTTCATCGGTCAAAAATGTGTTGAGTTGACACTTCTGACAGGTTCCTGACCCGGCTCCTTAGGACTGGACTTTTTAGCAATGCTAGGTGAATTCAATAGGGGCCAATTTAATAGCGATGACAATGGCCATTTTTCATTTTGCCCCAATAAGCCGGGCATCTAATATCACGCCGTTATTCACACCAGTCAGTGGCTTTGGCTTGTCTGAGGGGATGTGTCTCGGACCGCAGAAATGCCGGTAAAAGATGGAAAGTTTAAAGCAATGGAGTGCGAATAATGAACACTTTATACGCCTTTATGGCATGCTCCTTTAGACTGGAAAAATGCAGGTGGCATCAATTAGATATTATTGGTGATGAAACTTTCGTGAACGATGGTGAAATGTCTGGTGAGGAAAATGTTTCGAAAAAATTGATTCAGTGCTGCTAAAAGTAGTGTATAAGATATATGTTCATAAATCCAGAAATAACATATATGATTCAATTCAATATTGGTATTATTTTATTTCTTATCCATATTTACTATTTATGAGATACGTTTCTCTTTTGCTATATACATTTACGGTTGTGACATGTTTCAAATGTGATTTTCTACAGGTTATTTCCATAAACTTGTTATTTGTGAGTGCTATATTGATGCTGTGCAACCCTATAATCAGAGTGCAATTTTTATGAGTGCAACAACATCGGTCTTTTAAATCAAGTCATGCACAGACCAGCGTGTTGGGCCATTGAAGTTAAAAGAGAGGATATAATAAGGCTATTTTTCTAACTCCTACTATATGACCTTGTGTGATGAATTGTGACTTCTAAACTACTGCTGCTGCCACTACAATATTATGTTATGAAGAGGTTCGATTCAATAACAAGCATTAGAAGTATGAAAAGTGTTCACAATATGAATAAACCCAATGCGATTAACATGCACGCCGTCACTAGTTTATCTCATTAAATTTGTAAAATCAATTAGTCTTAATAATTTGCTCATTAGCGTTTGAAAGACAATTTCGTATAGTGACTGAATGAAGATAAACATCATAATGGGATAATGGTCAACTTAAGCGATGGACGATTCTTCAAGTTTGAAATTTAATATTGCATGTCAATGCATAGCATAGCAAACCAGGTGATTTATGTTATGTTTTCATTCAGTCTTTTATTACAAAGCTGACAAGGCTCTTTTGACGTGACCACCACTTATCTGCTCCTTATTATGCTGACCAAACGGCTTTCTCAAATTTTTCTATATTCTATTCAGAGTGTGGCCAAAATGCAAACACGGACCAACTGTCACTGGCGAAATAAATCATGCTGTCATCCCCCACAACCATTTAGTCAAAGAGTGAAAATAATCACTTCCCTTTCAATAGGGTCCACTGTGATCATTTCTATGAACAAATTCGACATTTCCATGCCTAATACTCATAAGCAAATGCAATATTCAAGGTTAGGCCGTATTTCAGTGGAGATTTCACTCACATCAAAGTGTAAAGATGAGAAATGATGGAGATTCTAATTTCTATCACAAGCTATACTCATAGCATAAAATGATTGACTGGTTCACTACATTTATATACGTAAACCTCACAATATACAACCATCCAATGCCCTAACTCCATGGAAAAACCCACCTCCAAATTCGGACCATATATCTAAATCTATAGACTACTAAAATGCCAATATAAGAACACATTTTAGAGAGAAAAACCCACCCCCTAAATTGGCAATTTCTCAACCTAAAAGCCCATCATTAGAATAGTCTCATATATTATTTCAAAACAGCATTTAAAACTGAATGTTTTTTTAGCAACTGCATTCCAAAAAGAGATTTGGAGTTGTAAAATGAAGGAATGTGACTGCCTAAACTGCACGTGCAAGCGCTCACAGTGTGACACGCTAAAGATGTTTTTAAACTCAAATGAAGTAGTAGGCATCCTAACCAATGATTGGTCGGTGTGCAGAGACAAAGTGTAAATAGCCAGTGGTCATCAGCCGGTCATTCTATCCCTGGTTTGTGTTACCAGCGCGGTGTCAGATTGTCTGCTGCTGACATGGCAGGTGATGGGGACTATTTTTTAAAAAGTGAACTCTTTTTTGTGGTTGTTTGTTTCACATTTTATTGCAGAGATTGTTTTGAGTTACTTTGATATTTTACTTCGGGAATTATATTTACCATTGGCATATTGAGTATTGACATTTCTTTCAAGAAACATTTAGTAGTGAGTGATTATTTTAAGAAGTGAAATAAGCTATTTCTAATCCAATATTTATAATACGATGTAATATAACCATATGAAACTTAATAACTTTTCTCAATTAAAAAATGCAACAACATCACATCAAATCTTGCCGTGGTTTATTGAAGTTAAGAGACAAAAAGATTGCAGTGGCAGGTCTGATATGATTACCCCGCATTACAGGCAGAGGGCCGCTTTGGACTTCTGGAGGCTATTGTTCGGCTGTGGCCAGTAGATAAAACAATATCACACCCAGGGGACCTGCGCGTGCACCAATAACATCAGCCAATCCGGCGGCTTATTACTCTGATTATGGCCGCCTCTCTCCTCCTCCTTATATGGGATGTGAGATTAACATGAGCTTCGCTGCTCTCAGCCAATGATTGCCGGCTGCCATTTAACGCTTTCACAGGGGAAAGTGTGCTGCAAGTGCTGCCACCTGTGAGGAAACTTGGGTGCATTAACGGGACGGTAGTTCCACATGGTGGGTGAATAATGAACTGGGAATTCATATCCATCTGCAACATGTATGATGATAGAGAGTTGATTCAAGGGTGTGGTCAACTGTCCATGATTAAGTGAAAATGTGATTTAATCAAATTGATTGAAGTAAACTTACTTTATTTTATTTACCGTAGCCCTTTATGTTCTTATTGTTTTCTGAAATGAAATGATAAATCCATGGTCGTGTGCATGTAATTTGATAGATAATGATATTTTTCCCCACAATATACTTGCTGATCAATTTCTAAGCATCATTTTCTTGTTTGTCTTTCACCAAATATATTTCTACTACATTACACTGGTAACTACTGTGTTTGAAAACAGTCTTGCAAATACCAAGCTTCATCAAGAAGACCTGCGGGGACCAAGTCACAATTTACCTACACCTGAAATAAAAGCTTCCCAGCGTAAAATCTTTACAAATCAATTTATTAATTGGTAGCTACATTATATTTTGCAGGAAGAAATTGCCAAATTGTTAAGATTTGAATCATCAAGAAAAGAACCTGGCGAGAAGACGAGTCTGGATGAATACGCCACAAGGATGAACGCCGGAGACAGAGTTATTTACTACTTTTCGGCCCCAAGGTAACCAGGAATAATCATTTTTTGTTGAAAACAATTGACAATATCATTAGTTTTATTGTTTGTCTATAAACTGGATATGAAATATATGTATTTTATCCGTGATTTGCGAGATTATTTGCATCTGATTGGCAGAACGTTTATTGATAATTATTGTTTATTATTATTGAACATCTTTATTATTACTAGTGTCCCAGAAGTTGAAAGTGGAGACGGGAAAAAAATGTTAATCTTATTATTAAAATTTTAGCCGTGAATTAGCAGAGACCTCACCATACATGGAGGCAATGAAGAAAAAAGATATTGAAGTATTGTATTGCTTTGAGCCATATGATGAGCTTGTTTTAATGAACTTGGGTCAGTTCGAGAAAAAGACGCTCAAGTCTGTAGAAAACGAGGTAGCCGCTGAAGATAGTGCAGATTCTAGCACTGAAATTGGAGGTTTGAACATTTTTTGACTTTAATTGTTTCAAGAATACAGAATTAAATCCATAATTTTATGATCCATTGTGGTTTATGGAATCAGTTCATTTATATAGATACAAATTTGGCAAACATGTGTCTGACTCAATAATAATGTTTTTTTGTGTGTTCTCATCTAATTAAGGTATACTAATTAACATCCAACTCTGATTAAGAGGGGGAAAGCTACTCAGATGCCTCTCTTGGTGAACAGCGATGTTTCAGATGACATTCAACCTTCTTCAGGCTTCGATGGCAAATTCCACTCATCACGTGACTCAACCCGAAAACCATAACGGCCGCACTTTGCCATCAAAGCCTGAAACAGGAAGAACATATTCTTAAATGTTGCTGTTAGACATGAAAAGAACCATCTGGATAGGTCAGGGCTGCCTACTGTTCCTGACCGTCAGGGATTGTCCCTGAAAATGTATTTTTTACAGTGTCCCTGAAATCCCTGATTTGAGTTTCATGTCCCTGAAAATTTTAAAAAGAGTGCAATCATCAAATAAATCTGGATAAAGAAACTTTATCATAACAGACTTTGTAAACAGACAGATAAATTGTTATTGTGATAACTTTATTGTGAAAAAGTTTTGAACAAATCAGTGTTATGTTGTATATTATATAACATAAATTGTTAATCGTAAAATATACTAGCACTTCATTTCTTTTGGTGTCAAGTGCTCATCTGAAATATCCGCTGTACTGAAAACATTTGTCCCTGAAATGTCCCTTAAAGTGAAAAATGCCCCTGAAAGTAACAATTTAGGGTAGGCAGCCCTGATAGGTGTTTCCTTTTCTGTATGATGACTAGATACTAAAAATTTGTTATGTAACATTCAAACTTTTTTATCAGGTGAAGGAAGTTTGAGTAAAGAGGAGGCTGACTCGCTGGTCGGCTGGCTCAAAGTCAGTCTCGGCGGCAAGTGTAACAAAGCAAAGGTAAGTTTTTGTAAACAAGAGACTTGGCATTTTGCCATAAATTTAGATGCATAATATATATCAAATATGAAAATTATAGATCTTAATTTCCATCTACTTAAAACTGAAAAATCTTGTTTATCGATACATGTAGTGGTTTTCACATGAAAAATATCACAGCTTCAAAGGCACTAGCATCATATTTTGTACACTTCTGAACACGTCTTTTGAATAGATTTGAACAAATAATTATTTTTTTAATGAAAGCTTTCTTTTTTTTCTATTTCTTCTGTAGAGTACTTATAGTAATATACATGTACAAATAATTACGTCCACAATCTCGGATGCTGGTACTAAGAGTAATCTTTAATAGAGAACTGCAAGTCATAATGACCCCAACTTGTCGTTTGCATTATGTTTCAATGTGGCCTGCATTTTATCAGATATTTTTAGTACCTGTATTTTTTTCATCTGCTGTTATTATTTTTGTGAACAATAAAATTGTTTTAAATTGCATGTATTTGTGCAAAAATTTATTTTTGAAATTTAGAAAATAATTTTAATCAAATCTCATTATTCATTTAATTTGCTAGTATCTCAATCACACATCCTTTATCTTTTTGCGCTACTGTACCCCTCTTATATTTGGTCTTCCGCTGCCTTTCTCTTTGGTATTTTAATTTAATTAAAACTTTCTCACTTTTGCTAATGAGCAGCTGGAGATATGCTCTTTATGACCTAGTCATCTGACTTCCTACCCTCCATACATTAACACCCTTTACTCTACTAATTTTAATAATTATTTACCTGTTGTATGTCATCAAACTTTATAATATGATAAATTGTTCATGTATATCTGTAGGTCACCAGTCGGTTGGACTCTCATCCGTGTGTGATCACTATTGCGGAAATGGGCGCCGCGCGTCACTTTTTGCGAACAAGCATGGCCGACAGATCCGAGGAAGAGCGATATCGTATGCTACAACCCACACTGGAGATCAACCCAAAGCATGTCATCATTCGCAAACTTTTCAAACTCAAAAATGAAAACCCAGAGCTGGCTAAACTATTAGCAGAACAAGTAAGTCAGTTATGGTGCTACAAAATTATATTTTACCTTTTGGGGAAAATATAAGGGAATAGCTATAAAAGGCCTCGTGTTATTTTCATATGGTTTTCCCCTGCTCAGTATTCATTTATTCCACTGTGTTGAAGGTAAAAACATTCAAATAATTATTTTTAATTTTTTTTTCCAGATTTTCTACAATGCAATGATTGCCGCTGGACTAGTCGATGACCCAAGAGGAATGTTAAACATGCTGAATGAACTGCTAGTGAAAGTTCTGGATAAACATTGAAAGGACCATTATTTAGACAGTTTAATTGGTGTTTAAAATATTCTTTTGTATCAAATTCAAATTGTAGGTTTCATGTATGTGGAAATGTTTCCTGTATGTAAGGTCATATGAAAATGGATGCACTATGACATGCATGAAAATGCAGTATATGCTCATAGGTAATAAAATAAGCATATGCAAACTTTTGAATTTCAAAGTATTCGAACTATAACAACAAGGATATTAATGTTAGGCTGTTTATTAGCCAAACATCATACATATAATTACAATTATTCTGTTCATACGGACATCACCCCACTAGCACTCTAATTAGACTATGTATAACAATACACCTATGTACAAATTTGTTCTTATAACCGTTAAAGTGCTAAATAGGTATGTTCCTGATAACCTATTGTGATTGTAAAATTTCATTCACACTATAGACACTGAATTTTAGTTTGAATATAACTCGCATTACAGTCTCTTCAGGGAATCCTCTACACAATGCGCAGGAACCAAGAAATATATATATCACAATTAAATAGACGAGCAAGAACAGACAATACAAATTCCCTAATGTCTACACAACGATTCCTTATTCTAAAGAGGGTTCGATCTATTGTGCAAGTCAACTCACAACACATTTAAATCAAGTCACTACCCTATCAAAATGTCAACTTAGATCTGGATTTTGGCTGAACATTGCTGCCTTGGCACTGGCTTTTTTAAGTTACAACATACAAAGCAAGTCAAATACTTACTCGGAGAGGTTAGATTTGGTGAAAATTTAAATAACATTTGTTATACACATGATCAATTTGGTTAATTAACCTATTACAAAATATTATTCTCGCTTATATGTCAATGATACAATATACAAATCCGATTTTCACAAATGCAGCATTTGACTACCAGTAGTCGTATTTAGTCAGAACACCACAAGTTTGTCTTTCAAGACCACCACAAGTTACATGTACGAGCCAATCATCACAGGTTACAACTTCAATTATAGTTGCAATTAAAAAAAATCTGGAATGTCATGCAACGGAAACATAATGAGAATTCTACTTTAAATTTCATTAACATTTAAAAACGACTTTAAAAATTCTGTTTCATATTAACAAAGTACTCTATAACAAATGTAGCTATTGTTGCACGTATCCCTTAATTTAATTTCATTGTTATAAGACTAATAGAAATCCACAAGAATGTGGTAGTTCAGCATTAAAACTTCTTATTTCATGGACAAGATCAAAGCCACAATAAATCCATAAAGACCCAATACTTCAGCAAAAATAAGAATGAGGATCATCCCAACAAACAATCGTGGTTGTTGTGCGTTGCCTCGGACACCAGCATCACCAACAATACCGATGGCAAAGCCCGAGGCCAGACCCGAGAGACCGACACTGAGACCAGCACCCAAATGCGTGAAGCCCCTGGAAAAAGTGAAACGAAAATACTTATAAAATCCTTGTTACTATATGAAATGAAATTTGTAATTTTGCTCAATTCAATATATATTTAGTAACCAATAACATGTAACACATCTGCACATTCCATTGCACTGTCACACTGCCCGCAGCTGATAAACACAGCATTTTCAGTACGCTTATCTCACAGAGGTTTTTCAGCCATCCGCCATCATGTAATGAGCATCCACGTCACTCTAGGGAGTTTGTGTCAGTAGCTAGATGTGTCTAGCTTATCAAACATAGTTGCTGTATTTTTTGTGTGATCACTAGTTTCATATATTTGTTCTTAAAATGCCTAATTATTGTGTTGTATTTGGTTGTATGAACACTCCATCAAATATTGTTAGTCTACATCAAATTCCTATAGGGATAAACATTTTTTTTAAACTATGGAAAGGCTTTGTCTCAATAAACAAGAGCAAAGTGGTTACCCACTTCTACATCAACCATTTGCAGTGCAGAAAGGATTCATTTGAAAATGCAATGATGGTAGATATGGGATTAAGTAAGAAATGTAAGTTAAAAAGTAATACAATCCCAACTATACATATTCCAGGAAATTAAAAAGATAAGATTCCAGCATCAATCATAAGCAATACACTCTTTCTTATAACAAAGTTAGACTAAATTAACTTGCTTTCGTGTAGATTATTATGTATGAAGATGCTTTTTATGTTGTTGGTTTCAACAACAATGAGACAATTACTTTATTTCAAAATGTAGTTAACACATGAATATAATGGTGCAAGTGCTAACCCTTACATGTTTGAACCAGTAAATGACACAGAGGAAAATCATGAGGATGACATGTGAAGTAGAAGCAGAGAATGAAGACCATCCCAGGTTGTTAAAAATGACTAGTAAAAAGTAAGATAGAATAATTACTAATTATTCCATATCTGTAAATAAGAAAGAGAAGCAATGCCCTATAACACTAAACAGCTGACCAGATCAGTATGTTTATTATCAAATGACAAGACATATTTCTTTCCAAAAGTGGTTACATGAGTAGTTTTTAGTGAATTATTGACTGGATGACTAGATATGTATTCATCATACATACATCCGTGTTGTCTAAAATTAAACAAATTGCAAATGCTTTTTATGTTTCTAATATAATATAAAGTATAATTGTCCTTTAATACATACCAATCATATGATGTCCAGTCAATAATTCACTAAAAACATGTAAGGGTTAGCACTTGTACCATTTTATTCATGTGTTACTACATTTTGCCTTAACTAAAAATCTTCTGAATCAATTTCTGATTCCACCCTTAGAATAGAAGATGAATCTGCTTTGGAATGCATAATGTAAAACATAAAAAGAGCAAAATTTTACAATGGTCACATAAATGTGACATCCAGACACATACAAAATCAACTGTCAAACAGATAAGAGAAGATGGCAGCAAATCCAGTTGATCCCTAGTATGACGTCAGCTCACTACCAGGCGGCGCTCATAAGATTTCTAGCAGACAGCTTTGTGAGATAGAAAAAATGCACACTGCAGCTTATCTATGGTAGCTGGCCACAAAATACATGCAGGCATGCATTTAGAGTGTACTCATACATAACTTGTTGCAATAAAAAAAAATCATTTCATGGCCTCTTTAGCCCAGGGCACCATATATAAGGCTATCATTCACATGAAGCCTGATCTTGAAAGCAGAATCATTTTCCTCATTTATCATATCATGTGGCAACCCTGATATAAACTTATTGCATGATATCATTCTTTTGAAAGTGAATATAGAGGTAACTTGAAGGTACATTTCAAATTGTCAATATGAAACTACAATTTCAAGCAACCTTTAACAACATGCATTTGTTACTCACTTGTACAGCGTGTAGCCTGTGGGTGTCAAGCTGTTCGAAATAAGGGCAGCTACGACCAACCCATAAATAGCTACGATACCAGCCATGACAACTGGGATAACGGACTTCATGATCAACTCAGGACGCATCACAGCCATTGCTGCGATACCGGTGCCACTTTTTGCCGTGCCATAAGCAGCTCCAAGTGCTAAAAAGACAAATATGTGTACGAGTTAAAGAATACATGTATGTTCACAAGAACATGTTTTGACATTTTAATTTACCTAATACAAGGATGGTTTTGGGTCATGGTAACTTAATTACAATTGATTTTGACCAGCAAGCGGCCACTACAAGAGGCAGACTAGCCCTCCTCAACCTTCAACATTGTCATCATATACTATCAATTTCAATGCAAGTCGTCGTGCAAGCCATCTTAATGCGGTATTGGCACTTCTGCAGGTTAGAAGCTAACTGTATGCATCATTTCCAATTAGACTAGATTATGACAATCATGACAATCACATGACTTGGGCCGGTCTATTATGTAATATTTAATGTTTTCAAACAATAACCGATACATTCAGATCTCTGTGACCGATAAAACTTTGGTTTCCTTGTCAGGTTATCTTTGCAATAACTTAAAATTTACACGATAAACGCTTACAAACTACCCTGCTATTCCTAGGATTTTCTGATCGATTTCTACCATAGTTCCTCGGCTTCCTGATTTCCCATTTTAAAGATTCTATAATTCAACTTACCGCTAAACACCATAGCTGACGCAGCCCCCATAACACCAAAGAAGGGGCTGTATATTGGTGCGGCGTCGTCTGACATTTTGATGAGTGTGTGTAGTACTGAAAATATGAGAAAATTTAAATGATCACAAGCACCGACTTTACTCACAATAATAAGATGGCGATGAGGAGTTGCATATCATGTGACACTGACAGAAGGATTTGCATTCATAAAAGCCCTGTTTTCATTGGTTGCCTATTTCCATCTTGAAAGAAATTATCCAATGAAAACTGACAACACATACCTGACATACATTAGGAAAGTGTTATGACGTCATAACTGCTCAGTACGTGCACATCGGGAACCCGGACACATCAGCAAACGACAACATATGGGAATGATTAGGTACCTCTCATTATAGATTTCCATGGTATGTTTGTTCCCGTCCACATGTACTGAAACTCCATCCACACTGTACATTTGAATCTAAATTATAATCAAAGTTGCAAGCTTTTTTAGTATGGACAAATGGTTTCGAGCGTCACCGTAGGTTATAAGAATATGGTGTAATTAATAGATCTTAATACAGCAATAAAACATATATTATGTATGAGATTGTCAAGTGATCTATGAAGTAACCTCTAAATTTTGAAGATTGTATGGAAATAGTCCTTGCATTGAGAGTTTCTAAATGAAAGCATGTTTATTTCTATTCTCACTGTTCTATGAATAACTGTAGACTATATATATTTTCCCCAAGATTGCTTGTGAATTAAATTCTATTCTCACTGTTCTGGCAAGCAATCTCCTACCTCTGTATTGACATAACTGAAGAAATAGCTTCCATTTGACTATGAAACATTAGACCTCCCAAATATTTCTATCCTTAGATGGGATTCAAACCCACGACCTCGGGGTTGAGATGATAACTGACCAAGTATGTAGGCTGGAGGTTTCAGACAACGGTTCGTCCATGTAACCTTTTTAACAGCCCGCTGCTTGGGATGATGGGATCATTCTGGTCTCACAACCTTGGGGTTGTCAGTTCCAGTCCCGTCAGGCCCACTTAATATAGTTAAATGGAAGCTTTGCCTTCAGCTATGTCAATACAGTGGTAGGAGCTTGCTTGCCAGAACAGTGAGAATAGAATTGAATTCACAAGGAAACTTGAGGAAAAAAATATGTACAGTTGTTCATAGCAATTTATTTAAGTTTAGACATCACACATCCTGTCCCATTGTTAGTTATTACGTCTTTTTCTGTGTTCTTTTTGTTGGAGACTTTTTAGGGACATGCACAGCAAATGCCTCCTTAGATAGATTGAATTAATAATTTTGTTTTTTGATACATTTGACATGTTGCCTCTAATAACTTATGATTTTACAATTATTAGTATGCGTTTTGATAAAATACCAATACACTGGTGCACTGCATATTGATTGTCACTTTCATTTCTCCCCTTCAAAAAAGACCACTGCATCATGAGCTTGTAGCCTCTATCACCGAGTGCCGAAAGCCAAAATTAGTTGCTGAGAAATATCTATTAAGGCTGTAAAAGTGTCAGTGTTTAGTACTGTTTACAAACATTGATTGTTGGGTACATTTCATGAAAGCAAATTGGAGAATTAATTGATTTTGAAGAAATGGAATGCTGCACATAGATAAAAATGTATGTACTCAAATGCCTCAGCAAGTACGTACTATTTATGTGGCATAAAAGGTTGAAATGACATGACATTCACCTGTGCATGTTTCTTTAAATAGCAAATTCAAAATTGACTTTGAAGAATGACTGCATTTAAGTTATTAAAAGATGTTTTCCAACGTATCGACGTGTGAGTGTCCTCTTCAGTCTTTTAAGGGGAAATGCAATTTTTTTTATAATGATGCATATTTTAGCTATTTTTGTGCTTTAAAAAATTATTAGAAATGATTTAAAGTAAAATGCTGCATCTGCACAACAAATGTTCTCCAAGATTGAAATTAGCCTCAAATACTCATTCTTAATTTTGTTTGCATCAGTGATTGTAATTTTGATATAATGCTTCCCATTAACAGCTGACCTGACTGGCCCCACTCTCAAATGACCAGGCTCGTACAAAGTGTCTAATTTGTTCTGGTCATTTTCAAACTTAAATTTGCAAATATACTCATTTTGATCAAGTAGAACTGAATTGACATATATGAGTTTTGGGACCCGGTGACCTAAATCAAAGGGAAACATTCCTTGATTGGCCCAAAAATATCAAAGAAGATCATACATCATTATGCAGTCATTTGATGTAAAATCTTAACCTCATATAGGGATTATTTAAATTTTCCAATAGCATACATGTATAAAGACAGCTGTTCTAATCATTGTCCATATGACTCTTACCAATAAAATGACTATTTTACAAAGTTTAAAAACTGCTTTACACATAAGTGATCATGACGTGCACCGCATCCAGATGAATTAGATCAAACTATCAGCTTGAGCGTATTGAGGCGGGTAAAAACTATGCTGCAATGACTTCCTGGGTTTGGGGAGGTGTTGCATTGTCGGGGTTAGGGAAAGATCATAAATAGAGATACTGTGTGGGTCGTCCTCTTTGGGGGGCTCGATGAAAAGTTAACCGGCCCCCGCATCAACATTTTAAAAGTTGAGTGACACTCCTCCCTCTCTGCTAAAGCAAAAGTCCTATACATAGTCATTACATTAATAGACAAATGCTAAAAGAAATATTTTTTGAAAAAATATACCATAGCGTGATAAAAAATGTTCAGCGACACCCCAAAAGGAATTAAAAAAAGTTGGACGACCCCCCCACCTTTTTGGACGACCCCCCGCCCCGGGTATCATTATTTATGATCATTCCCTTAGTACGGACGTGCCTCCAAAATGGGTTACCTTTTTCACTCTCTTGGTATAGACATGACCCCTTATTTCCCTTTTTTGGTACAGACATGACCCCTTATTTTCATATTCTTTGGTAAAGAAATGACCCCTATTTTTTTGTACATGTCAAAAATATCGTCAACAAGTCCAAAATGCACCAATATTTGGTAGAATGGTTGAAATTATCTAAGAATAATTGACCTCATCCTAGGTGTACACGATCAAATTGTAACATTGAAACTTTGAAATGACTCAACGGTTATATATATGTTCATCAATATGTGTGTTTTCAAGTGGCATAGAAATGGGTCCATGTTTTGCTCATAGCTGGCATATGGATGGGTACCATATTTTTGCCTGCGGAGGCACAACCGTACCTACTTTAAGGTAGAGACATCCCCACCCCACCCACCACCCACCCACCCCACCACCACTCCACTCCCCCCACACGCATCCCCCCATCCCCCCCCCTCAAGGGGGTTGTATTCTACGGTTGTTTTTGCTGTGCATGTACTACGTATTGCTCACAAAAGATTTGTGGACGTTTTTAATGGATTGATATATTGTTGCACAAATGTGTGGCCAGTTTTAATAAAATGGCTCATATTTATTTTACAAACCCCACATTCCTGCGCTTTATCACACTGAACATGCATGGTGCAAATGGTGATATCATCGCCTAAACTTGATTTTCTGGAACAAACGCACAGCATACGTTATACGATTGCATTATGTTAAAAATTATTATCAATATATATGGTTCAAAATTATATATTTCATGTTTGCTACATGTATCTTTACATTTATAATGTAGCAATTAACATTTTCAATATCCATTTTTCAACATATATCTTTTACGTATATTTCATATAAATAAAAATGAAAAACAACAAGCTCATTTAAAGCACAGCTATATAATAAATCTTTCCTTTTCAACGTCAACCGTCAACCTGGTTTTCTGGATCTTCTTTTAATTCAGTATTTGGATACCCACCTTCCCGTGGGTTCAAACAACTAATGTATAATAATAATAATTGAAGAGCAAAATGCAAAATTCTACGTAAGGAGGGTTAACATGTATTATTCACAGCTAAACAATACCCATGCATGAGCGGCTTTCACGTAAACCCCTAACCATCCGTCTTTATATTATTACATAGACATTCTATTCCATATAAAGATTTATTGAAATGTAGGCCAGGATTTTTGGGTTAGTAAACCCCTAGCTACTAAAAAATATCTACTTTCAGGTAGAGACACCGAGAGAGACACCCACCCACCCCACCCACCCCCAACCCCCGGGAATGAGCTGCTAAGCCAAACAAACTGTGCAAATGTTCTACAATCCCCAGGTGCAGCATAACCATTTTATAACAAACTAACTGAACCCTATATTCATCAACAAATTAACTGACTAACTCACCAGTTTGCAGTTAGGTAAGCATAATTCACTCATGTGTAAAGCAGGTTTTAGTCTGAAAATGTGCAAAATGGGTGCCTATGGAAAATATTCTTACAAGCCAAAACGTAGTGGGATGAAATTAGTGTCAGGGATATAATAATACTCTTATTACGACTTATAAAATGAAAAATTTTATCATCAAGATACTTCAACTCAATTATGTTGCTTTCGACCATAAAATAGTACAATAACCATGCAGTATGGTCAAGCATACTGCCACACAACCTCTCTCTTTTAACAAATATGTAAAAATAAATGTCGCAGAATCAAAGGAAAGCATTGATAAAGATTCTTTGTGATAAAAAAAAACAAAGTACCCAGCTATTTTGCCAAACAAGGTTAGAGTTGGAAGGACACGGGAAGGGACAAAACGGAAGGATGAGGCACAGGGAGCCAAGAAAGCCAAGAATAGAAAATAATAGTCAGGTGTATGACCAGAATGGAAATCGTAGGTGAACAATTAATTTGCTTCAAACCAGATATTGAAATCGCAGATAAACCTACAGGCATAAGTGATACAAAATGCAAACCCCAATTGATATGGAAACCATAGTACATGTGATTTAAAAAATAACATATTATGATGTACCAGCATTAGTAGTTGCAATAGAGGCTGGTATGTTTGATCTTGAAACCGTATGTCTCATACTAGATTACCTTTCACCAACTTATTACAAAAATATGATGAAGCATATGGGTCATTTTATGACAATTTAAATGAGAATGAAACTACACAACCCAATGAGATCAATGAACCTGAACATCTTTTGATGGAAATTCATTTATCCTGGATATAACATATATAAGTTTAATAGGGTTGAGATGGGGGCAGGTACCAGCTTCCTTCCATCTGGAACAATGTCATCGCCCAAGAGGGGGAGGGGGGCGTGGTCCCAGTGATGACGAATGACGTCAACCACTGTGAACAAGATGGCGGATGCTATTGAAAGCTTAGTGTATGAACTGAGTATTGTCCTTGACTAAAAACTATTGTTAAACTTATATATGAACCTGAACATAATCATGCAGATGGCTCAGAAATTATTGTTGGTGGTATTGCTGATGACGAACAAAACAATGAATGTCTTACAATGTAAATATAAATGGACATTGGATACTGCTTTTAATAAAACTATGTTAAAGAGAAGCTACATTTATATGCATTTTTGTTTTTTCTCCTTTTTCACTGTAATTCATCATCTTAGCCATATGAGTGCAACGGAATCTGATTGGGGGGGGAATCAAGGTTTTAAATCTTGGTGTACTGGGGGGGTCAAGGTTTAAGTTTGAATATTATTGTAGTTATGATTTTTATATGAAAAAAAATCCATCTGACCCCCCCATGGAGTTGCAACTGACTGGCCCCTTAATTGCTGAATATGAATAAAAGACAACACGACATGCACAGCTGAATTTTATGCCTCCACTACCTTTTATACCATATAAATGAAGCACAATTAGTCATTTGAATACACATAGTTTTTTATTTATATCAGCAATTAATCTACATGGAAGTGATAATGCTTGTGTATCTCATGGAGTGTTCATAAAGCACTGAGGTTGGAGGGGGAGGCCCGTGAAGGTTAGTAATTTTCCAAACTTGATACTTTTCTAATATAGAAAGGCAGATCAGACAATGAAAGAAAGATTGCTGCCTCTATTTACTCGTGTGCTTCAAGCCAATATTGAGGGGGGTACACAGGAGAGTGGAACATGGAACATGGGGTAAAAAGATTGTAGAACATGGAACATAGGGGTAAAATAATCGTGGAACATGGAACATAGGAAGTCATAGTGGAACATGGAACATGACAATTCCCTCAATTTTTTCTGCATTTTTGTCGCGGTTTTATGCTGTTTTGACTCAATTTTACACTACTTTTGTTAAATAGGAGAGGTTTCGAACGCACAATAAGGACCACATTGTATTGCAGTGTCGGTCAATATGATATCGTACACTTCATAATCATGCAATCCTCCATCCAATGTTTGGTTTCTACAGCATCAACCTAATGTGCTTCTTTGGCTGAGTGAATAGGCAGTTAGACTCGTGACCAGAAGGTTGTGGGTTCACTTGCCAGTCAGCTCTGTTTCACCCAGTAAAACTAGTGGCACATCACTTGGTGTTTTTTTTATAAATCAATGTCACAGTGCTGGGGTGCTCTGTTTGTGGGTGTTGAGCAAACTCATACCTAAATAGGTGCACACAGCTCTGTGGCACCACACGTTAATTAGATATAAATCATTGGGTTGAAAGAGTAAGTAAGTGATTGTGTGATTAATTAGCATGAGTGTGCCAATGACCTTGTGTAAAATGTAAAGTCATAAGAGCAAGACTTGGATCACAACTATGAACCACCACATATTTCTACCTGACTAAAACCTCTAGTATAAAAGTTTGCAACAGTTACCTTTTCCTCAACATTATTACACTGCCCAAATGGCACATATACACTACTGTGCTGAGTGTAAACGCTCAGTAAGTGCTCGTAGACAGTTGCACCCCTACTCCATAGCTTCATTAGGACAATTTCAGAGTATCCATATTTATAATGGCTTTGCACAAAGGATCTTGGTTGGGTGGTAGAATAAGGCTTTGAAGGTTCAGACTCACCCTCAATGTATGCAAAAAGACGTATAGATCTATATGTTTGAAATTACAGAAGTTTTATATAATAAAAATTGATGCAAAAATGGCTCAGATTGCACATGTGAGCACACAAAATTTCAAAATTTCTCTGGGGGAGCAGAGCATGCCCCCAGACCCCCCTACATTTATCACCATTGTTTATGCTTCTTAACCTTCCTCTCACTTATAACCTGGGGGTGGCCCCATAAATGGATATTGGAAAAATTGTTGACAGATTTCAATCTACATACCCATAGTATAGAACTTAACAGTGATTTACAAAGATCAATTGTGTCACTTCAAATGAAGCAAAATCCGTGTTTTTGTTTCATTCCATGAGCTCTACATAGGCTGAAAGCTATCTTCTCGTATATCCTCGTACATCCTCCCCTCCTCTGTATGTTGAAACAATAACATTGTTATATTTTTATGTATGTATTTGTATAAACAGATAGTTTGTCTTATTATTGTTTGCTATATTGATTATCTATATATAATTACAAAGAGATGGGCATGACCATGGTTGTTATTTTGTTTTGTTTTTTAAATTCGCCTGCAATCACTTTCCTGGGGTGCTTTCACGCATTTTGAGTGTTGCACTTTATGGGATATCACCTTTTACAGGTTTATTTGTTTGTGCGCTTGCTTTCATCAGTATTGACAAGAAAACTGACTTACCATCCAAAATCGCGTAAAAATGATTGTTTTTTTACGACTCACGTTCGTCTCGCAATCACATTGTTGCTGCGTGCGTTATGTTTGTCTGTTGCTGCATGCGACTTTAGCCATCTCTGTTGCTGCGTGCGTTGCTGCGTGTGTTTGTTTCTGTTGTTGTGTGCATTATGTCTTCGTAGGAGACGGGGAAGGCTAGTATTGAATAAAATCAATCTCAATCTCAATCTCAACATAATTCCCTCAATGTTGACAAACATAATTTTGGGGTACATTTCATGAAACAGTTATAAAAAAGTGCAATATTATATATTCAAATGGCTCACGATGTACTATTTATCTGTCCTAAAAGGTAGCTAGATCTATGACATAGAATTCACCACTCCATGTCTCTTTAAAGCTTTTTCACAAAAGTTGTCACTGTAGGCCTACTTTTGCATGTGACTTTCATAACCTTATTGATAAAATGCCGGAGCAACAAAAAATATTTTCTTTAACGTTGAAGGGAATGTGACACGATTTTCTGGGTGATTTTTCTTGCCATTGATAGAAAGAAAAATGCCATGAATGACATTTCAAAATCACTGAGTCAAAAGATCGCTTATCGATAATGAGACCCAGTGGCAACATCGCCCACAGCTGATAAAACAAAAGGCAGATCCAGGTTTTTGGAAAAGGGGGTGTACTTGGGGAAAGGGGGGGGTGGGCGCGCTCAAGGGATTTCATGAAAAACCCAATGAAAATGAAGTGTTTTGGTGTGAAAAGTGGGGGGGTGCGGGGTCCCTGCGCTATCTGGATCTGCCTATGGATAAAATGCTTCAGATGTAATTTAGAATGAATGTGTCAATGTCATGGTTGCATAATTTTCGCCGGCCGGTTGCAAAAACAAATCTGTTATCAAGTTCCACGGTGGCTTTACAATAGTAATTGATCAGAAAAAAGTGTACCCTGTCCAGTCCCGTACGCATGTGTCAACAGACAGGAGGTGACAATTAGTACTGTAACATTGCTAAGAGATGGCAGCACCATACCACTTTAACATTTCATATTTAAAATACTCTTAATATTTCTGAGTATTTTGAGTTAATAGATTAATATATAGCTTTATATTGTACAAAAATGACATATATAATTATATACTGAATGCCTGCATGAACAATATTTTTTTTTTATTTCAAAAGTAGCATTAATTTGTCATTTGTTTTGTTAAAGGGGTCAGCGGCCATGTTTATAAATGGGAAGTGAAAACAAAACAAAAATACATGACAAAAGATACAATTTAGCATAGCAAAAGCGCGTTAAAGGCGTCATGGATAGACGTGTGAGATATGAAGTGGTGAGTTTATCTATAGATTATTGTTATGGTGTCACATAACTTGTTAAAGCCAGCTTCACAGCTCTTAGAAAAAGTGCCTATTCACATGATGTTCATTTGATTTGACAATGTTTACTATAGTATAGTATATATTAACTACTAGCAGTGTACCCGCTAACCCGGCGCTGCTCTGGTTGAAACAGATGTGATCCGGAACACATTAAATGCTCCTCCCTCCCCATCATTCCCTCTGTCCCTCATCCCTCACACCACCTGCCGTCAGACTCAGAATACAGGTCTGTGACGGATAAAATACACCCCCATCACCTTCCTCCCATCATCATATAATATATTCAGATAAAGGCATTGCCTTATAGATGGCCAACCCTTAGATTTTTACCTACAGACTGTTGACAATCGACATAATTATTGCTTAAAAAATTACTTGTACGTGTACAAGCCATTATATTTAGAAATTAATTCTTCGCCTTTTTTTCATGCAGTCTGGTCTTGTTTTTGTTTGTTTTGTCTTTTTAATTTTTTTATAACAATATTGTAAAACTACGGGCTTATGCATAGTTCCCCCCATAAATGTAATTTATACCTTTTGAATCAACATTTTATCATGACTCGAGTCAAACCAGTATCTTATAATGAGATCTACTTGTGTCACTAGAAATATAATAATGGCTAATTTGATTGGTATCCTATCTAGTAATCAAAC
>CM032664.1:57344726-57467299 GCA_019095985.1 Streblospio benedicti | reverse complement strand
CTGCTGCTGCTCGGGTTGAAATGTATGAAATCTGGAACAGATTAAATATGCCTCACTTCCCCTCCCTTCCTCATCAACAACCATATCCTCTGCCACCACCCCTCAACAAAACAGGTCCGGAACAGACGAAATGCACCTCCATCACCAGCCTCCCCAGCTCCCTCATCCCTTGACTGTATGTGTGACGTGCAATGTACATTTGGCTTTCAAAACGTTTATCGTATTAATAATTATGTGCATTTGACGTACGTCTGCACTGGAAAAATCATAATAAAGATGGTTTGAAATACAGATAAAAACGACCACCAATTTGTCTAGATTGTATACAAATAATTTGGAGTGTGTACGTCTTCTGGTTAAAAGCCTTATAAGATCAAAAAAATCCCCTTATTCATTTATATATATACTAGTAGATTGTTAGTGTTAAAAGACTGAAGCATTAGGATGAAACAACAAAAGAAAAAAGTTGCAGATGATGCTCAGTCAGGTTATTGGCATTATTAAAAACATTAATATATTCAGATTAGTTAGCGGCAATGTCGGTAGGCATTCTGAAAATTCTGCATAGAAGAGTAAATGGTCGTAGAAATTGAGTCTCGTCACTTCATGCTTTAGCAGGTGTTTTTTACGTTCACAATCATTAACATTCACTAAACAAATATTTATTTACCATCTAAAATGATTTTACTCCACTATTTCAGTTATAACGTAAGGCATGCATAGTACGACCTGAAAAATAGACGTACGGTGCCAATAACTTGAGCACTCTACATGATGTCTAGCATTTGATATTCTGAGTATTATGTGAGCGTTTTAACAGAAAAACAAGCAAAACTGGCAGGAGGGCTTTGTTAAAAGCTTTAATTAAAATTCAAGGTTCAAGGGTTATTACAATGCACTTAATCAATGGCCTCTTCAATTTTTCATGGATAGAATAAAATATTGACTCCTATACTTCTGGGTAACATATGCAATGCCTAATTCTAGCATGCCTAATGTCTCATGGTTGTTTGATGATTGTATACAGTGTATAACGTTGTCGATATCTTGACAATTTCTTGACTACCGTAGTTGTGTCATTATATTCTTATCATAACTTTTAGCTAAGAAACGAAGATGTTGAAGAACAGGCAGCTGCGGCCCCAGTGGCTGTGGCCATGGTAGAGGTGCCACTGGAAGGATCTGGAGAACCATCGCATGCAGAAAGTAACAGCATGGCAGCAACTGCATCTGAACCAGTTGATAGTAAGTAGAAGTAAATAGCAGACATTTTTAATATTTTTAATGAATGTATGCAAAGAATACCAGGCTGATCCTTTTTTTTTTTTTTTTTCGAGAGGTGTGCTAATGTGATCATCACCTTTATTCTATCAGGCATCTGCATGTGACAGCTAAATTCTACTAGCCCCAAAACTACTGGCCAAATTTCACTTCCAATTATTTAATTTTTATTTTGCAGCTAATATTAAGATGTTTGTTCCTCCATCATATGATGTTGCCACAGAATTACCATCATATGAGGAAGCAGAAAGAACTAAATTGGAAGAAGAACAATTGAGACAAGAAGAGGAAGTGAATAATGTCACTTCAAATGTAAATACAAATCTTGCACATATAGTAAATATTACTTAGTTTTGTATGACAACATAAATAATTTTTAAAAAAAACTAACAAATTTGCTACAAGTTAAAATACATAAACTGTTGTTAAATTTGTATTATAATACCCAGTCTAACACAGCATTAGAAATTAACCAGCTTTTAATTACATCTCAATCAACAGATATTACTTGTATCAGTCAATTGAAAAGCTGCCACTTGCACAAATTTTGATGTATACTTTTAGAACACAAATGATTTTTTTATGCTATTTTTTATTAACATACATTTGTATATAATATGTTGCTGAAGTGGATTGTTTCACAGAAGTTGCAGTATGAAAGTCAGCAAGTTATTAAGAAAGATTCTGATGCTACAGAAATACTGATTCAGAATGATACATAATATAGAATATACCCCATAAATAGATATCTTTAAATGCTGTATAATTGTTATCTGTCAACATTTCAAAGTTATACTTAAAAGATGAAACCAAATGTTACTTTTGTTTTTTAGGATGCAGATCCTCTACACCCAGGTTGTCTGAACCAAGCAAGTAACCAGAATGATCCACATCTTGGTACAGATGGCATGTTCCTCTGTACTTTCATGAGTAAGTTTCCCCATAAAATTGTCAAATGTATATATGCACACTGCCTATGAAAGCTGCTTCTAATTAAGGCATCCACAAGAGACCCACCCTACTGTAGTTGTAAATACATTCAATTAAAAAATATTCATATTTAGCTCTTTTTTTTTGAAAAGGTGAAGAAATGATAATATAAGCCTTACAAGCCCATTTTAAAACTGTGTATATTTCTATATATTCATATGTTTTAGCTCCAATTTATAGCTTGCCCTGATAGTCAAGAAATGTTTTTATTTTTTATGTTATTTCACAGTTTCGTTTGTGTTCAACTGGATCGGACTGCTGGCCTCGCTGTGCCTCACTCAGTCTGTGGCCGGACGCCTCGGAGCCATGTCCGGCTTTGGACTCTCCCTCGTCAAGTGGGTGGCCATTGTAAAGGTACGCCATATACTTCACATTTTTACATGTTTTACAGGCTACTGTTGGAACAAAGTGCACCATGTAATAGAATCTTTGTAATTAGGGTGACACCAAGTAACCCTCACAAATTTTAGTTGTGATGAAGTGGCAACATACATATTGGATGTGTATTTTTTAAATCGATGCATACGTAATTTAATACTCATTTCTTTTTTCATTCAGTTTGTCTTTACGCTCTTGAAATGTTCTTTATTTTTATCTGCATATTTTTAATAAATTCAATATGTATGCTCTTCTTGAGATGGTTTTTAATTTTTTTTCTATTTTTTTTCTATTTTTTTATTTATTATTCTTATTCAATTAGTGCATGCAAAAATTAGTTATTAAGTGTATAATAATGAAATCACTTATTTTTTAGCATAACAACTGGATCCGAGGAGTTGCAGATGCCGACTCCTGGCTTTGGTGGCTGCTCATCATTTTGGGTATGTCAATAATTAAGTGATGCGTTGGTCAATGTGTGTAACGAGACGAGGATTAGGTGGAAAAGTACCACTAGTTAGCACGATGAGTAACCCTTATTAATGTACTTATCTTCATGAAAAATCCACTTGTTCTTCATACTTGTAACTTTACCGCTACGACTACAGTTTAGTTTACAACTACTGCGGGTGTCCTAGTTTCTGGGTATTCAAAAGCAGTTTATTCTGTTAACATTGCACCATTTTTTTTTTTATATATTGAAATTGATTTTAAGCCCTTTCTAAATTCCTGATCCCATCTCTAAAGATTAATTTTTCCACTACTTTATTGAAATTATAGAACATTTTAATATATAGGGGGAAATTTTGCCCCATTCAAAATTATGTTATAACTATTTCAGGTTTCCTGATATTTTTCCGAGGATGTACACAATACATCCGTATAAAGTACCAATGGAGCCGTCTGTCTCAGCATGTGAGGAACAACATTTTCTACTATTTCTAGTACTATGTTGAGTCTAGAATTATTTGTGGCAGACGCTTTTTTTTCTCGTGGGAACTAAATGGTCATTTTTCTATTAATATTTAGATATGCATTCTAATAAGATAATAAAAAACTATTTGAACTAATATAGATAATTTGTACGACTTGAAATTATGGTTGTATTTGTTAACCAATTTGAGCATAATTTTTATTTTATTTTGCAAAACCATTCCTAATAATGTGTTCAAATCATGAATAATATAAAATTGTTAATGGTGGTACTGTATTATTTAGTGTTCATATATTATTGACTTGATATTATACAATCTATTTTATTACCGAATCATGTTTGCGATTGATTACCAAGGTGATTTACTGACTTATATGTGATGTTCTAACTGTAAGACTTCTTATTGATTATTGTATGCTATTGCATTTACTATTCCACATTGAATGCCAAAACTTTGTAAATATTATT
This sequence comes from Streblospio benedicti, assembly GCA_019095985.1. Classification (NCBI taxonomy): domain Eukaryota; kingdom Metazoa; phylum Annelida; class Polychaeta; order Spionida; family Spionidae; genus Streblospio; species Streblospio benedicti. The sequence goes on along the minus strand of CM032664.1, from coordinate 57,463,248 downwards.
GTCAAATTAGCGAGGTGTAATAGTCATTATAATTTCTATAAAAATATATGTTCTAAATTGCATATATTATATATTATATAACAATTTTGACAAACAGCTATTGCTTTCATGGAAATATTTCATTGCTTGTGTAATATATAGTTTTTTATGGTGTTGGTCTAATTCATTTAAAAAATGTTAATGAAATTAGAATGCAGATATTGTGTTAATTTTCCTAGTCACCAGGATTAATTGAAACTTCATTGAATTAATTTTTTACCAAAATTTAAATTTATAAGTACAAATTCTATTTGAAATTAATTTTGCTCACAGTATTTATAAAAGTGATATTGTTGTATTATTATGAAAATTTTGTTGTAGACTTTGTTACTCAATAAATCATTCAAATTAGTAGTTTTGTTCAAACCTCTTCTGTCCAAGTACCAGTTCATGTGAAAAAAATATCCACTTTAAACTTATTGTGATCCGTAGAACAGCCTGATCACATCTGTGTGACATAAATGAACAGAAACTGATATGAAGTGAATGTACATCAGAATGCATTAAATAGAACATCGTGATCGTCGCCCATCTTTTGTGTGAATGTTGATATATGTTGTTCAGATATATAGAATAACATGTTCATTTGAATGTGTCGTACTTTTACAAATTTATGCATATCTTCATCCTGTGCGATAATTTAGATGCATGACCCGTATGCAAGTACGACCTATTCAGCCCAAGTGTGGTATTCTATTCATCACACATTGTGTTAAGGCAACAAATGAATTATTTTTAGCATGTCACTTTATGAGTAAATGTACAAATCTATATTGTGTACATAAAGCACCTTAGTTACGACAACTTCAACAGTACTTTCTTTCAAATAACTGCATAAAGCAATGTAATACGTTGTGAGTTCTGAGCACGGGCCATTATAAGCATGTGTGCCATTCATGGAAATGAAGGACATGACTGATAGCTTTCCGTATAGGGTGAGTTTGTACAAGCAGTATATCAGGCTATCAGAGAGTCATGGAGCACGATCACACATGAAATTACAAGTCAGTGTGATAAATTTTTAATAATTAGGTTGTTCAAACTTCATCTGAACATAATGTTTGTTGTAGGCTCGGTTATAAGTCATTCACTGAATGCTCCCACAATACGATCATTGTTTTTAAAATAATGCAGAAACTTGCTTTGTTTTTAATGGTTACTGTAAAACTAGAAATGTTTGCGCACAATTTAATTTGCTAATTTTGTGGGTAGGTACAAAAATGCAAACTTAAATAGTCCGCAAACATTAATAGCCTATGTAAAGTAGGTCCAGAATGAACCAAAATCGCAAAATTAAATAGTCACAAAATAATTTATAGATAAGAATAGCAAAATTTAATAGTCACGAAATATTCTAGTTTTACATTTTATTGAATTTTCTCTTATCTTGAGGTAAGATTCAACTCCCTTCAACTAATTACCTGGTAATAACAATACATCAGTTGATTATCTTCAATAGTGGCTACATTAAGCATTTTACTATGATGAGTTTCTACTGTGCATTTTACAAATTTTTACTGACAATGATTAAAGTTGTATAATACTGTGTAGTTGGTATGTAGCATATGGTTTCATTTCTCTATTTTTATTTTTATTTTCTGCTATTTAGGCCAAAATCAAAACAAACATATACATTACACGTTATTAGGGAGTTGTTATTTTGAAAAGGATACTTTTGTATCGAAAAGCTTAAAAATGTATATGTTTGTTTTGATTTTGGCCTAAATAGCAGAAAATAAAAATAAAAATAGAGAGATTAAAGTTGTAGTTTTATAATTCAGGTGGTAGAGCAGTGCACACACATCCCGTGTACTTTGTTAGTGGCACCCGAACCCGTCCATCGCATATACAATATCATTTTATCCATTCCAAAAGATTTGAAAATGTAAAATTCGAAACAAGCATTACTAATGGTGACACCCGGTATTCAGATATGCATTTTAGAGAAGAAGATTGTTTACTAAACATTGTTTATTTTCATTTTAAAAATTGGATGCAAGGGGTCCCTTAGCGAGTATGTTTCAACTAGTTGAGTAAAAATTAAATTATATCGTATACGACCATCCAAGCCCCCAGGGCTGTTAAATTGAAATTTTCTCAAACTTGGGGGTGGGCTGTGACACGAGAGTGCAGTTACTACATAATTCTTAAAGACATTTAAGAAAAAGATGGGGGAGGGCTGTTAGACAAGGATGGGCAATTGGATGGTCGTATACAGTATATATATTTGGAATGTCAGGGGTCGACTTAAGCCTGAATTTTCAGCTAGACAGTCGGGCCAGCTGACAATGAATGCAGCTGGCCCGACCCAACATTCATTGGCCGAATATAAAAAATGTTTAATATTAAAAAGTAATTCGATTGTAAACTCAAATTTTATGATCTTATTCAACATTTGGACAAACCTGCAATCTGACGATGAAGAATACCATTACATTCCTATGTACATTGTTTCAGTTCACTCTAAACTAAACAAACTTATTAGTGAAGAATAAACTTGTTTTTCCAAACTAATCATAGAACTGGCTGTAATGCTGATTTCATGGTCTTGAAAGTCCTATCTGTGAATTTTTGGACACCAATGTTCATGTTTTTTCAACTGGCCAAACGGGCCAGTTCAAGACGGTGTCAACTGGCCCGAGACCATTTTAACTGGCCATGGGCCGGCAGGCCAGCAGCTAAATCAATCCCTGAATGTTATACTCGCAACTGAACAAATCTATTTCAAGTTGTGATGAATCTTTGTAATATGGTTAAAGGGAAATAATATGGTTAAAGGAAATCGAAATTATCTTTAGAGCCAATATTATGAGAAAAACTACCGATGAACCTTCCAAATATGGTTAAAGGAAAATAATGTGGTTAAAGGAAAATAATATGGTTAAAAGGAAAAGGAAATTAACCTTAAAAAATTGAGATCAGTAATATTTAAATAACAAGGTTCTACTGTAGTACATTTTTACTTCTCTTCGCATCCACATTTCCATAGTTTGAAAAATGAACAATTATGCTGGGAATCAAATGTCTTAAGAACAGATTATAAAGTTAAAAAGGTACAAAAGTTGATCAAAATCTCTAATTTTCTCATCATTGATGATTCTTCAAGTGAAAAATGTTATTTTGGTGGAAGGTTGTACGTGTACTGGCCATATTGTATTGTAATGTACGAAAATTTGAGATTTTAATAAACTTTCGTACCTTTTTAACTTTATAATCTGTTCTGTTTAAATATGATATGGTACGAGCAGCTCCAAGAACTTTTTATACTAGGCCTTGGTTTGAACTGCATTTCACATGGTCCATTTATCATGTTGCACAAACACACATGTTCGCCAATACTCACAGTGCTTTAACTGTCTCACAGTGTTGGACAAATCTCTGTTGCGTATTGTAAAACGATGTTGGGAGCATGTAGCTTTGATGTGTGCATTTTAGTAGGAATTTTACAAATAAACGATAAATTTCATTACATGCAATTAAGTCATTAGACTTATGACTCCAAGTCAGGTTAGGACTATATCACATAGTCTCTGGTGGGATTCGAACCCACGACCATACGGCACCAAATCGCCTAGCAGTTCAGGCTAACTCATTAGTCCACCCATTTTCAATGTTAAATACTGACCAGACCTACATGTATGCCATGTGAACTGTTAGATGGATTATTAATACTGCAATGATAGTAACATGCATGGCAGGTAATAACTTGTATTGATTTGGTCCACAAAATTTGCATACTCTATTTCGTCCGTCAAAAGAATATTGTTGCTTGGAAGCATTGCGTTAGAAAGAATGCACTGGTATTATCTACTCCACCCTGCCTTATTTATACCTTTTTATATGAATATAAATGTTGAAAATTGGTCTTCAAAATCAGCACTGTACAACATTGCAAAACTCCCCAACACCGTGAAACAGTTGAAGCATTGTGTTTCCGGTAGTGAAGAAATGTATGTAAAATGCATTGATAAGAAATCATCTTTCTATTCAATTCAAATCATTCATTAATCTAGACATTATAAATGTGTCAGTATAACAACATTTATATAAATCGCCTAGCAGTTCATAACTATTAGTCCACCCATTTTCAATATTAAATATATATATATATTGTATATTATATGGTATATATGCAATATAGTAACATGCATGGCAGATATGTATTGATTTGGTCCATAAATACTCTATTGATATTGTTTCTTGAAAGCATTTATTAGATATATATATCTATCCATCCTGCCATATTTATATTTTTTATATATATATATAGTTTCATATATGTACAACATAAATATAATCTAGATTATGTATAATATATATATATATATGTATATAGTTATATATATATATAGTTATATATATTCATAATCTATATATTTATATATATATATATATAGTTATATATATATATATATATATATAGTTATTATACCTACATAACATTTGTATAAATCATCTGCAACAAAATTATCTGCAACAAAATCATTAAAATCTGGCATTTCCCGTTGTATGAAAGGCGTGGGTTTGGTTAACCTTCCACAGTTTCCTGGCTATTGTTAAATTTTTGCTTCATCATTTATCCCGAGGGCAATTGATAGGTCCCCTTTTGGAGGGTAAATTGTATTTGAAAGTGAGTTGAAATTTTAGTTGCAAGATATATATCTATAGGCAGGAAGAGTGTTCCAATTTTGATTTTTACTGCTTCTTTCATTCGTTGAAAATCAGTGTTCACATATAATCGCATGTTTAGTTGCTATACATGTATCGGTGAAGAGGTGAATCCTACTAGAAAGAATGTCTGTGATACAAAATGTATTTAGATAAATGAATTAGCCGTTGTTTAAACAAAGGTGCAATTATATTTTGTTATTTCTTTTGCGACATTTTCAATTTTAGCTAGTTTGTGCTCTAAAAAAACAGCATTAACAAATTAGCAAATTATACAAGGAATGTTTGATGGAGGTTCATTTATATGGATATGATAGACAAACACCATATAGTTATCCATTTTAATCAGGATAATAGTCCAATTATTTTTATTGAGCTTTCAACAGGAACAAGACAGGAGTTCCTGTTGAAAGCTCAATATAAATAATTGGACTATTATACTGATTAAAATGTATCACTATATGTGTTTGCCTACAACGATTGGTGACATTTCCACTAAGCCAGGATAGATGAATTTACCCATTTATATGTGATAAATTGAAGTTGCACTGTTTGAACCAAAACTCCATCTTCATTTTGATGCTCGTTCTCCCAGTACAGCTTGAGTTTTGGTTATTTTTGCGCCTAAATTTTACAACTTCATTGTATTCTCATGTCAAGCTTATGTATTACTTACAATACAATGAATTCATAGTTTTAACAATAATCATCCCAGAACCCATCCTCATATGAGTTCCAACTCCCACAATTTATACCTCATGAATAGGTATAAAACATTGAAATTTTAATGAAAATGCACATTCATGTAAAACTTTAAAGCCTACTACCCTGAATTGATAAATTTTCAACCTGAATGCCCACGGGCTTTTAAATGGTCAACGGTATACTGACTTGGCTAGGTAGGGCTATTCATATATGAGATCTCTGAATGAGAAGTACAGCCTGATTAAAGATCAACATCAGCTTCTAACTATGTACAATATGTGCTTATTTGGCCTTATTTCTTTTTATTACATTCATTAATGATTATAGACTCAAATGCTATAAATTGCAATTTGGTAACATTTATGTTATAACAGCAGCTTTGTTTGCTAAAATGTGACAGTTTTTATTTGCTTGTTTAAAAAAAAAGAACTTTTTCACCTCTGTATGTTGAAACAACAACATATTTCTAAAGTTTTATGTATGTATTTCACAGATATTTTGTTCTATTATTTTTTGCCGTATTGATGATATTGAGTAACATTAATCTCAATCTCCATCTCGTTATTTCCAAACAACTACATGGTTCATGAGCAGTCAAATTTAGATAAAATTGAAAAAAATTGAAAAAATATAATTGCGTGTTACAGTTTGTCTTTATATGTGTACTGACAAATAACAAGTGCATTAATAATGTTATAAATCATCATGAACATGGGAAATAAATAAGATGGATGATTTTTTTTCTGAAGACAAAATTGAGACAACTATGAAACCCAGAAAAATTGACAAAAGAAAGGTTCATCTGATACTCTTGTAATACCAGGGGGTGATTTTCATATATTTCTATTCATCAGACATAACCACTGATCATAATACATAGTGATGAAAAGAAATAATCAAAATGGCTTGAACATTTTAACAAAAATCATTCCTTTTTTCTTCTTCCTCTTCAGAAACGTTTCAGAAGGAGGACGAATAAAAGCGTGTGAATTTTGTTTTACACTCTGCTTTACAATGACAATTATCGTTGGCTTCTACAGCATGAAAATAAAATAAAGTGATGGCTGTGTTAAGAAGATAGCAGAGCCATTGAGTGCTCACTGGCGATATACAAGAGACTGCACACTGCAGCAGCAACAGCCTGCAAGACGGATATAGACATCGTGCGTGGGTGGAGGAAGGAGAGAAGAAGATTGCTCATGGTGTTTTTTACATAAAAATCCTAATGACTTTCATCTGTTCAGGGAACGGAGTCAATAAGATCATATTCTAAACAAATAACTTCCTCCAGCTTGTGCATTTAACTAAAAGGTTTTGATTGTCATAAGTATATGACCTCTATTTCATTGATACAAATTGGACAGTTTTAAATGTAATTACTGCAACATTACACATAGTAGATACTACAATTGAAAGTGGTTTAAATTATTTAATGAATGTGTAAAAAACTGATTTCAAATGAAGTGTTCAATTTTTTTTCCAATGCCGATATGCCTTTGAATGTCCTGTCTTTGATTCAGGATATAGTTGCCATTGTTTTTTTAAGAAATGAAGCTAACCACAAAATGACCTTCACCTGTGGTCTGTCTGCTGGTCACCGATGACAAATACCGGGCATAAATTTTTTCCTTTCAAAATGCTTGCTAAGAATTATAAATTCAAGCCTCTGTCATGTTTTACACTCATAATTATCCACATAGCATTGATATGTTTTTCAGCAGTAAGGTAAGTCGTTGATAAAGACTGAAGCACTTGAGGCTTATCTGGATTTCATAACCCGGGACCACAAGGTTTGTTTCCACGACGCTCTGACCACAGACCACAACAGGCCAAATGCTCTTGTATTTGTGGTTAACGTGAAATTATGATCCTTTAAAAAAGAAAGGCCCCAACCCTGCAATGTCACAAAAAATAACCCGTGCTTTACATATCTTTGTCTCGCTTAAAAGCTCCATACATATGCACTGCCTTTATATATATATCAACTTTTAAAAAAATGGTGTAATATGAATTGCTACCCATTCTATCTAGTGGCTAAATGATGTCCCTCTCTACTATATTAGTACAGAGTTTATGCATCTCACACATGCTGCCTCTTTTACTATCTATTTCACTGAACAAACATATATTCATTCATCGGTGTTCACGTAACTGTGATAGTGTCAATGACATGAAGGATCTATGTATAACCTGACATTTTTATAACGCTGCGTTGAAGTTTTGAACATGACAAAATGCATGATATTCACGAGATAAAGGAAATATATTGCTGCAATATATATTTCTTAGAATGGTAGTTTTATCATTGCAACTATTTAGTGACCTTATCATAATACATGATAATTTTGTAATTTTCAGAATTGTCGAAACTCCTCCACTGATGTGCTTCTGTGTGTATTATGATAGTCAATATTGAATATATGCAAGACATTGAATAAAAAGACACACTAGACAGATTAAACAAAAGAGTGATTATGAGTTGTGTGTACATACAATAACGCACATCTACACAGAAGTGTCATAACACATGCCGCTGCAAAGTTAAAATAAGAAAAACTTCATGATTTCCTTTCTACTTAAAGTTTGTTTGAACAAATGTGAACTGAAGGTCAAACCTCTATTTAAGCAGATGATACAATGAAGACAAATATATCTTTAGAAATTAAACACTCTGTTTTGATTAAAATAGGTATTTGCTGCATAATATAAAATGGGAATATGATTTTTTTCTTAAAAACAGGTCATAGACCACCTTCAGAATAATATTGATAAACTATGAGAATACAAAATACTCGCATAAAATACACTTGATAATTATATTCACAACACAGACATTGAATACAAGTCCAAGCTCTATATTTGCTGTTTTTAAAGTAAAATTTAAACAAGAACTTTATAAAATTATATTTTCATACTACCGTTATCTCTCTCCCCTCAACAACTTGCTAGGGATCTTGCCGGAGAGTATCATAAATGTGAAGTGCTAAAATGTGGCCACATGTTTCCGATTGTCCCATTATGCTTATATCTACGATAAAAACGCAAGCCATTCACAATTGTTCGCTTGTAACAAGTAATGTTTTACCAATCTTTAATCAAACCGCTAACCAAATGATAACCCTTAAATAATCTCTTTTTTATATGACAAGGACCGTGTCTGTGCAAAGCCGCACAATTTGTGTCTATCATAGCGTTAGAGGCACATTCCAGCAAATTTAGGTATTGACCCAGGAAACAGATAAAGTACTCCACGTGCCTGTCATTTCCTGTTCCAAATAAAGTAAATGCAAATAACTCTAATAAAGGATGAAATGCTGTTTGCACAATATGGCATGCATGTAACATTTCAGAATTGTTTCAGCTTTTTTTTAAAACCGTGCTTGTAGTCTTCATTCTTTTTCATTTGCTCCAAAGAACATTAACTATCTCAAAGTGAGCGAGGGATTCGGTTTGTTTCTCAAAAAAGTAATTTATATGAATGCTCTGTACTTGTTCATTCTTGTATCTTCTAAACATATCTTACAAGACTTTATCAAGAAAAAAATGTTCTGCCTTTGTATACGTGAGTTACTAACAAGACTCTGTAAAAAAGACTGAGCAGAGAAATCTACTGAGGTGATAAGACTGATATTTGGACAAATTTTATATTTTGTTTTTTGAACCGTAACTGCGTATTATGTATTTAAGATGCTATAGTAGGATTTTAACAAATTGAATAGGCTCTAAGTGACATCTTAATACAAAGAAACTGCACATCGATAAGTGTGCAATCTCACTCTTCGCCTGTAATTAAACAAGATTCATTTCAATGACTTAATAAAGTCTAATTCCAATTCTGATATACATTGTATATTTCTAAATATTCATTGAAGCTTTGGTTCTTTTCTCGCGATTATTAACTATGTAACTATGTATGTCTCTGTGGACAAGCTAGCGGGCGTACCGATGAACCGATTTTGTTCAAACTTTACACAACTATGAGGTTTGAGGCGACACCGAAGTGATTCGATTTTGGGCAATCTGCCAATTAAACTGAGCTTTCTAGAAGCGTTTTTATGACATTTTTAATAATATTCAATGCACTTAGCCTTCAAGAAAGAAATCAATATTCCAAGCAACAGCAAAAATTGATTATTGGATTTGAAACAGATATTGATTATCATCTTGTTATTCAGTACTATTGTATGGCAACACAAATATCTTTTTTGCTGGATATATTGATTCTGATTCATTCTGATGTTTTCTCCTCAAATTCATAAATTTCTTGATTGTAAAGTATACATTATTTCAGTATATACAATGTATCTTAATTGCTCCATTTTATTTGTGACAATGTACATGATTTTAAATTACGACAATAACACGATTTGACCCGCAATCGACTTTGGAAATGTCTGAACCAGCCTTCATTTGACTGTAGAAAACAATATATATACAACCAATAGTTTTAGCGCCATTGAACAGACAAAAAAATAACAAAAAACCAAGAATCTACACTGATCTATACTTCATACCAAATGAAGGATCAAAGTTGAGCACAATAGAAATTAGAATTTACTAGGAAATTTCAAAATCTGATTACTATCTACCGACTATGTGATTTACTCCCACAAATGCCAAACTTTGACCCTGAAGAAAAAGCAAACTTTCTTTAAAGCACCACATATTTGAGTCTACCTCATTCATAACAATATATATCTAGAAATAAATTGAATCCATTCCTATAGAACTTACTCTATTATATACATATTTAGAACTCAATGTTTCAAGAATATATTCATAACATAAAAATAATGATTTTGCCTACAAACTGAAGAACGATAACACAATATATCTCACTCTTTGTAGCACTTTCCCCCTTCTACCAATATTGTTTACCACAACACTAGCAATAAGGTCCGCAAAATGAATACCTAAGTTCTATTTTGTAATGAACATGAAACAAGACGCACACACGTAGTACTTTACAATAACAATTCTATTTTGTTACTTATCAATATTTCACCAAGCAATAATTGGACCCTACCGTCAGTTTTATGGTAAATCTGCAGGAATTTTACAGCAGTTTTGTATTTTCAATCAAAACCATACATAAATGCTCTGCAAACAGATGACTGTTTTTAGTTCAAGTATCCGTGTCCACCATGTATTAACATGGTGTAACGATTCTATGTACAACTAGGACATTAGCACTGAATATCTCTCAATATTTACATACACATTTGGTTTAACTCAACAGAAAACACGCTAAATTGTTACAGATTAAAATTTGTTACATATTACGTAGTTTAACTAGATATATTAATTACATTGCTCACTATTATTGAATTCATTATAGCTTCACATTTTAATCATTAGTCATTAAAACCAAACAAACTCAGGATTATATTTCTAAAGTGCATCACAAAATTTTGCCCTAAGAAATAGTTCATAAATGGGGTCAAACATAATCAATGGACATAACTTTATATAAGAGAAAGCTGCCTCTAGATAATAGATATACATAGCATATATTCCACTAAAGGTATACTTCAGTGCTACCCTATTAACTCTCTAGCTGACAGAATGGTCAGTGTGAATCAACGAAACTGTGTGATCATCGAATATGTTTTAAGACATTAATACTGTAGTAGAATGATGATTAATGTAATGGATTATTATTGATGAGAATGAAAACGAGGGCACCAAATACAGACCCTTGATAAACAAAATGAAAGTGCACTATATATCGTAATATAATACATACAACAATATTCAAGTTTTAACGAATGCTCACTAGTCACAATAACAAAAAAGTTAACAATTTCAATACCACAGTTTGAAGGCCATAAGGTGTTAGTAAATCTACATCATGGAGATTTCTGTTCTGGGTGCTTTATGAATTATGTTTTGTAAAATTATAGAAAGGATTCAAATTATTATGAAATTCCACGGTACTACCTGCTACATGTGTTTTCATCTGAATACGAAATAAGACGTTTAAAGTGACAACTTTTCACAAATGTGGGGTTATTTATGTACGACAATCTGTCCTCATTTACTGGAAAACATCTTAAACATGGAGTGCAAGTTACGAAACAATGGAAGAGCATTGTCTGGCGTGCAGAAATTCACGTAAAACGACAGATTTGTGAACATTTTCATGTGGTCATGCCGTAATTAAATTCGATGGAAGATACCGGTACGGTCTGTGTGATTAAACTGAGGAAAATGAGGTTAACATTCCATGGATGAGGTTAATTAGGATCGCCACATGATTGAAAAAACCTCCTGCAGACTTTTACATGACAAATTCATACTTTTCACAGACCAATAAAAAATGCAGATTACTTATTTCAGAGAATGATGATCAGTGAGTGCCTTACATCTTAGGATGAGTACATCTGGAGTTTAAAAATGAAGTATTTAAGATGTACATTGTAGTAAAATAATTGAACAGTAATTGAATCGTAATGACACAAATTTCCCTGACTTCTTCATTCCCCCGGACATTATTGAGCTTCAAAGCAATTTACTTTCCCCATGACTTTTCAATCAAAGTGGCAACCCAAAACATCATCAATGGACGTTTATGGACTCTTTCCACACTCATGTTCTTTTCACTTCTGTCGTTCGATCCCCATTATCAAAAATATACTAGATGTTGAGCGTTTGGCGTGTAAAAATGCATGCAAAGCACCTGGTTATTAAACTTGTGAAAGATGGCCACCAAGTGAGATTAGTCCACACCCTGGGGTCCACACCCAGCCTACCAGCCACCAATGATCACTTTGTCGTGCCGCAAGTGAAGTCTTTGGAATTAAATTTGTTCATTTTAATAGCTTCACACTTTACCAATCAGATTTGTAATGGTTGACTTTACTTTACATTATAATTTAATTGGTAGTCAACTTTAATAGGTCTTAAAAACAGAATTTCTATTATTTTGTCTTCGTCAAAATTACTCTTATTAAAACGCTATATTCATAAAAGAGAGTGCAAACTACACGTCTGTATTTAATACAGAAATGAAATTGCATTAATTCGGTTTAATACATCCAGTAAATAATGTACAAAAAGACATGGGAGCAGAGGCAATAACAGCTGCCAAGTTGTTCGCCGCCATCAGCATTTGCTTGCACTTCTTTCTCTCCGCTCATTTGTATTGCTATAGCAACAGTTGTTGGGTTTCCTGCCCACATTGAAGGGATGTGGCAGCAAAACTTCACATAATAAAATATAGATTACATAATTGCCTAGCAAGCACTGAAATTTCTTTTCAATTGTTCATGACAAAGATCAAATATACTTATTATGTCGGAGCTACTATTATCGAGTTATAAACGAAATTGCTGTTTAAAGATTTCGAGTCCACTACCAATTAAAAATGAACAAGCCAGAATTCTCCTTCATGTGGAATTAATTTTGCAAAATCCTTGTAGTAAATAGGTCACCGCAGCAAGTTTTATAAAACTACCTTATCTCGATTGGGTTTACCAACACATATCAATTTGAAAGCCACGATTTACATGTTCTTTCCATCATTCTCTGATTTATTATTAATTATAAAATGGCCATTTCTTTTTCACAATGAGCGGAGAACATTAGGTTTGTCTTATCACAAAATTAGTGGAAGACAAAACCTCTGGTATATGTTTCTTTGCAGTTCTAGGAAGTGATAGTATAGCCGTGTGTCTTGGGCAAGTTGGCAGCTATCTCATAGTGAATGGAAAGCTTGGCAAATGGTTTTCTTCAGATAACATGTAAACAGCGCCGCTTTAACACACAACTCCCAATACTATGCATCATTCTTAATAAAACCGCAAACAAAACTTGTGTAGATAGCGGAGGAGCAAATAAAATTTACTGCAACGCTTTTTTATGCTTTGTTAATTTCAAATAAAGCGCTGATCATTTTCATTCAATACTTATGATTTGTGAAATCACACATTTTCATGCAGATTCACCTTATCACAAAGGCGAGTCTGGCACCAGACAGAGAGGAGAACGTGGCTAGGTTTTTGTGAGACCACCTGGTCGGTTTCGGCTCGGCTACTAAATGCTACAAATCGCTGCACAGTTCGAGTTTTTGTTTAGGAATAAAGCTCTTGATATGAGAATGTTTCCGACAGAAGCGGCACACACATATACGAGAGGCACCTTTTCCTGTTTCCAGATAACAATTCCCACTTTTGAGACAAGCCGGCAATAATTGTTGATATTTGTCTTTGAGCTTGAATAACAAGCGAAAAAGCTGCATTTGTTGGAAATTTGAATTGTAGTATGGCAAACTTACATTTGACTAGTCTTCTATAGAGTTCAAAATGTCCTGTGGTAAATCAGAATGGCAAAAATATGGAAATGAGGTCAGATTACGTCGGTATAACCTGTTTATCAATAATATAATCTATAAAACACCCATACAAAAATCGCAGAGAAAATTCATTTGTTTTTAGTGATCAAGAGCTCAGGTTTAGAATATGCTACATTAAAACAGAGTAAGGGAGGTTAGTTGCTGCCAAATGTCGAGACGAATTAATTGGAGGAAATTTCCGCGTTTCTATCAATTAACTATTACATAGGTTAATACTTCAATAACATTATAGCCCCATTTAAACACCAATATACGACGAAAAACATCATAAAAAAATTGTTTCAACTACACGACGAATTACGAACTTCAATTGAAGAGAAATTGCAATTAATTTCATGAAAAACCTACATTCTTTTTGCGTTACTTTTGAACTGATGCTGTGCACTGACACAAAATCAATACGAAGAAGCCGGGTGGTGGGTAACAGCTCGGTGAGTTCTGGGGTCGTCGTTGGCGTACAAAAAATGCAGCTATCCAAAATGCCTGTAAAAGTTCCTGACATATGTCGTATCAGAAAATAGAAATTTGATTGAAGGTCAGATAATCCAACCACCCTGTATAATGTACTCCGTGTTAAATATATCGTCATCCCTTGGGCTTGACTGCTCTAGCACGCTAGTATCGACAAGTAGTAGTTTAAAAAATCTCTTTAAATATATGTATGTTTGTATATATATGTATATAGATATATCCATCTGTAGTAGTAGTAATATGTCATCTATAGTAGTAGTAGTAGTAAAAGTAGTACTAGTAGTAGTATATCCAAGCAAAGCAGTACTCGCTGACTGCAATAACAAACGAACTGGCTGCTATCACATGTGGGGCTGCTGTTGTCGTATCACACTCAAAGACATCCTCATCATTCCGTCATCACATTCATCACGATCCAGACACACGTCACATTCACAGACCGCGGGCGCCACGTCGCATGCAACAGACGCTATAGTATCCTCCGGCGTGTGTCTCTGTCACACTCCGCTGCACACAAAAACGGCGACGACCGCGGTCATGCACCACTCGTTTCCCTTCTACATGGCTGCGATTCGTCGTAACAACGTCGTCTGCTACGCTGACGAACTCTCCGAATCGAGCAGCAGATGCTTCGAACCGGGCACCTTGTCTCGCCGACACCGGCAGCCCTGCCGCCTACAGCAGTTGTAGCACACAGTACATCCACTTAGCACACACTTGAGCGGCCAGTACAGACACAGGCAGGGCAGCGCCACCGACATCAGCCCCATGCATGTCCACCGCTTGAAACAGTGCGTCACGTCGCAGCAGCCGCACGGATCGTCAGCCGGCGACACAGACGTGTCGCCCTCCGCGTTGCTGCAGCAGTGGTAGAACAACGCCTTCACCACGCAGACGCACGACGCGCACTCCACGAGGTTTTGTCCCGACAGTTCGCACTTGCCGTTGCACAGCCACGTGACGGGTAACTCTTTGTCGCCCGTGCACTGCCCACACCGGCACTTGTTGCAGTGCGGACAGATTATCGACATTTTACAATCCAAATGACTATCGATGCCGCTGCCGTCCAAATTAGCCGCCGCGGCGTTGTTCGTGTGTTGCTGCTTTTTGTGGTGATGCTGCGACGTCGGCTGCTGCGTGACTGGCAGCCGCGTCACTTCCGACGTCGTCGTTGTCGTCGGCAACGACGACGACGTATGATGACACATGATACTATTGGGTGTTCGCGCAGCTAGCACCGTTGACGTCGGCGTATCCACGTATTCATTCGCCGCGCGCGGTCGATCGTGCACCATATCGAGCGATATCACTTCACGCAAAGTAGTCCCATTGTTCGTTGTTCCTGTCGTCGTCGTTAGCGTCGGCAGAGGAAGTGGACTGCTCCGTCTGGGGGGTGGAGACGTCCGATGTGGCGTCTGTGGCTGTGGTGGAGGCGGTGGCGGCACACAGCTACGCGCTATCGGCTGGTGCACTTGGACCGTGTGGAAGTTGGGGGCGGGTGGTGGGCGGGGCGGGGGCGGGCCGGGAGGAGGCCCCGCCCCCGCGTCCCTCCCGCCGTACGGCGCCGACATCTGCTCTCTGAAAAATACGAGAAAATCTTATTAATTTTTTAAGCACAAAGGCCAGATATTTAATTTATAGAACAAATGTTAACAGTGCTAGACAATTTCAGCTTGATTCTTAGTGCCGGTACCTCAATTTTTTCAATCTATACAAGTATCTCTCACACACACAGATCACACACAAAAGATCTTTTTATATAGCTGTATAACTGGTGATCAATTGCAATAAAATACTTATTAAACCAGTATTGATGCAATTTTCAACTGGTGATTTTTTGTCACAAACTTAATTCTACACTGGCAAAGAGTGAAACCAAGTGACATTTTCGAGCCTGCACATACTCTGCTGACTTGGGGTGCGAGTTTTGATTTCCGAGGATTTCTTCTCCAAGTCTGTTTTAGGCTCTTCTTAAGTGACCGGTGAGCTAGATCCCTATGCAGTATGGTCATGGGTTCGAATGAGCCGACACACTTACAGAAAGAATCCTCTCATAGCAAACAAAGTTCATGTTTCAAAGGCATTTACTGTGTTTGAAAAAGAAAAATAGTGGATGCTTTTTCAGGTGAATGAAATGGATACAGATGAAGTAGAAATTTGTGGTTCCAAATACTTCTTTGACTTTTGCAATAGTAAAACTTGTTTGATTTGGAAATCAAATGAATACTGCAAAAGACGAAGTTTATGTTTTTAAAATATTGTTCCTCAAATAAGTTTCTCAAACTGCAAGGTGAGGGCTTGCTATGACCCCAAGGGTTCAATGCCCAAGCCTATTTTTGGACACTTGCAATTTGAGCCGTTGAAGAATAAAATTTTATTTATATCAAGTGAATGTTGAAATCCTAAAAACTTGCTAGATTAGATTAATATGGACACACAGAGCATAAAAACACAACTTAAAGCTTATAAGAAATATTAAGAGGCCATCTACAGTGCATACATTATACTTATGTCCACATTTCTATTGAAACATGTTATTATTTGTTAGTCAAATAAACCATCCACAAGATTTGTTGACTTTTCCTAAATCAAATCTCCATACATGATGAAACTTGTGGCTTGCCATCTACACATTAACAACCATCACTAATTGCAATATTAAACGACTACATACTTCAGACTATCGTCAGAACCTGCGAGTTCATTATTTTCCAATAGGTTTGACTTATCGTTATCCATTTACATAATCATCCAAACAACACACAAAAACCTAAGACTTCGAAACACAACACTTGTGGTCGCCTCCAATTATGAAATCCTGTAGAATTTTGCATGTTAAACAAACACAGCAGCAGCATCCTGATGATTATAAAAACATCAGTATATAATATTTTCTCTCGCTAAGAAACTTGCTGCTCAGAATGAACGATTACAGGTACTTCCCCCAAGCACAGTGGGTTGCAGTTTCTCAGCTGTGGAGCAAAGAGTCTAATGTAGACCATGGAAGCACACGCCAGCCGCCACCCCCACTACACTGCACGTAGGCATTAATTATCTACATACTAATTGATGCCGTATGTTGCAACCGGAATGGCAGATGAAATCTTAATCAACATCACGTCTCTTCCCAGTACAAAGAGTGTGGGTGGATGCATGAAAATATGAATGGGTTTATAATATTGGTGTGATTTGTGTAAATCCGTAGCATACATATGAACACTTGCTCAGAGTTCCAACAGGTTTTGAAAGCTTTCCGCAACAGAGATCGATTCTTTACACAAAGTTTCAACAAGTGCTATAATTGATCTTCAAAGTGGATCACAGTCGTACTTGTCAAATCATAACTTTGTTCTTTTTTTACTCAATGGACGTGTTTGTTTGACTCTCACTATTTTTATTATTCACAGTGCACAATGTGCAACTTACAATCCATAACCATCAATGTCACAAATAATACACTATCTCATGGCACACTTACTAAGTATATGCAGATTTCGCTTTCATCCTGCATACATTCTCACAAGATTTCCATTGAAAGTGTGCTAGAAATGTAAATCCAGCATTCATTCAAGAGTAAATCACAAATAAACATAATAAAATATCATATTCAAGTAGAAACCTATAGGCTTTTCTCTCCAACTGAAGAAATCTTCAAGGGAATTCTGACAGGAGAAATGTTGACAATCCATTTACTCTCTGTCTTCTAAAAAGATCCAGTAAATGCTTTGCTTAAAAGTTAAAACCTCTATCGAACCTGAATGACACACGAGCTATAAAAGCGACAACTTTCAATTTAATTTCACTGAAAGTAATTTTCCCATTCATATGGGGTTGGTAAATCATGGAAATGGTTATAAAATCTTACGATCATTAGTGATCTCTAATTAGTAATAATGACGTAAATATCTATAACACCGGCTCTGTTACATCATGTCAAAAGGGTAAATTGGCGTCTGCTGCCAGCAGTTATTAAAGCAAGTTTTTCTTGTAGCCTTCCACTGCCAACTGGCACCAGACAACATCCAGGTGTAAGACCACGCTAGTGACCAAAACGCTTCGTCTCAACACCCACTCGCTGCATTTACAGCGTTTGAAGTTATTGCGTAAGAGACTTCGTACGAGTTTGAGCATGAAAAGGATTACATGTACTGTTATATTTAGCTTTATTTATCAGTTTAGATTTTACTTGATAAACGGAGAAGAAAAAAACTTTTAAGCAGAGCATTGCCCAGTCCAATTTACATACACTTCACCTACCCTTTTAAAACCATCAGTACAAGTGCCATTTAAACACACATAAAATCTAACATGCTGCACTTGATAAACAAATGTTGCTTTTTAAGAGTTGAACACCTGCATATTCATACTGGCTACAGCAAGTTTTTGATTCATAAACGTTTCGCTTCTGTTACTTAATAGTCCAATTTACTATACGCTTATACATGTTAATGAGACGCATTGTAGGAACACCCGAACTCGCGTGCGTAATTAAGACTGTTAAAAAACCCATCGTACAATACCCATTCCAGCGTTCAAATATGATTTGAATAAAAATGACATTTTTATAATTCACCCAAAACTTCCTGTAAATAGTACTAAAATTATTAATTCTTAGTATCTTTTGCAACTGTCATTATTGATATATACTGATGGTATCATTTTACTTCGACTCTGTGCCTACTTTTTTAATTACTAGCATATGAAATGAAGGTGATATCATTCATTAGACATCTGTCATTTATGAATAATTTACACTTTCACAAAAGTTAGACTCAGCTTGATGATGGTCTGATACACACATGTGCAGTTTTACAAGTATTTGTATAGAAGCAGAAATAAAACTTTTGGGTGAATGAAAGTTCATACGATTTTTTGGGGAAAACCAACCAACTTATTCAGCATCAATCCCTCAGCTGTCACAGGAACACTAATAAATAACCCACTAATATAGTAGTACAAAAACTTTAGCTATTAACTTGAAATGATAAACACTCTATAAAACCAAAACAGGCTTTTTTAAATTAATGATTAAAAAATATCATGATCTGAATGTTTAGATATATCAAAAACACTAAAAGTGTATTAAAGAATTGATTTGAAGTTTCAAATAACATATACCATAACTCGTACTTGTAACAATAAAATTAAAACTTTCACATGATCCATGTTGTTTACACATACGAACGATGAGGTCAAGATGTTTGTCTTTTAAAGTTTCTCTTTTTTAATAGTTAGAAGTAAGATTCATACGTAGATTTACCATCTATTTCAATTGACACACAACTGGGACAAACATCTTATAAAAACTTTCATTTCTTTTCTTTCCAACATTAAGTACATGTACTTGAACACTTGCATCACGCAATTGTACACAACCATAAATAGACCAACTTATTATTATATTATTGTATTTTCAACTGCTCTAATATATATGAATATCCTTAATTGGGTGTTAATCTAACAGATACATATTCTATTCCAGTTTTCAAAACAGTCTTGATCCAAATAAGGGAATGATCCTCAAAAGTAATAGGACGCGTGTCAGTGTCAAATCTTCACCTACAACTGTGAAAGTTTCATAAAGATCAGATAAAGGGTTTTGTGGCAAACTATATTAAACAAATATACTGAGTACTGAGTACTACTGACTAAATTGTTTTGCCGCTGCAGCTGTGCAGCCTATGCAGGAATTAGTTCAGGAAAACCAGGAAGAACCCAGAACAGTGCCCGACCAACCACTCTCCTTCAGTTCTGCTTCAGGGTCCGCTCTCGGATGGATCTTGTGTGATTCCAGTACTTATCTTCGATTGATGCATATTTTTTCCAAGTATTGTGCTGTCTTCAATTTTACAGTTACGTTTAGGATGTCATATCTATGTTTTCTGTAAAAATGGTTTTAAACTGTCTTTTTGTTTTTCTAAAATGTTCTCGCTTAAGATTCTCACCTGTGATTTAGTGCACCACTCTGCACTGATATTCTTATCTCATAAACACTGGACGAAAACGTTTGCATCGAAAACAGCAGAACACTGGTAAAATACACAAAATCAGATGATAAGTACCGGACCCTCTCAGATTGATCAGAGAGCTGACCCACAAGCAGAACCGATGGAGGAAGGTAACGCAAGAACTGCTCACGCTTTTCCTGTATCCTCAGCTGTTTCCTGAAGCCAAGCAGCTGCCCAAGCAAAATGTGCACTTTCGACCAATAATAAAGAATTAGAGGTACTAATATATATGTTAAATACATTCTTTACTTTTAGAGCTAATCCCCTGGTAAAGATTACGATTGCTATATGAAAACATCAATACATTATTTGGTAATATCTTCAGAGTTAGACTACTTTGAATGCAGTAAAATACAGACAGATTATGACATTGGTCAGCATTGGTAACATGCAGCGTATGCCATATGACCATCCAAATGCACATGGGCTTTAATTTAGGGATGGGTTTTATATGAATGGAAAAGGAATTACAATGATGCCAAATTTGAGATGCTCTAAATTGTTGAATGGGTCTTTACATGAACTGCTGAATCCAACTTAAAGTATATCACAATGAAGAATAATGAAGAATATCAAAATGAGTTTAACATTTAGCCACGTTTTAATATCCAGAATTATACAGATTTGCATAAGTTAACCCTCTGGACGCCATATGTCGACAAAAGTCGACACACGTAAATTACGTCTATACGCCAACAGTCGACAAAAGTCGACAGACTCGCTCAAAAAACACTTCGAGTTTGACTGGCATATTCGTAGTTAAATACTCGTGGTTCTAGTCTCAAATTCCGGTATGTCAACAACAACAACTTTACCTTGACATTTCAATATATTTCTAGAAGGAAATAAGCAGTATGGTGTTAATATTTTAATTATATTAGTGTGAACGAATATTTACCCACCAAACACGCATTATCTGCTGCAATTTTGAGCATGAGAAATACTCTTATTTGTGTTCGCAAAACCATGGCTTGTTGTATATGGTTTGAATCGTCGTGAAGCCTGCTATTCATCGAGACCTTAAACAAATGTGAAACTAGACTCATCAAGGTCATATCCAGATATATATTTTGAGCCTTAATCAAAATGAATAGCGGTATTCTTAGGTTCAAAAGCGCCACAAAACACGTTGACACTGCGAATTAGCCTTTATCAAGAGCGCTCCTACGATTCTATATCATCAACGCATGCGCTGCGCAAGGCTGATTTTCCGGAAATACCGGCTTTTGGTAAGAGTGACAAAGTTGAACATTTTGAAGAAGAAATATCATATTATTCGTCACCCACGCTCCATCTGATTGTATCTTGGATACCGAATCACAAATAAACCGTTTGGCAAACTACCCAATAAGTGTGGACGTTGGAAATCTAGTATTTCTATCAAAACGGATGATGTTTTTGTCGGGTGATCAAGTGGTGGCACTGGTGCCTGTCAAAACTTCACGGCAATGAAGAAATAAAAAGTTGAACACGTCTTTGGTCCGTAATATTGTAAGTAAAAATATATTATTATGAAATAGGGATGGTTTATGGTGTTTTTTGTGTCTATCCTGGATAAAAACTCGCTGCACTTAAAATTTCTACTGCTACTACGACATTTAAAATCAACCACGCAAGCTGTCAAATGAATGGACGATTACTCGAAATTGTCAAAATTTACCTTTATGTTGTATGTATCTTTATTTATAATGGTAAAAATAAGAAACTAGACCGTCTCCTGAATGTGTACTGTAAATGTGAAAATGTTCTGATGAAAAACGTAAGAGCTACAAAGGATCATATTTCAACTATGACAACTGAAGCCCCCCACTGTGAATAACACGTCACGAAAAATGCGTGTCTGGCACTGAGGGGGAGTATAGTGAATTTACGGCTGGCGTCAAGAGGGTTAAATTACTCTATATCAACATCATAGATAGCTAATGCACATGGTAGAGAAATGCATATTTGTTTGATTTGATTGTGTGTGTGTGTGTGGCGGGGGGGGGCGATGTCTTCTCAATCTATACTACAATAGAACATTTTGTAATCTGGGCATGGCTATAACCTATATAAGCCTTCCAGAGGCTGTCCGAGTGAATTCTCCCCTGCGAAATTTGTACACTTGTAATAGTGTTGTTATCGTGAAGAAGCTACCAAAATACAATGCAAATTTGACAGTCACATAAGAATCTGGTAAATCTAAAACGTTGGTCATTCTAGTTGATTGTAGACAAGAAGCTTTGAGACTTAATAGATATTGATAGGTAAACTGACAAGGATGAAAATAATGCGAACAGATATCAATCTGGAGCACTGAAATGGTTGCCGCGTTTCACAAAATTATGCTCCCCAGGAAATTGGAAATTTCTATGACAGCAAAATGTGTGACCCTCACATCATTTATATTGGAAGTAGTGAAAACATTAAGTATTATACACATAATACATATGAAATAATAGTTCTCTAATATGTCACCAAAATGGACATATAGCATATAGCATCTAAATATGTTTTGATGTCATGTGTGAAATGAATTTGATTGCTGACCAGTATATCTAAATTCAGGTTTTCATTCCAGTATATCGATAGATACTTAAGCACGGGAGAAGCTTGTTCACCGGTCTACTTATTTGACTGACTTATTTATATTACTTTTTTTGTGAATGAACATTCACAGGATCAATTGATGTCACAATAAACCACAAACTTTTTAAATAGACGTGGACACTTCTATTGAATATTGTCGCATGACTTCATGTATTCTTGTTCATGTAACAGCAAAGTATATAGTCCATGGGGGAGGGCTACTCACTTACATTCTTACAGTAGCACCTCAAAAACATGCAGGATTATTATTGCAACTTATAATAAACATTTTGCTGTCAAATGCAGAATTCTAGACCCTCAGTTTACAATACATAAAGA
The DNA here is from genome assembly GCA_019095985.1 of Streblospio benedicti. NCBI lineage: Eukaryota > Metazoa > Annelida > Polychaeta > Spionida > Spionidae > Streblospio > Streblospio benedicti. The sequence continues at coordinate 57,440,097 of CM032664.1, read as the reverse complement.
ACGCAAAAGACAAACAATTGTCTCCATCAACATCAGTGACAGTGTTTCAACATTGAGGTTGTGAGTCTACAATATACCTGGTAATTAATCCAGTCTACATGTAACATGGCCTAGCTAATATGCAAGTACATCATACAATACTGCACATTTCATAATTTGTGCTATATATAACAAATACTGTCAAACACTAATGTATGGTTCTAAGTACATACAGGAAGTCGTAATGCTATAATACATGTGAAAGTTTAAAAACACCACAAAAAATAGGCTAACAAGACATTTAGCAAGGCAAGACTCGTTCTGACTATATTTTATGAATGAAGTCGACCGACCTGGCAGCCATTTGCAAAATCACGCCAAGGAAATGGTGTGTTATGACACTTATACATACCTAGCGGCTTTCTATATGCAGCCGAAAGTTAAAATGGACATTCCCCTCCATCATAATATATATCCCGGTCAATAAATGTTCTGTTTTAAAGCGCTATTACGTTTTTACGCACAAAACTATCACTTCGTTTTTTTTCTCAATGAGCTTTCCATATATGGCAATTGTGTTGTAATTTGACACGGCAATGTGACCTCCCTGATACTTCCGGTGCTTGCCTACTTTATTGTGGGGGTGGCAGCTTTCTGCGTAACATTATTTAATGTTGTGGTTCATAAATTGGTAAACCTATTGCTTGCTTGACACACTCCTCGCATACAAATATCTCCAATGAGTGGTAATGCGCAATAGAAAAGACAAAATAGTACTATATGCTTATGAACTAGTAATCGTATGCTCCTATTCGATAATGGTGAGCGATCACGTGATCTCAAAAACAAACAGCAGGATTGATCAATGGATTGAGAAGCCCACGCATGTTGGCGCCAATATACTACAGCACGTGGGTTTGTGAGCCGTGCATGCATGTCAAAATTTTACTCGTGATCGTAAATGCACATGCAACACGGCACTTTTTGCACGAGAACATATGGCCAGTCGTTGCGCTATAATAAAACTTGCCGGGCTGCTGCGCTTGCTAATATTAGCTAATATTTAGATCTATAGAGTAGATCTAGATTTACAATCACTGTAATTAGTTTTTATTTAATAATTGACACATGCTGATATTTATAGAGTAGATCTAAATTTGCACATCACTATTGATTAGTTTTTATTTAATAATTCACACATAATGATATTTATAGAGTAGATCTAGATTTACACATCACTTTTAATCAGTTATTGTTTACTAATTCACACATAGATCTACTGATACTTTATAGAGTGGATCTAAATTTGCACATCATATTAATTACTTTGTTAATTAATAATTGACACTGTAATTTAATAATTGACATTTATATAGAGCTTGCACAAAATAAAACATATTTTTACGTAGACAATGCACTTTTGTTATTTTATTTTATTTCTTTTCTTTTTTCCTCACTCCCACTCTTAAAGAAAGCAAAACCACTATATCATTTATCATATACATATATTATTAATGTATATACAAAGACTTATTTTGTCTACAGTATCTCACTTTAGAGAACAACTGTTATTATTTTTAATAAGGGCCTATTTTCTTCATTGGTGGTTGCCATATAACTTGTGTTTGATACATAAAAAAAAGCTATATTCCTAATTAAATTAATTCAAAACATCTATACAAAACCACAACTACAGATTTTTGAAAGCCAATCTTAGAGAGCTTTCGTCCTTACCCTCGGACTTGTTCACTCCATTTGACTATATTCCTATTGGTCACTCGAAAATTCTAGTGGTCTCAGTGGCCTAATGGTTAGCCCACATGACTTCCAAAGATATTTACGTCAAAAGTTTGGGACAGACGGACTGTCACCCAGCAACTATATTGTAATATTCCACATTTCATCCCTAGTCCAGTGTAAAAGAGATTACTGTATACAGGCAATGGGCATGCAGTTCCATTCTCTGAGATATGCAGAAGGGCGGGTTTTTCACAAATGGAACCAGTCAATCACCCAACCAAAGGTAAGGTCATCACATCAGTTTGTTGCGCACTTCTAAATGGTACAGACTGGGGTGCACCATCGACTATTCACAAGTTAGGGCAGGTTTGTGCAATCCAACGACTCAAACCCGTGACACTTACTCGTTGAAGCGCCATAAATGTCATTGTATGGCAACGGGAATCTTATGTGCACTGAAAGTGCACCCAGTGTTACAGTTAATTTTCAATAAATTGTGATTTGAACAATAAGCCCAAAATAGATGAGGATGCATAATTGTTTCATCAGACCAATCAAAGGCATCATTTCGACAGTCATGTAAGATCCAGTTCACATTGAACGCAATACGTGTGTTGTATGTAAAACTGCATCCTGTGTAAAGATGCATCCCAAAATTTAGGATGCACTTTTACATGTGTAAAGATGCATCCCAAACAGAGGATGTGATTTTACACGTGTAAAAATGCATCTTTTCATGATAATTCGCATCTACCCGTGTAATATCAAATCCTTTTATTATTATATTTGAAAATAACCATATAAAGATGCATCTTTACACGGGATGCGGTTTTACATACAACATACGTGTACATAAATGATGAGTAACATTTTTTTCCCTATATATACATAATTTTATGATGAAGTCATGTGAAGATTTTATTATATAAACCGAGAGGTCTACTTTTGATGTCACAAAAGTTAACTTTTAACTAATCTTTCATACGTTATTTCTGATTGGCTTAAGCCAGTGGGAAGACTTATATATGGGTCTTTATGAAGTCCTCAGTGTCCTCCAATATCTATTTTGAAATCTGCAAAGAATAACTTCTGGACGCTGATTTAAGATTTTACCAGCCTTGAATATCATTATTGTTTCTATATTATCTCTTGTTAAGTCACTGAAGCCTTTATAATTTAGTCAATCAGATTGAGACATGCCTTAATACTGGTAGTTACCGGTAAACAGACCTCTATAGACTCTGATGCTTCATGATGTAGACACCTCTTAGAAAAAAAACTTCTGCAAAATGAAGCAAAATCCCAATATTGAAGAAGTTGCTTCAACAGCCTATAGTGACTATGCTAGAGGGTTTTTCATTTTCTTTTTTGTTGTTATGATAGTTTTGTTTGTATTTTCTGTTCTGTTTCAACAGGATTTTCAATATTTTTGTTGTTGTAGTTTTTAGAGTTCATCAGCTGACTAAGCCCTGTGGGATGTTAAATTGAGAGGTCATTTGGCATCTAGGAAAAACCCCAAACTTTTGAACATCCTGTTTTACGTGGAACATTTATGAATAACTCAGCCTCGAGGACTTAGCCCATCAGAACATCGCAATGATTTAGGTTATAAGCATCGTCAAATGAAGATCGTACATGATCAAATGAGAAAAAAACATTCAAAATATAGTTCTGACCCAAATGCAACATCTGATGAAGCCATGTAGTCACCATGGCGAAATATTATATTTGAACAAAAATAAACAGTAGAGAATGATATATACTATATTATTAAGAAAAAAAAATAGTTATTGATTTTGCTTGTCACTTAAAAATCAAGTCATCAAAGTTTTTTTTCCAGCTGAAAGAGACAATTTGACCCATGGGTAGATATTGCAGCATTGGAAATACAGTAGAACCTCTGTTAAGACCACTTTTGGGACTGCCTTAAAGTGGTCTCAATGTAGAGGTGGTCTTTATATGGAGGTTCCTATTGGAATCATTTTGAAGGATTGGGACTGGGAAAAGTGATCTTATTATATAGGTGGTCTCATTATAGAGGTGGTCTCTATTGAAGGTTCTACTGTATGTATGTTGTAAAAAAGATTTAATTCTAGTAGACCTACAATATCATTATTCACTTTCTGCTATGTGCTATTCTCATTGATGCTTTGAGAATTTACGAAATATATCTCACATGTGACATAATAATGTTAATGATAATAACGTTATTAAAGTATTTTATCTTTTTTGTTTAATTGTTTACCCTTATTACACTGTAACCTGGATGATACATTGTGGACAACCAGAGAAAAGAAAATGAGGTAGTTGAAGATGAATAGGAGGATCTCATAAAATTTGGCACATTCACCGAGTTTAGCTGTTGGTCGTAACTCCAAAGGTATGGAAACAAAGATGGAAGTGTGCATTTATTTTTACACCCTTACCATCGATACATACCTATTAAAACATTAGGTTATCTCTTTAAAAATTGAACATAACAGCATTTGAATAGAGAAACTCTACTACCATCTTTGTTTTCAGAACTTCAGAGTTACGAGCAATGGCTTTACCCCTCGTAATGTCATTCAAGTTGAAAGTAAATGACTTAAATGGCCGGCAGGCTTTTAGAACGAACACTGGTCAATTCAGGGGGTGAGCTTTTACATGAGTGGGCATTTACCCCGCTGTACTAACATATGAATAGTATTGATATTTAATACAAACTATTTTAGGGGGTGGGCCTTACTATGAATACAGTCCCTTCTGTGGATGTTTGGAGTATATAATATTTTAAATTCAATGTTGCAAAAATCTCACATCAGTATACTTTCATAATAATATAGTAAATACCATTCTCTACTGTTTAATTTATGGTAGAAACATGACGTTTCTCCATGGTAGCTGCATGGCTTCATCTGATGTTGCACTATTTGGGTCAGAACATCAGACGAAGCCATGTAGCTCCATGGCGAAACGTCATGTTTCAACAACAAAATATAGTAGAGAATGGTACATTATATACTATATTATCATGAATCTACCTACTGTCACTAATCTTCACTCTATCAGTATATTTTCACTTGAAAAAGAGAACCGAATCACAGTTACCTATACATGTAACACACAAAAAAATCAATATCAAGTATTTTGCCAACAAATCTGCTAACGGCAATGTAATTATCATAGTAAAAAGAATTTTAGGTGAATACCAGTTGGCAAAATTGTGCTAGTTATGGTTTCGCTTGTAACCATTATATTGTGTGTGATTATATCATAAGTCAGCAACAGGAATGAATATTCTACAAAAGTAAGAAGACAAAATGAAATTTTTAACCATATCAAGATTAAAATTTAAGTCAGGTACTAAATCAAATTCGAAATGGTCATTTTTATCCATGCCATTTTGGCAAACTTGAAGTTAAAACAGTTGTATGTGAGAAGGGGAAGTCTGGAATCCCAGTCCCAAGAATCTATTGAAAATTATAGGTCAAGTGGTGCACTTTGAGACGAAAAACACTTGATGATTAAACTGATCGTCAGATTGGGCTTAAGGCTCAACAGGGAACTGGGGTTGAGGAGTGTAGCTTCGTATATACTATTGTACAAAATAAGGTTCAAATATAGATATGTTTAGCAATTAGTAGAAATTGGTTTTACAATTGATATTATTATTTACTATGTGAAATTATTGAATTGGAAATGTGAATGAAATAAGATTTGTGTAAATGAGACATTCACGCTAACGTGGTTGTGGACTGTTTTCGTATTACTGAATCTAGATTTTTAATATGAAAAAAAAAATGAATGCATTTAGGCGATGTAAAGGTTTCTTCATTCAAACATAAGTCACGGCCCAGTACCAATGAAAAGGTCCCTACTTAAGCGCTTCCTGTCGTCATAGAAAGGCAAACAATTGTATATTGGAGATGACAGGACAACTGCATATTTAAAGTGTACGAATCATTGCCTAGCACTTTTACCATGATATATTATAGTATAATTTGAAACTACAAGCATATACCAGCCTAAAACGGGTTATGTAAAAGTTGCATTAAATGTTATGACTGTAAATCTATTCCATTAAATTTCGAAGTCGTCTATGCAATAACATTACTTATGTGGGTTTGGTAATTACCTGCAACTTTTATATTAGTTCCGAAAGTAGTAAAAAGTGTTACTTTTTTCAGGCTTAATTGTCTATCTTTATGTTGGAAAAAAATCTTTTTACTGATGATATGAAAGTGTAAATGTATTAAATAGTAAATCTTTTGCCTTGTAATCTATAAATTGTTCAACATATTTAGAAAACACTTCTTAATGAACATAGATCTTGGAATAATATATACAATTTCCAATAGGTGTATAATTCCTACAGCCTTGTGGAAAGCAGACCCAATAACCCAGGAAATTGATCAAAATTAGTGTAATTTGGATGATTATTGAGGAATTTCTATTGCAGCTTTTCATGTTTATGTCAATGAAGAGGACATGGGTAAATTGCAGTTCATGATAATACAGAACTCTCCAGAGAATGAACATCATGTGATATTACATGGACACAGGCAATATATTACACAAGTTCCTTTATTTGAAGCCCTGAATTTAAGATGCTCCTTATTGGTGGTGACCTTTCATCAATGTAAATATCATTACTTAAGATAAGCGTCAATGTAGACACTATTTTTTTTACACAAATATACATTTCCTTAAAAAACTAAATACCCAATACGATGACTACCTTAATAGTAGAAAGTCATTGGACCTGTCATGATGAAAAGACGGATTAGGACTGTATTACAGTCTTTGGTAGGATTCAAACCCACAAGTTCATGACACTAAATCGCTGAGCAAATTAGACTGATTCAAAAGTCCAGTCGGAACGGAATAAAAAAAAATCAACATCTAATAGTTTTGCACCTTATATGAAAATAGCAAATGCATTTGATTTACACCCAACGGAAAGTCTTAGATTTGTTGGAAACCGTACCAGAATGATCATCCGTTTGAAGAGGACCATAGGGCAAATACTGTTTGGATAAGGGCTACACTCTATCCTCTTGAGGCTAAACATATATTCTTTGTTACCCATCATTGGTTCATTACACTCGTCTCTTGTGAATGAAATGGATTTGTTCTCAAGCCTGATAACATTGACTGTGATAACCTCAAATCATTTGTCGAATGGTCCTGATAAGTATATTTTTTCATTTCAATTCTATTGATCATGAAATGAAAAAAAAAGACATTGATAATGAATATATACATGGGGATCTTATTTATATATTTTATAGATGGACTTTGGTATATATTAGTAGTTGTAGTACATGTATACCAATAGACAGCGCGATTTGATATCATAATGGTTTTGCTTTCAACTCCAACCTTGCTCTACTTGATAAGGAACTCTCCTGATTTGAATGAATGGAAATCATAATTACAATAACTTAAAATTCATCATCGTGTCCATTCATCAATGCATCAAAACGTAATATTTGAAACAAAAATACTGAGGGAAAAAAAGTATGTATGTATTGTATGCTGATCCTGCAATGATCATATATTGTTTTTATATGTTGAACATATAATTACTATTTCAACAAATAGAATGTACCGTTAGAATATTTATAAATAACATTCTACATTTTGTCAATAACTAGTGCACTTGCATGGATCCGCTAATGACATCAAATGAATTATTTCTGTGTGAAAAATACTGATCAACTTAATTACAGCTTTTGATCTATAATTCAGTGTTCCTTTTTTTACAATTTTGCTAAAATTATTTGATAATTCAAAATCTTTTTCAAACATAACTATTCAAACCATCATCTTTTACAGTGACAAATTTAACACGTGCTGTGTATGGCTATGATAATAAAGCTTTATTCATTTGCATTCATTGAAATGAGAAAGATTTATAGATTGAATGTTACATATAATATTCCTAAAGAGAACATTTTGTAGATAATTTCGTGTATTATAATCATATCATAGACACATGTCCATATGGTTGGACTTGGATTTAAAGAATTTTAGTACAAGTTTTCAGAGTTCATATTTCATGAAAATTTTAGACTACCAGTGTATTGCTTACTTGTACAGTGCGATTAATTTTCTAAAGTATGTAAAAAAAAAGAAAAAATCTCCTTTGATTTGCCACTGCTCCAATTTCTTCACACACGCAGTATTGCTTCATGATGACTTTTCTTGCCAATAACTCTAAAAATTACCTTGTTCGAGATAACGTCCATGCCGGTCGTGGTGGGGGTGGAGGTGGTACAGCCGAATCCTCCTCAATGGCCAGAGGATGGTGGACGTGCTTGCCTTGTAAAAGAGGTGTTTTTGACATGGTGACATACCATTTGTGACAGTATTTCACTGTCTATCCCACACGTTTTAAAAGTTACATTTTTTGTAATGTAATATTTTCACTTTTTAAAGACACTTAATATATATCCATCGGAAATTGTGTTGATATAAATATTCCATAACAGCTGTTCAAAATGTTACAGCATTTATGCCATTATTTTTAAATGCAGATTTCCTAGACACTGAAGACACCATTTATCCACTGTAAGTGCACACTGTAATCTGAATAGTTTTTGATAATAGCCCTTGACAAATAATACCAAAGGGCATGCACCTAGTTAAATCTAGTGTAGTTAGTAGCATTTTTATTCACTATATTTCCACTAGGTCTATCGCTATTAAATTGAAAACCGATTTTTGTGAAGAACAAATTCAGTAGAGCATTATCAAGTATTATTCCTATATGTAAATGCGTCCGACTGGTCTTTCCACATGAAGTAAAGTAACTAACTTCAATGCACTCTATATTTATAGCGGACTGAAAAACAGGCCTATTCAAACTGTGGTAGATATAGCTGTCGGTTGCCAAATCACTGATAATATATCTTATGCTTCCGCAAATTAAAAAATATATACATTTTGTACATTATCCTTTTATTCCTTAAGTGGACAAATCGTGAATATTTATAATTAGTACTCTGTCTATATTTGACAATGTATGCACAATGTGTAAAAAAGTATTTATAACATCAATGAAGACATAAATGTGTGATGCACATAAAACATGATTCAATTCAAAACTAGTACTTTACAAATTTGGTTCTTTTAATTGTTGATACAACCATGACGTTCCCTATAAATTTTATAAACATGATTGAGATATTGCACATAATAATTCTTTATTCATTATGAACATGCACGTATCCTAAACTGCAACGGAAAGACCTATTGGGTTTTTCAATGTGGATTGAACAAAGGTGCATTTATGGCTGGGCTTTTACATCTCAATATCATTTATATTAACACAATCTATTTCAGAGGTGGGTTTTTTAGTGAGCGTGGGCCTTTCCATTAATGTTTCGAGTATGAGCACCGTAAAATGTACACCTAATCACATGATGTGTAAATACATATGTATAGCATACACTTTTACACAAAGGCCTGTCAGTGCGGATATCAAATCAATACGAAGGAGAGGGTTTATAATTGGTCACGAAAATCCCACAATCATAATTGTTTTGGCCTTATTTCCCACATCTCTAATTTTTTTGGCCTTTTTTCCCATATCCCACAAAGTTTTTGGCGTTTTCCCACATGCCACTGCCATGAAATACCATATTCCTCATATTTTTGGCCCTTTTTTCCCACATCCCTAATTTCTTTGGCTTTCTCCCCACATCCCTATTATTTTTAATCCCGCTCCACTTGAGAGATACATGTATACCGGAAACCGTATGACCCATGCTCACATTAAAGCCGACCCCTTAATACTGTAAAACTAGAAATGTTTGCGCACCACTTAATTTGCGAATTTCGTAGGCAGGTGCTAAAACGCAAACTTAAATAGTCTGCAAACATTAATAGCCTATGTAAAGTAGATTCAGGATGGACCAAAATCGCAAAATTAAATCGTCACAAAATAATTTATAGATAAAAATCGCAAAATTTAATAGCCACGAAATATTCTAGTTTTGCAGTAATTTCTTTCAAGTACATGCATAACTGTTATTTGGATGTCAATATAATCATCACTCGCACAAAAGCCCCCTCTCAAAATTGACTGAAGGTAAACTTAGAACACTGCTTTGGTAAAAGTCAAGAAGACCCAGCACACCCTTTATGAATAACAAATAAAGAAATATCTGCTTATTTTTAAGGCACTCTTGTAAAATTACAGCCCAAATTATTTCCTTGTGGTAAAGCCATGGCGGTAACTCGGGAGTTGTATGAGTTTATCATTCTTTTTCATGTAATTTCATTGGTTATCATGATCCAGAAGCATCCGATAACCCGGAGAGGGTTATCGGCCCTCTTCGAAGAGGGGTGATACTATGGTTTTTATGCTTGTACTCAGCCGGACTAACTTTTCACATTTCTTAAAACAGTGTTGTAAATTGTTTAGAAAAGAATGATGAATACAAAACCTGGTTCGTTGTGTAACATGAAATATTTTTGTCAGGATTCGTTCTTGTGGCGCATCAGGCTCGCCCTTCGCCCCAAGAACTCACCTGATAACATAATTCATATTACAAACTCACCCGGTCTTGTCTATTACCCTAACAAGTCTTTCAATTCAAATGTTTTTGTGCTTCATGATTTAATAGTGTGACGGTGTCAACAATAGGTGAGAATAATTAGATTGCATATATTGAACACATGTGTAATAAACCTCTTTGAAACACAAATAGATTATGTTCGATTAAAAGTTTAAATTACCTGTCAATAATTCTACAATTTTTGTTCAGACTTAACAAATGTAACTAATGCAACATTATAACATAAATATGCATGTTGCATAGTGTTGAATGAATGCCGTAAACCAGTAGAGGGGTCTACCAGTTGGCGTAATATTTACTATGAAAGTACTCGCGATGTGGGAAAAAAACTACCTAGATTTGTCTAAATTCTGATTCGATTTCATAGGCTTCCAACTTGCATGTACAGTCTTAACAAATCCCAACCGGGGTTTGGGTATAATCTAAAAAAATGCCTAAGAAAAAAAAACGGTAGAAGCTTTGAACTTAAATCCACTGTCTGTCTGAGTGTCCCAAAATACAAAAGCATATAGATGAAACGTGAAATGTGTTAATTGTTCAGTAATAAAATATTGTTTCTGATTTCTGTTTATTCATACCATTAACACCCCCTTTAGTCTCCATGCTTGCTGTAGCAACATACGGCACATACAAACCCTCATTACATTTACAAATACTCATGCACATGTCACAAAAAAATGCATAATCCGCACAAATACAATATTTAGAAACCTATTCAGTAAATAAATCTTTAAAACATGATCACAGTTGTAGGTTCATAGTTTTAAGTAATAATATAAAATCGAGGAAATTACATAGGATTTCAAACTTAAAATACATTTTGCTTCAATCATAAAATAAACACATATTCAACACAGCCTCAATTTTATATGTACCTGGTAATATATAACTAATATTTTGTCATTAGAAACTTTTTTCTATCAGACCTATACAATGCAATACGTATAATACACAAGTATTTACTGTAAAACGCATTATTTAGCTCAAAACAGGCTTTGGACATATAGATGGTTTGTTTTCAATCTATATTCAGGTTGTTACAATTCGAAGATAAGACCTTCACAATTGACGATCACCTTGGGGCATCAAGAGTTTTATCAAAATATATCGAGCAATAAATATGCACCAATAAATTTGTAGCAGTTTTTTGTTTGTACTTCAATACTAGTTACTTTACATAACAGGTTTAAATTGTTACCACATGTCCACGTCATTTAAATAATATATATATAGAGAGAATATTTTCACAAGCTGGTAACTTCAACACAATTTTCACATCAATATTTATACAAGACACGTAATAATTCTGTAATTTTCATCTGTTTAAAAACACAAAAAACCCAAAACAATAAAAACAACAACATTGAATACATATTTGAAAATAATTGCTTTAAATTTTTCCATCAAAATTAATATTCAAGGATACCATATATATTTGTGTGTACTAGTTTTGTAATAGAGATGCTCCTAATACTAAAAAGTATAATAGCAAGAATTTTCAAATTAAATCTATGGAAATATGAAGAAAAAAGTTTAACCTGCATACAAGTTTGTGAATGATGTGGATTTGCATTAAAGTTACCAGTGTGTTATGTATCTTAACAAACATACTTAAATATATAATTATCATTGATCCTTGATAAAACAAACACCAACTCTCAAATAATGTCAAACACTTTCTTCATTTCTACTATCAACTGCCAGTCCGCTTTAGACATCTCATCTCGGAAGTACTTTTTCAATGCATCAATGGACTCGCGGCTTATCTGAAAAGTGAATTTCTTTAATTGAATACCATGTTTAAAAAAGTAAATTACCGTAAAGCTTTAAAGGTGAATAATTTTCAAATCGATGTGCCCTGTAATTTGTGGTGAAAATTTAGTGCTAATCTTTTTTTTCTTCTCACTTCATATTTTGTCTGACAAAGAAAAAATTTGCACTCATTTTCAGTTTGTCATAATGATTAATGTGGACAATTACCATTGATAACGGCTATACGTATTTGATAAATGAATTCTGCAGATACAATGTTTCAATATTCAGTAAATAAGGTAAACGCAAATATTATAGTATTTACAAATTGAATGATCTAATAAAAAATCAACGAGCAAAATGGTTAATAATGTATAATTTTTGTCCACATACTATCACCTCTGAGTTAAGTAATATTACATGGCTAGAGCTCTGCATATTGCTATTAAATCTTGTGCCCCTTTGTATAACTGACAGCATTCATTATGTTTTTATCTCCTTTTGCCACAATCTTTTGTTGTTATTTCTATACCGAGACCGTTATCATGTGAAGTTGCAATAGACAAATGGGAACAATTTTTCTGCTTTACGACACAAAGTTACTAGACGTTAGATCACAAGAGTGCAGATTTAAGACACTAAAGATATATTTAAACTTGGGGAAAACTGCCAGTGGGGGTGTTTAATTAATATGAATTTCATATTCAATTTAGACATGCAAAAGAACATGTGAGAACAGGATTTGCTTTGATGAATTTGAAATTAACTTAATTTTACAAAGTGTTAATTGTTTTCCCACTAACGACAATCAATGAAATAAGTGTATTTGTACTTGTCCAAACAATTGATAAATATAGTTTAGGCAAAACTATACAAGAAATCCGTCGTAAATATGTGAATGAAGGCACATGTCAAGTTAAAATTTATGATCATGAGCATTTATTCACCTAAGCAAACTTTTTTGCGGGCTTTTGTTTGCATCCACTCTGGTAACACTCCCCTCAATACGGCCTTTATATCACTGATCACAGCTTGTCACATGTTTTTGTTTCTGACTTTTTCCCCTTTTAGGTAGAAACTTTCTCAATAAAATAGTCCTAGCATGTATATTTGTGTTCTTTCTGTCTGTTGTTTACTACAATACATTATTGTTACTCATGGCATGATTATTAATAGAAAACAAAACAATATAAACATATAAATTGTCTTACAATTATAGTAGACATGTTTAAATGCCCAAATTAATGTGGACTTTAATATACAATAGTGAATACAGCATTATACGTGACCAGAAAAGTATATCAAAACTAAAATCATCTTTCATTAATCATTTTAACAATCAATCAAATTCACTTCCCACCATCAATTAAGGATTTACTTCAATACAAGCGGAAAAAAAATAATATTCCCCTAATTAGCTATAAAAAAACATGCCGCATCCGCCAGAATCTACGGAAGTCAAGCTACGAAAGTTAATGTGCGTATAGTCGCCTACTTTCAATTGTAATGCGAAATCTTCACACATGTGCTGTCTGAACCATTTCCACCGCCCTCCTGTTTCCTTTATCTGTGAAGTATTTTTGCCAACGTCTTGACAAAATTTGTCACAGGTGATCGAGTAAAAGCTTGAAATAGGAAGTCTTTAACCATCTCCACTAACAGGTGCTATAGTCTTTCAAATTATCCGCCCCAGGCAGATATTCTAATGATTCCCGTATGCATGTGGTTTTACATATTATAATGATGGTTTTGTACTCGTATCCTGTTGGCCAACAATCAATGGTAACAAATATATGAAAGAGGTAATGATTATGCTTGATTTTAAATGGTCATGGGAACTACAAGAAATGCCTGATCATGCCGATAGCATGGAAATCATATAATTTATCTTGAACTTAATATTGTTCTGTAATTATGTGCTGGCCTTGCTTGTAATGCAGTGGAATGCAGCATAATGTGACTGTGCGTTCTTTCTTTTAATCATTGAGGACTTCTTATTATTTATATTAGTCCAAACATTCATGCAAGGGTTCACGGACCTCAACTTTATGGTGATTTGTTGAGATGTGTATAAATACTGTAATCTTACTAGAAGTGACTCTTGAAATTACACTAGTTTTGACATAGTTGCTTTCATGCAAATGTGAACAAAAACTCGTACTTTATTAATGATTTATACCCCAGTACAAAAAAAAATCTCTTGGCTTGACATGAACATAACTTCCTTTTCGAAATTGCAAGTGCGAAGTGTGGTGTTCTTTATGATAGTGGCAGTGCTACATGGCTTTAAAATCCTAAACCAGCATACCATCATAGTACACCCGTAGCCTCAATATACAAATATTAGAATTACCTCAGATCTAACACTGAACATCTAAATGAAAATAATTTTCCTCTATCAACAAACATACAACGCACATACACAATTACGACTATTGTAGTACCAAAATCAGCCCCCAGGTGGCTACAAACAATTGCGTTCTGGGAATATTTTAGACAAACTCATACATTATCATTTCCTCCTACTATGCTGTAGTATCACAGTCTGGTTGATCGAGAAAAACAGGTATGCATGCCACCTACGATGGCAATAGTACTAAGATTTTAGTAACTATTCTAACACGCCATTGATATATGCCACCTGACAGCTGTTTTTTGTACATTGTTCGGTCATATTTCTGTTACATTAGAAAACAAGTGTATACCTTGGACATAATGAGATCGGTGTGCTCAAAATGACGCCCGTACATCTTTGGAGAGTCGCCGGGAAGAGGTTCAATTTTTATACACACTTCTTGTCCTTTAGTGGCCTTGTCCACGGGTTTGTGGTTCAATTCTAGACTGGTGACAATTCCAATGTGCAGGAACTGTGAAAAAAAAAACCCAGTAACATAAGTTGTATTGTCAATGATCATAGATGAGTACTTAAAAGTTTGCCAATTATGAAATAATCAATATCAATAAGATGTTCACATCCATTAGAATTTGTGGCAATGAAAATTTTAAAGACATTCGTCAATTACAGTACTGTACGTCCTGTTTGTCTCATACTGATGACCGAAATTTATGGATGAATTGACCAAATAGTTTATGCCTAAACGTCACTTTTCAAAATCAACTGTGATAATGATAACTCTCTAAATACTCAATTTTTTTTATTTCATCCCTTCAAGTTAAGTTATCCTACTCGATACTTATATAAATCTAGCTTCATTAATGTGGATACAAAATTGGCGTTCCTATTTTCATAGGACAAACAAAAGTAAGAGATATTATTAAGTTAACCATAAATTTGAGCTATTAGAGTACGAGATAAAGGATATTATTGTAGAAATGTCATTTCATTTGTAATGGATATAAAATGAGCATACCTCTTTTGAGGGGACACACAGCGGTAATCCATTTGTGACAAATCCTGCCTCAACTGTTACTCCCATAACTATAGGGTCTCTGCTATTAAATATGAACTGAGGTAACACTCTTAGTTTACAGGGGAATATTGCTAGATGTTTGAATTCCGCCTGCTTTTTCTTTTTGTAGGCATCCATGTACGCCGTGAATTGATCAAACAAGTGATAGATGATTTCTGCAGTGAATATCCTGATGCCTTGTGCATCGGCCATTTCTTGAGCTTCTCTTTCGACTTTGACGTCAAAGGCTAAGATAACGGCATATCTGAAAGGAAGAAAAAATGGCACTACTTATTAACAATCTACTTAACAATACATATGTACAGTAGAACTTTGTTATCTCTATATAACTTATCTTGAATTATGTATTATCTCCAAATATAATGTAATAAATTACTTTCAAAAAAAAAAAAAAAAATTATCTCCAAATTTCATTTGCTTTTAACTACAGTATGGATGTATATCTCTTGGTTTCTCAAATATTGACACTCTACAGCATTTTACTGGTATCCATACAGCTTGGAGACCGCATCTAGATAAGGGAAATGTCCTTCTGATGATACGTAGAGCAAAATTGGAAAAACTGTCGCAAGTAATTTTTCGTGCTGTGTTTGGAAGAAATATACATTCACTATCTGATTCACGATAAGCAGTTTCTCTTGTACCACTTTGGGATGACTGTTGTACTGCATGCTGTTCTACTTACTGTTCTTCTTTCTCGAGCATCACTGACGCTTTCATGACGTCCCGACGATGTACAGGCCCAATGTTAATCCCCGAGTACTGAAAACACGCAAAGCGTTTTTTTTTCAATTTTTTTTTGATTTTATAATGCATACCTTGTAACTTTGGGTATTAAATATTCTGTCAAAATACAAAGTGTATACACTTAGAAAGATAAAAAAAAAGAAAGCATGCAAGCGTAAATATTGGACATGCAGAGGTCAACTAAATTCTGACCACCAGACTTCACTGTAAAAACAACAATTTATTTATGGTCGGACAACAGACAATTTTGATTTTGGGATGCGATAAATATACTTTTCAATCTTCAAAATACCAATTGTTTCTAATTCAATAATTAAAAAAAAAAAATCAATAAATAATCTTTTATATGGAATCAGGAATGTCATACAGAAGCCTCATAACTCTATAATAAATTCTTGTAAATGTAGGAATACAATTAATTCCACGTGTACAGTCAGGCCGCACTCAGAATGACGAATAATCAGGGCATGCCCAAATAAAATTAGGATTTGATAGCTTAATTGTAGGATTTGACAATGAAATGGAGTGTCAATCGGTAAATATAGCATGACGTCAGAATGCTCAATTTACCGACTGACACGACAATTCAGTGGTCAAATACCATTCTATCATGATTAAAATCCACACTAAATGAGTGTCTGATTCGTTTTTATTTTAAAATAAATCATATCATAACGGTCTCATTGCCATTTTGAACATGCGACGTCAGCGGCTGTATAGAAAATGTGACGGTACTAGTCTAGTTTAGACTAGTGCCGTGGTGTGGTGGTGTTGTAGCGTGCAGTAAATCACCGGAGCGTGCAGTCAATCGTATAATTGAGCATGCTGGTCGACCAATCAGTGTGGGTTATTGGCGGAGATTTTCGCACGGAATGATAGAATGACTGATTGATACTCACAGGTATTTTGGAATCCCTCAAGAATGTGAGCAAAGCCTCGAGCGAGCCGAGCGTGGACGCCTGAACAAACACACCGCGCTCCTGCACCTTGATGGATTGCAGCACGTCCTCCAAAGCTTCTTTCAATTCATCCTGGTTGACGAAAACAAAACAGTTGGTATTAAGACGTATAGTAATTGACAAATAATTATGTTGGGAGTAAATGGAACTTTGCGACTTGAAGGCGACTTTAAAGCAAATGGTTCATAAGTACAGTAGAAACTCCAATTACCACCACCCCTCTATTGAGACCACCTCTATAATAAAAGCAATCTTCACGGTCCCAAACCATAAAGCTACCAAAATGTACAGCGACCACCCTCCATTGATACCACCTAACACCAAAGGTGGTCCTAATAGAGAGGCTCTACTGTCGGTCTTTCAATAAAGTGTACGTATGGTACACTGATTTCTTTATGATACTAAATCTCTTTACTTATACACGTACACTAACATTTTAAAAATCACACAAGTTCAACTGTTAACAACTTACAATTTTTAAATAGAATGTAATGTTACCTTATAAATTTCAATTTCATCTGGATATTTTGCAACATGGATTGGTAATCCAGCAAATGCATTATCCAGTTCTTTGGCAATTATCTTCAATCCAGTTGCCGCTACAACTTCTTTATGATGAATGTATGCACTCTGTATTTTGAATAAAAAAAGGCAAACTTTATGAGAAAAAAAATGTCAATATTTCAACTGGACTGATATGCGTTTAATAGGTATGCATCAAAGCTACAACAAATATGAGTTCCATGTACATGCAAAGATAATAATGCTTCTTTTTTATGTTGATTTTGTGATATGTATTTTGAGATTAGCCGTAGAAAATTTGAAATGTACATACCTTAACCCGAAGTTCCTTCATAGGTTCCGGGGTAAGAAGACCTCTAATTTGTGTGACTATCGGCCCTTCTGTCCCTGGTACGACTATGGTTTGACCTTCCTTAAGCCTTCCATTGACTAAGATCACATCAATTGTAGTGCCAAGACCTGTGATTGCTTTAACCTAAGGAGTTGAATATATGCTGATTATAATGCATGAATTATGATCACCTTCATCACACGCTGTCTAGAAAATACGTTCACATTCATTCTTCATACACGTAAAATACTGTAAATTGCTAATAAATAGTCCCGAGTGATTATTTAGATACAGCTTTGAATTCTTAAAAAATCCTGTCGTTCTCGATTTCCCCATATCAGCGCTCGATAAATACGGAACAGTCATATTATTTTTTTCATAAAGCACCTGAGGCTGTAAATTTCCTCTTTTCTACATGCTTAATTGCCGACAAAGCTAGCACAGTGCATTTAATAGAAGAGTCCTTTCAAACATCGAAAATGAACACTGGTTGTTTTAATCAGCCATTTACCGTCATATCTTTTAACATTAGAGCTTTGCTTTGTGAATAATTCAAACATATACAAGTATTGGACATTTACTGCAATTCTGTAGCAAATACTGGATTTATCTTTGGCAGGACACGTGCAAACACATTCACTTACCTCCATAACCGTAGCATGTAACTCTTCGGTGAACGACAATTTCTTGGCAAGGTACGATTGCGCTAGTTCACATATAAGAGCCACTAGATTTCCCATGCCGTCTCCACTATGTGCAGACGTTGGAACAAAAGAAATGTATTCTTTGGGATTTTTGTTCTCAAAGAACAAACAAGCATTCAACCCCTGAAAAAAGAAGAAATTCATTTTTTATAATGATTTATTATTTCATTTAGTTAGTTTCAATTTATCTATTCACTGTCTTTCTTAAAACATCCATGAAAATTCCAAATATTTTTAACGTTTTCAGTACCACAGCCACAGATAATTACCCGTCCTCAGACGGGTAATTGGTTAGCTAAATATTTTGAGTTATAAAATATACTTGAAAATGTTTTTTTTAAATGGATTTTGGACAAATTTTCAGGTTGGATTTGGACAAAATTTTTCTCCCTAGGACAAAAAAGAGAAACTGAAAATGTTTTTTAAAGATTTGCATTTTTAATTGATTTGGTAAAATTCAAAATCTAAAAAATTCATTTTGTTTTGTATAAATATACTGCCCTTTTATAGAGAGCATTTATGTTCAAATATTGTAAGGAACATCTAATGGTTACTTACTTGTTCGGCAAACTGGACAATTATACCTTGTGTTCGCTCGTCAAACTCTTGCTTTGTGTTAGGTTTTTGTTTTTTGAGTGTATTTACGATGTCTGAATGAGGGTTGCTCTGCCAACCATAAAGTCTGTCCACCTAGAATTAAGGATCAATAAAATAACAAATTATAAAACAAAATAATTTTATAAATAAAGAAATAAAAATATAAAATAAAAAACATATATTAAGAAAACTGTAGTATAAAATTATGTTACAATTGTTTAAAAATGTGCTGTAATAAAATCCTAAAGCCGGGAGTTCAATTTAAAAGTTTTTCTGACTGACAGGTGATTAGAAAATATTTAGCCACCTTGGTTGAATTGTAAAAAATGGATTTTTCAAAATTCATTAAGTAGATCATAATTTACTGAAATCCAAAGATTCTTTTTCAATCAATAGGTTACCTTATTAAGAGCAACAATAAACGGTGTTTTGCGCTTCTTGAGAAGACCGATGGACTCGATTGTCTGTGGTTCGAGTCCATGCATAATGTCCACCACAAGAATGGCGATGTCACATAGAGAGGAGCCACGCGAACGCAGATTGCTAGAAGGAGACATCAGTTCTTTTAGTTTTATGATTTTGATTGATTTTGTTTATCATGCATTTGTATAAATTCATCATAAATAAAAAATACAACCAAATCTATATATATAATTGGATAAAAAGAAAAAAGAAGAGATAAACATGTACATGCATAATAATAAATACACTCCAAACAAGGAGCTGATATAAAACTTTATTTTTTCATAAAATGTCTCATTATAAAAGATTCTTGTTAGAGGACCTTGAGTAATATCGGAAAAAAATTCAAATGACTATATGACTCAACGTATAAAAACAACATAATGTATTAATACTGAATGAAATATTTGGCTAAAAGCACACGCAGAAAATGTAAGATATAATTGGGTTGCGGAATACTTCACAATGGACATATCTAAAATAAGCTAGACAGCGTGCATACCTGAAAGACTCGTGACCAGGAGTATCGATGATCAGGAGACCAGGCAACTTCAGCTCTGCCTTTGCAAACTAAAAAATAACACAAAATAACAATTATAACAGCTGGAAGTTCAAGGTCAACATTCATGCAAATTAATTTCAAACAAATGTAATTCATTCAAGTGAGCTATTTTGGATAATATGTTGCAATTAACTTTTGTAAAATCAATGACAACTTATTTCATTTTAGAATTTAAAATGAACCACTACCACATGTCCGTCATTCTAATCCTTAGAGCAAATCACATATCTCTATGATTGTTAAATGAACAGAATCTGATGTGTGAATGTACCTCTGGTAAAGCAGGATGTATGTCCGTAAGTAACATCCAAATCATAGTAAAATACAAATCATTAAAATAATATTCCTACATTCATTCTCAATGGGATTTCAAAATCATGATAAATAGCATAGAAAACCCTGATGAGGGCCCATGATCTTTTTGAACCCTGACCATTACTTTGCTAAGCGTGAAATTTCATAGAGTATTTCAAGAACAAAACGACAACACACCTCTTTGCACATCTTTGTTTTGTCGATGATTGCCTCCTGAGGCACGTTCGTCGCTCCGATCTGCTGTGTGATGCCGCCTGCTTCACCGTCCTGCACGTTTGTTCTCCGCAACTTGTCTAGGATTTTCGTTTTCCCCGTATCGACGTGACCCAGCACACACACCACAGGACATCTCAGTGTGTTGATGTCCCGATTCTTTTCATTATCTTCTTTACGTTTCTATGAGTAAAAAAAAAAAAAAAATGGGAATGATAAGACAAGTCTCACTCCAGCACTCCACGCGTCTCTAAAAGTTCCTTCAAGTCTGACTTCACAAAGCCAGTGTTATTTTTTTATCTGAGGCACAAATTCTGTATAGTCTTTAATGTGAAACTTGTTTTGTATCTGAGGCTGTGATCATGACAGCTGTAAATCTTGGCCACGAACTATCAGATCTTAGCATTCAGTCCTGTGATTAGTAGGTATATCCATAAATATCACTGCTTGGCATTTACTTTTGTGATTGAATGGGATCATTTTGAAATTTTTGGAACCTTGAAAATGGCAAAATGATGTGCAAATATTTTGAGAAAAATAAAGGCCACATTTTCCCAAAATAGATGTCCATATAGAGCATCAATCACACTGTTCGGCCAGACACAGTCCATGAATTGTACATATGACGTACACTCCCCATTATAGAGGTCACTCAATCTCACGTCATATGTAAAATTTACCGTTTATGTGTATGGCCTGTTTTAGCGATTGGTAATCTATATCAATACCAACCCTGCTGATAACTAAATAGTGTGAGCATTACCGCTATTCTGGCCAGTGCTTTCTCTCGCACTCTCTCGGCCGGGGTCAGCCCGTCGTCACTGCTGCTCTCCTCCTCACTGCTGCTTTCTTCCTCACTCGAGTCCGACTCCTCATCGGATTCTTCTTCTTCTGACTCTTCCTCAGATTCCTCTTCTTCAACAGAGTCTTTCTTTTGAGGCACAGGCTTTCCTACAAAATCATGACGTAATATTTACTTTGCTGACAGTTGTTACGCAAATTTGATTTTGAATGGCTCTTTCTGTACACGTTCTTTCCCCTTTAAAAGTTGACTAAAATAATCATTACCCAGATCATAATAAAACTATATACTTAATTAGTCTAATAGGCCTGTAAACAGTCCAGTGATACCTTCCAATTTTTCAGTAGGCTTAGTTTTTTCTTGGACTTCTGCCGGTGGCTCATCTTTTTCTTCCTCACTTTCAGCGTCCCATTCGTCCTTCACATCATCTTCATCTTCCCAGCTGTCTTTTGGTTCTTTAGGTTCTTCTTTCACTTCTTCTTGCTTCACCTCCTCCAACACGACTTCCTTTTCTACTTCAACCTTTTCAGGCACACTTTCTTCAACTGGTGCTGTAAATAAGACACGAATTTCACATGTCACATTAATTAGAAATACTCACAAAGGTTATGTTTTACAGATAATGACCACAGTTGGACCCATTTAATTCAAATTTAAAGGGGGAGTAAAAAAGTCCAGTTATTAGAATGATAAATAATTATTTAGAAACATGGAAAAAAAAAATTATTTCCTAAAGGCATCTTCAAAATCATATCAGTGTTCGAGCTATCAAACCGACTACCTTCAGATGAACTCTGCTTTTGGAGCTGCTGCTTCTTCTTCTTATTCACATATATCGGCCTTTTTGGTTTCTTTTCCGGTTCAGCAGCATCACCAGCTTGAGGCACGTCCAGACCTGTGCCGCAAAATAACAAAACCAAGCTCAATCTTAAATCCATTAGATCCGAAGTTTATTTGGACAGGCCCTAATTATTCCTCATTCTGAGTGCAGCCTGGCTACTTAGCAACTGTCTCCTCCAAATCTTCATCATTGAATTGAGTTTGTTTGACCCATACACAGATGTGCTTAAAGATAATGCTCAGTCAAAAATAGACGTATTCTGTAAAGTCTAGGATCAATAAACTATGCAGTTTTCATTGGAAGTGTAAGGAAAATAAGACCTGTATTCATTACTATTTATATAAGAACTGTGAAAGCATTGATTTGAAGAAAAATAATAATCATAACATTCATACATCTTAGAAATTGGTACAATCAATACAATACCTTGGGCTTTCATTGCTTCTAACATTTGCTGAGCTCTTCTCTGAGCTTCTTTTTGTTTAGGAGTTAAATATTTCCCAGCAGCTTTCAATTCTTCAATCTTTTCCTTTTTCTTTTGCTTCGCTCTCTCTTTTTTCTCTTTTTCTAGTCTTTCCTATGTATAAACAAAAGAGGTTTAGCTTGGTGTTAGCATTTACTACGATAAATGAAGCAGTCCTGCCTTGGACGACACCACCCAAGATCACCTCTTTGGCTTTAGATATATAGCTCAGGAAAACTTGCAGGCAAATCTTAATAACACTGCTTGTGCCTGTTTCGAAGACATGACTGTAATTCATAGCATGATCTGCAGACGTGTTTGACAATTGCATTAACCTACGTTGTTGAATTCAAACATGATATGTCAAGCTTCATCAATCCCTTTATTCTAAATACCAGAGAAATACTTCTTCAAACGTAAATTCATATGTGGAGTAGCTGAAATAGGCCAAAATAAACACTTGTAATGAAACAAAATGTTACCTTTTCTTCTATCAGTCTAATGGCCTCTTCTTGTTTTCTGATCTTCTCTTCTTCCTCCTTTCTCAGACGCTCTTCTTCTTCTTTAATTTTTTTCTGTTGCTCCAGAATGGCTTGAGCCTTTAAAAACATTTAACAGTTATTCTAATGACTTCAAACACACTTTTCAAACTCATAATATTATATAAAATGAATAAACTGTGCACTATTGGTATAAAATCAGTTTTAAAACATGTTTTGATAGAAAAATATCATATGAACATTACCATCTTGGAAGGCTTCTTTTTCTTTTCTTCCTTTTCTTCTTTTTCTTCACCCTTCTTCTTCTTATCCTTTTTCTTTTTCTTCTTCTTGCCATCATCTTCCTCCGCCTCTCCTTCTGCTTCATCTGCGAAAAACAATGTTCTTAAGCTACAAATAGGTGCTTGTAAAGCCATCCTACAATTACAGTAGTAATGTGCAGCTATTCGCAAATATCAAATTTATATGCAGAGATTTGGAGGGTCCCTAGCGCCGACTTACGTTAAACGTTATTCTTAGACAAGGAGCTTGAAAAATTGATGTCGGACTGTAAAAATGATGCCAAAATGGCTACCAAAGCATCATGCATAGTGCTTCGACAGCATCATTTTGATCAACAAAAATATAAATGTGCACTGCTGCCCAGTACCATGAACAATCGCCAGCAATCAGATCGTGTCTAGTTAGTTACATTAGGAAGGAGTTTCCCGCACAATCCGCCAAAATTATATTACGTGTATTAAATAACAACAATAATATATAGATAATCAACACAATTAACTCATTCGAGATCATACCAGGCTTTTCTGCCTCTTGTTTTCCTGCATCATCTTCTTTACTGACAGTCTCAGTTGGAGCTTCTGCTTCATTCTTTTTCTGTGGGCCTTTCTTTGCTTCCTGCATCCGAAATAAAAAAGATGTAAACGTAAATAAGCTTTTTAAAATTACCATATGTACTTTTTTACAGTCGAAAATTACTGCTATTGTGATCTAGCGACCTTATATTTGACATCCTCATTACACTGTATTGCCTTTTAACTGCCTCTGTAGCGTATACTTGCTACCATACCATATGGTCCAATATGTATATATAAGGACCAATATGTGTCTTTAATTTTTTTCATGCAAAACATTATACTAGGAGTAGGATTAATCTTTATCTTCGAGCCATGATTCAAAGTAGGGACCATAAATTCTCCAAAAGCTAAATGAAAATGAAATAGTTGAGCAAGGTTATTTTTACCACTTCTTGTGCACAGTTAAAAAGACTTTCCACCAAAAAACAAAACAAAAAACTTTCAAATTATGCTATAGCTACCATATGTAATAAAATAGGAAAAAATAAAAGGAGCCTGTTATTGTACAAGGCTACAAGCAATAAATTGTTGTTGGACCCATGGTATCACCACAACAGTGGAGGGCAGTTTCAAATATTCAGGGTCATGATTCAAGAAAGAAAGAAACTAAAGTTGCAATTATATAAACACCAATTGTGGACATACAGGAGAAATGTGACCACAACAGCTCATATTGTAACAGGTGAGCTAAAATATACAGACAACATTGCTACTGTACGTTAATTGGTTTTACCTCTGCTTTCTTTTGTTTTTGACGCTCCTTCTTTTCTTTCTTTTTCTGTGCTGCGCTCTTCACTGTACTACCATCCTCTTCTACCTCTTCCACATCCTCGGTGCCGGTCTTTTCTTTTCCATCTAATTCTGCTAATATTGCGTCTAAATCTTCCTCCTCCTTTGCAGCTCCTTTCTTGCCCTTTTTCTTCTTCTTCTTTTTCTTTGAATCATCATCACTTTCATCATCACCTAACGCTTTTGCAATTTCTTCTTGAGTCATTGATGATAAGTCCTAAAACAAAAGTTTTGAGTCCATATAACGAACATCATAATAGCACGAGAGCGTGACACTACTTTTCATAAATCAAATTCAAATATAAGACCTATGCAATAAATTGTAACTCACTTTAAAATCAATGCCCCCCTGAGGCTCTACGTCATAATCCATTGCTTCCTGCTTGTTTTTCTTCTTCTTTTTATCTTTCTTCCCAGTAGGTTCGTCTCCCTGGCCACCTTCAATCTCTGTGAGGATGCTATCAACATCTTCAGTTTTACCCTTTTTCTTCTTCTTTTTATCCTTTTTACTCACTGGTTGTGGTTCATCAAGTTCATCCAAGATATCATCTATATCTTCATTCACCTTGAAAGTAATATGAAAGATTGTAACATGCACCACACATTATATATGTAAGTGTTTTCAATCTTGATGAAAAAATTATGACAACTGATAAGAAACTTTAAATAGATTTTAAATAATTTATTCTTGGACCTTATTTTCTATTTCAACACATGAGTAGATCCATGATATAATGACAAAAAGATGCCCACTCAAAAAGTATTTGTAAATCCACTGAACCACTTTAGTTTAGGTCAGCTTTTTATTGTATTTTAAAAAGTAATAAAAACAAACCTTTTTGTTGTTCCCCTTTTTCTTTTCGTTTTGACTATCTAATGTACTCGCTTTGACGTTATTCTGTTTGGATTTATCATTGTCACTTTCAGATCCAGAATCCTAAAATATCATCCAAGTAAAATTGAAACACATATGGCCAATACGCATACACATAGTCAATAACGGAAAATTAAAAAAAAAAAAAAATTATTAGAAACTGCCTCTTAAATCTTACGCCTACAAGTTTTTACTTTTGCCAACACGAGCTCGTCATTAGGCAAAAATGGAAACAAACATCTAATCTAATTAAACATGGTTTTCTTAAAACTTAAGCATATTTTCAAATGCATTACAATTACTATCAATAATCATTTAGGTTCTACCTTATCACTAAGACTGTCATCATCATCCTGTAGTAGAGCAAATGCAGAAACTGCTAGGCTCTTATTTTTCTTCCCATTTGCCTTCGGTTCCGTGTCCATTAGTTGATCCGCATCCTCTTCTTCCGACTCAGAATCAGATTGGGTCTTTTTCGTCTGAAAAGTTTACATGGTTAGAAAAAAATCAACACATATAGACAATGAAAATAATAGTGCACATCTAAAGGAGCTATCATTTATCATGGCCTGAAAAAAAAGTTAGGGGCGGTGGCACCTAAAAAAGCTGGTAGAAACTACAGGGGCTGCCCCGAAAATTAGTAATAACTTTAGGGGTAGGTGAAGGTGGGGGTTTAACTGTGTAACTGATGAAGTCAGCATTAAAAGATTTCAATCTTACTTTTGCCTTAGCTTTCTGCTTCTTCTGTCCCTTTTCCACATTCTTTTCACTGATTTCTGATGTATTGTCTATTGAGAGAGCATTGATTTCTGCTGCAACATCGTCTTCCCTAGAAGTAAAGAGAAAATATAAACCTTAACATATGAATATTTAGATTAAAAATACATTTTGATTCCATCTTACTTTGAAACAAAAGAAGGGTTCTATATTAAGACATATTTTATGAATAAGACAGATTAAAAAAGCAGAAAATTTTTTTTCTCAATTTTTTTTTATAATCATATAATTTTACATTTCATCAACAATTGCTGTAAATATTACTGTAAGTATTATAAGTGTTTATGTTAATAAATAACTCAATGAGCATTCCATACTAGGATGGTAGCAAGTCCAAGGAAGCTCTGCAAAGAGGTTATCCTATAATATTCCCTATAACACATGTATATCCTATATATAAGATACATGATAAAAACTTTAAATCACGAAACAGAATCTAAGATACATATAATAATATATGAACCATGCATGTACTTTTAAGTGGTATAGTGACATAGACGGTTTGTTTGTATTGCGCAATTATTTCACAACAATGATTCATAACACCTGAATTACAAAATGTGCCTGATGTATTTCACAATTCAACAAAGTCCCGCACATAAAACCATTTATCACAATTATTCACCAAGTCTTTATTGCCTAATGTATATGAATCAAACATCCTTTAATAAATCAATGTAATAGATGTATGTATGTATCATGATTAGAGGTCGGATGGATACAGCAGTAACCCAGTTCAGTTTTTTTACTTAGTAAGCATTAACTATGTTAAGTAAGGGTTGTCCTACGAATAAAGAAGTGGTTGGACACCACAGAGTCGGATCTAGTAGATCAACCTGTTAATTATCCATTACTAATTTACTATGGACTTGGCTCTGGGTAAGGATGTCTAACGAAAAGCTATAATCAGACAGTGCAACACCCTTGGAGGCACCAACAGAATCAAACGCATCGATACTCTGATAGATGTTGTTAAATTACCGGTATATATGTATTAAATTGCATTCAATATTTTGTTCTTGTTGGTACGTGACCCAGAAGATCCGAACTTGGTATCTATGTCAAAGTCAGTGAGTAAACAGTCATACTAGTCTGTACAACACAAATTAAGGATCTAAATTGAAGCTAACATCGTCATCTCCTATAAACCATTTTATGGTGGGAGCCAAGAATGAACAATTATAATCATTACCAATCATCTTTTTTCTTTTTGCCCTTTTTGCCTTTCTTTGATGCACTGATATGACTTGCAACTTCTTCATCTTCCTTTAACGCTGTTTCTGGGTCAAATTCAATATCTGCATCTTCTCTGAAATACACAAAATTGAATTTAGCCAATAAAATCACGCATTTCAAGCTAATGGAACATCAAAGCCAAAGGACTGTAAATCAGAAATCTATCAAATAGTTGTGGTTACTATGCAAATGGATTTAAAAACAGCTATATACAATTTACCATATACTAGCCAAGCTCTATGAAAATGAAACAGAATTTCACTTAATACTCAGGGAGCCAGATAGCTGATAAAGATTATTAGTCTACAGGACTAGTATGTAAAAAATTAATAGTCCTGCAAAAAATATTCCTCATCCTACATGTTCTACACATTATGGTCTTCTGGAGGACAAGTAAGATTCTTACTTGTCCTGTTAGTTTAATACTAGTCTGGGACTTGCAGACGAGTACTTATCTGTGACTCATACTATTTTTGTGGGGTTTTTTAAACATGGAATTTCTACTGTACTCCAAACACTATGTTAAGACGATTGTGAAGTGGGTTTTTTCAATAGTTGTTTCAGAGAAAATCATTAAACATAATAGGATATACTAGCTACATTAGATTTACCACTTACTACATCACTATGAAACCATAATGATTCATGATCTGTTTGTGTGCATATATTCAAAATGTGCAAAACTACAGCAATATTGAGTCGTGGAATATGTTAAACATCAATCACCAAATGCTACATTTATTATGTAGCATCCAACAGTGTATTGTGTATTCTGCATGCATGTCGTTTCATTGGATACAATACACAAATTAAATTACAATACACAATATCTCAATGTCACATATCAATTTTACTATTTTTTCATATATGGTACCCATGTAAGAAACCGAAGCAATTAGACAGGCAAATGAAAATATGTATCTGTATCTGTATAAATAATTGCAGTCGTTAGAAGGCACATGGCGATGAGGAGCGCGATTTGATTAGTTTTGGAGTCTCAGTCCTTACAACTGGGGCGCTAAAAAGGTTTCAGAGATATTCGTAACGTGCGCGCTGACTATATTATTTGTATGATGACCTGAAAAGGCCCTAGTTCTGACTCTTCTACTACCAGGTCTTGTTGGCGTGATGAAGTTTTCTGGTGGCATAGCCGTTATTAGACCATTAATGACCTTGAACATAAAGCGGAGACTGATATCTTTACGTCTGTCTTGCAAGCTTTCACTTCTAGGGTCTTAAGCATGTTCTAAACACAGCCTGGGGACTGGTTTTGTAGTCACCATTAATGAAACAGGCGGCTCTGTTGAACTTTCGTGTTTCTCGCATTCGGTGTTGGAATAAGGCTCCCACACAACAGCTCCATAGTCAAGGAGCGATCTAACCAGGGAAATGTATGCAAGTATGTAGTAACTCCGTGGTTCCTGAATGTCTCGTCTGTATAACCATTGGGCAATAGTACATTGTCTAAGAATTACACACAATACTGTACACATGCAATACATGTGTTGCACCTGGTCACATATTTAACTTACACATCGTCTTCTTGGCGCGCCTTCTTTCCCTTTTTGGGTTTACCCATGATGAATACTATAATTACTAATCGACTAAATGCTTAAAATCGGGAATAAAACGGTATGTTAAAGCAAATTGCATCGAATATTCTAACTTCCGAACAAAAAAACTGGATAAGTAAGTAAGTTATCTTAGAATGAACGGGTAGTCTCTATCACAGTGCTCTCAGCAAGTCATTTCATTAAATTTTACGAAAATAACCATCACGATAGAGACTAGCAAGTGTATTCAACGTAAAAGTTGTATATCCGGTTTTCGTAACCGATCTAATGCATTAAAATATAAAATAGGTTGTGGAGAAGTAATATTTTGTATTTTATCCCGTTCTGACATCCCCGCTGTGGGAAGTCATATTATTTGACAGCAGTGACTAATTGTGAATTATAAATATATCTTTCATATCAACAGCAGAATTCACAACCATCTATTTCCCAGACACAAATGAAAAAAATGAAGAAAAGACGTGAACTTGATGCATTAGTAAATGGGAAACACGGTCGAAAGAAACCTACGAACGGGCAACATGAACTTTTAAGGGGGGAATCGGAGTCTTCAGAAGTAGAGGAATTTAGTATTCCGGAACAGACTGTTATTAGAAAGAGACACGCGGGATCTTCGAGATTTTGTTTAGTGTGTTTCATGGTATGTTGTATGTTTTTGCTGCTGGCATGTATGATGGCTATTATTGGATTGGTATGGGTTCATGTTGAACTGCGAAGAAATGTAGATTTCGCCGTCTTGAGTCAGGCAGTCAATCAAATCCAGAAGAATTCCAAGAATTACACACTAAAATCCAAAAAATGGAAACCACTATTAGTGAACTTCAATCAGGTGATAATGGCATTAGTTCAGTGGAGTCAAAAGTCACAACTGCATTAAAACAAATATCAGTGCTCAATTTGACAACAGAATCCCTTACTAAGAATGTAGCCAGTGCTTCTCAACTTGTTAATCTTCCTGAAAATGTTAAATCTTTGTCCAAGGAAACTGCGGATATTGGTGCAAATTTACAAAGTATCAAAGAAGATGTAAATACTTTGCTTGTTTTAAAATCAACTTTATCCCCAAAAGTAGAAGAACTTACAGACATAGTAAATAGCCTAAAGAACAGTACTGGTAGCTCCCATGAAACTGGTGATTTTGAGAACTTGAATATTCTCAACAAGGAAGTTAATACACTTAGTGGAAAATTGTTACATTTAGAAAGTCAGTCTGAAAATTCAATTACAGATTTGCAGAATAAAGTAACCGAAAATAGCAAAATTGCAATAACATTACAAACTAAACTAAATGAAATTGTGAAAGATATATCAGCCATTGAGATGCAGTTGAACAGGAGTAAGGAAGCTGGTGAAAGATTAATAACCAAGACTGTTGAAATAGCAACTGATCAGGAAGAAACTTTATCAACGGATATACCAGTCACAGAGTCAAGTCCCATAAATTTAGAAGTAACAACAGGAAGTCCTGAAGAAATCACACCAAGTTATGTTGAACAATCACAATCAGAGACAACAACAAATTCAATTAACACTGCAAATCATATTTCTATTCCACGGATAAAAACCCAGGCAGATTTATATACTAATTTTTTACGGTGGGATAAAGATGGCGATGGATATGTATTGTATGAAGACCTTCCTGATTTTCTAGGCCCTGATATTCCAGATGAAGTAGAACTGAAAAAGTATGATGTGAACTCTGATGGAAAGTACAGTGTTGATGAAATAATGTCAGCATTTGGATACTCCCATTTTGAACGGACTACTCCTTCAATTGAAGACTCTAACACACCACTGCCTATTCCAACAGCTTCAATTAAGAAATATCCATTCCAAGAGACACCAATGAATGATTCAAACGATTCCACATAGTGAATGGATATTCTTTAATGCTTCAATGCTTTCATGATTTTTTTTTTTATTATTGAATGTAACACAAGATAAAATAAGTGCACTGTCAAAGATTAAGTTGAAATTATATCTATAAGGACTTTAACCATTAAATATGAAATTTTATGATTAATCAACTTATTTTTAAGTATAAAAACTGAAAATAAAAATCACGTACACCGTTTTTAAGATACAAGTAGTATGCATTACGTTCATAAATAATATGCACAAACCATATGCATTTTTACTGTTCACAACTAAAGTAGCTAGTACTTAATGTATTATTTTTGTTTACAATACATCTAGACAAGCTAATCGCATTCCTGATTAATTAGTAGCATTTATAAATTGATGGTTCATGTCGACTTTTAATTGTCTTTGATCTCTAGGTAGCATTATTTGTAGATAGTATTTTTTGTATAAAAAGACACTTTGTTTGAAAGAAATCATGTATGATGGAGTAAGTCTATGCCTAGAAGAGTGCTCAACTGTTGAAGTAGTAAAATATATTTAATTTTACGATGAAAAAAAAACACCAATTGTAGCTTACAAATTGGTGCCATGACATTATTACTTGTAGATTTAGGCTACAGATGGAGTACAGTCCTGATCTGAAGCTTGTCTCTTACTAGTGAAGTCATGAAACAAAATTGTAAGCCACAATAAGTATTTTTCTTTCATAATAGAAAATAAATTTATATAATAAAAATTACATATGATATATGATATATATTGGGGAGATGAAAAATAATCCATGCAACTTGATTATGTGCTTAATTTAATGCTCACCAGTGATTTTATTTTGACAATTTTAACATTCCGATTTTGTTAAGGTATGTTGCTTAGTTACCTAGTTTTGGAATAGTGCTAGTCAATTAGTACTAGTTCAGCTGATATTTCATGTGAATAATTCATGCAATCTGTGATGTTATGACTAAATTAAGTGGTATTATATTTCTATAATTTAATTTTGTGTGTATTGTAAATGTAACTTGTGCCATATCAGTTTGTGAGTATCTTGTAGGATTCGTTTTGTTGTACTCACAAAATATTGTTGATCAAATATGCTTATAGCACTTGACGTAATAAAAAATAAAAATATGAATAAACTATGTGTTGACTTTGTCATCTGTCATCATCTGTAATTTTTCACATTTTCCTTCTTAAGTTTAATCATTTTGCATTTACGTTCTGAGGATGACTGCAAGGTCGAAAATTAAAATGTGAATGAAATATTAAAGATGTTGGTTCTATCTTTTATAATTTTCTTTCTTTAATACTAATAATTTGTTATCGATATGCAGCCGGGTTTAAAAAGTAATTTATGGCTCATTTTTAACAAGTTGAAAGTTCATAAATAAAAGGGTTTTCATTGAAAACTTTTCATTTTTCTTATTTTTCATTGAAAACTTTTCATTTTTCTTATTTTTATTGGGGAGTCAAGTTAAGGCAAATCAGATAATTTTTGCCTAGTGTCCTCACGGATCGAGAATGCATTCATTACTCAAGTGATAGTCTTGTACTCAAGGACTTAATATTTTATCATTTTTACAGAAAAACAAACAAACTGAATAGTCCGTATATAGTGGGTGGCATTATTTTATGAGGAAACAATGTGCTGTCAGTACTACTGCAACAAGGACATTCGTTGTGAGAAAATTTTATTAGGGGACACCCCTAATAACCAGTCACTGATAACGCTGTTGAATAACAAGCCCTATGCCGTTTTAGCTGAGTTTTTGTGTAGTGCAAATGTATCTATGTTGTGCCATGCTGATTTTGTGGACAAATTTTCAAACATTTATATTTATGTAAGAACAGTATAAATATATCACAAAGCAGAAAATGTATTCTAGCTAATGCAATGCATTTAAGCAACATTATTTTGACAGACAAAATAGAGTAGTTAAGTTTTGTGGACCAAAATAATCTGTTAGTACTTGCTAAGCATATCAATATTGCAGCATTAACAACGGATATACTAGTATACCATAGTATTAACAACAGATATACACCAGTAATCAATCTAACAGTTCATGTAGCATATGTGTGCTCAGTAAATAACAGTGAAAAATTTTGGATATTTGTACTGGTGTGGAAAATTTCCATCAGAATCTGAATGTTAATATGGTCCTATTACGCTCCCTCAGGTTTACAGTGCACAACATGGATACATAGCACCGTGTAATTGGTAAAATATTGAATTCTTTTTTATCTTCACATTCTGCTAGCAATAGATATACGGTAAAACTAGAATATTTCGAGGCTATTAAATTTGCGATTTTCATCAATAAATTATTTTGTGACTATTTAATTTTGTGATTTTGGTCCATCCTGGACCTACTTTACATAGTCTATTTAAGTTTGCGATTTTGCACCTACCCATGAAATTTGCAAATTAAATTGTGCGCAAACATTTCTAGTTTTACAGTAATAGATAATGAGATCTTATGCTGACACACAGGACTAGCTGATTTCTCTAAACAAACATGATGCACCACGCCATACTCTGGCCATCGAGATACGCCGGTCCGCGACCAGAGTAAAAACTTAGATTTTCAACCAATTTATTGTCTTTTTCCAGCACCCAAACCCCTGCATGCCGTGATATCAATTCGTCGTTTGCACAATTGAAAGTGTACAGGCAAATGGACGCAAATCTGCATTTGAATTTTTAAAGAGTACTGTATTGCATTTAGTAATGTGTTAGAAATACAGCGATCATATATAAAGTTGTTGGCCCTTATACTGATACCATTCCGTCACGGTATGTCAGGGTATTCATTTCACAGCACCCCAGGATAGTAACTGGACCCTGGGTAATGCTGGGGATCATTCACAAAAAACTTCCTGATTTTTGGCCGTTTTTACCCCACTCACCCACCAACCTTGTCATCTTTCGTCATCTTTGCAGTACCCGACCCCTTCCCAGTAAGTTGACGTCATCTTAGCCCCCCACCCCCCCACTCCATGGTTTCACGATGACATTTTCCTCAACTAACATTGATTTAACTGTGTGATTATATATTTGAATTGTGTGCAAAGAATTGCTAAAGGCCACTGTATCAATACCATAAAACAAACATGGCAATGTGATTTCTTAATAAGTAGATATATCACTCATTTAACATATGTCAGAAAGTAAGTTCAGATATCATTAAACAACCACAACTTCTTTTCATAAGGTGACATCACTCAAGAGCTATACACCCCCCAACCTCCCTTGTCACTTTTCGTCATTCATAAAATTCATAAAATGTTAAAAAATCATTTGTAAAATTTTAAATTATAATTCTAATCATGCGCACTCTG
Organism: Streblospio benedicti; assembly: GCA_019095985.1. Lineage (NCBI taxonomy): Eukaryota > Metazoa > Annelida > Polychaeta > Spionida > Spionidae > Streblospio > Streblospio benedicti. The sequence goes on along the minus strand of CM032664.1, from coordinate 57,405,301 downwards.
CCTGCCAATAGTCGTCATCTTGTTGACGTTGGGCAATATTATGTAGATGTAGATGTCATCTTTCGTCACCCCCCTACCCCCCCCCCCGACTGGGTGACGTCATTTATGAACGATCCCTATGCTGCGCCGTGGTGTCATAAAATTCATAACATGTTCGGAACAATTTTGAAGGAAGTCATTTGTGGCCAGTAATCGAGTAGCAATGTTAGCGAGCGAGACCCTAATTATTGCTAATGGTACCGGTGCAACGATGATTTTAAAATTAATCATCAGACATACGGTTTGAACAATCTGGCAACAGTGTCTGAGTTATTTATATAGTGATATATTAACACTATCAAACAAATTTTTAAGTACTGTAAAACTAGAATATTTTGTGGGTATTAAATTTTCCGATTTTCATCTACAAATTATTTTGTGACAATTTAATTTTGCGATTTTGGTCCATCCTGGACCTACTTCACATAGGCTATTAACGTTTGCTGACTGTTTAAGTTTGCGTTTTTGCACCTACCCACAAAATTCGCCAATTAAATTGTGCACAAACATTTCTAGTTTTATAGTACCCGGCAATACTTTACGTTAAAACAATTATTGTATCGCACTTGCTCATTAGTTATTTTAATATAACTATTGCCGCGGAATTTTTGGCCATCAATACCAAAGCATCATAAGGTATGCTTGGTTATACATTTAGAGAAGCAATTGTAATAAATTAATTTACCATAATGTACTCAGGGTAAACTGCAATATCAATATTTCAACTACCACAAATAACCATCGATTGACCCACCACCAAAATCAGATTTTATCAAATTATGGACCATTGAAATTCTAATACCGTAGAACTAGAATATTCCGTGGCTATTAAATTTTGGTCCATCCTGAACCCACTTTACATAGGATATTAATGTTTGCTGACTATTCAAGTTTGCTTTATTGCACCTACCCACGAAATTCCCAAATTAGCTCAGATAATCAATCAATGCGATATGGATGGCAATATATTAGGTTGATCCCATACTGTGCAGTTAATTGCTATATATTATGCCACTGTATTATGCATAATATTCTACATGGAAAATCATAACCCCACATTGAGTCTACTCTACTGTAACATACACTAGAAACAGCATGGCTGCCAACCCCTCAGCAGTCATTTCTGTACTTACGGATGCCCAAAACTAATATTCTAATATTATGCGGAACCGCAATAGGTCTGTATAAATACTGGGTGTAAAAAAAAATGATAAGACCAGAACTGCTATTTATTTAATTTTGGTTTACTGGAACCAATTTTCAGGACTTTTTTAACACCAATCACAAATATCAATGTTAGGATGCAGTGTATGTGTGCTATTGTGATCTATTGTGCTTATACATGTACACCATAAATGTAATTATTGATGAAAATGACACAAAGTAGTCAAATCTTTTTTTTTGGAGGGTATAATTTGTAATAAAGTATTTTGGGTCTCAAATATGTAATAATACTGAAAAATCTATACTACTTGGCAGCCCTGAAATAGGATATGTATCTTAATAGTTTGAATATGAACATGTTGCCAATATATCAGATATTCAAAAATCAACATGCGAGATTTTTTCTTTCATTTTAATGTCTCCAGAAAATACACAATGCAAAGTGATCCCAGGTAATGTTGGCAAATTAGGTTTTTAGAACCCAATTATCATGCTGATTCCAGGTCATGATAAATCACTTCACTTGTGCACCAAAACAAAAAGTTATCACAAAACAAAGTATTATAGGCAGTGTTCATCAGAAAATGTCAACTCCACGCAAGTGAATATTGAATGCAAGCAGATTAATGGAGATAGTAGAACAATATTAAATGAATATAAATTGAACATGAACAAGATACCAGGGTCCTCACAGATACTTTGAGTTCTCATCCCCAAGGAGAAAAATATCCATCACAAGAGTACAATTTGAATACAAGGGTGTAAGAAGATGTCCTTTTTCACAGCCAAAACCCCCTAAAGAATACTCTAAAAGCAATATCGCATCATAATGACCAATGACTGGTTGCCAGTTAACCGTTCAACTTCAATGCTTTTGTTCGTGGGGAGCACTACAGTAGCAAAACAGGGATTCCTTAAGATGGTCAAAACTCTCTTGCTATTGAAACAGACTCAATGATTTCCATACACAAACGCGTGCTGCAAACAATAATTGGCTTATTTGGAACCATTGTTAGAGGGAATTCACTTAACACTAAGTACTCAAGTAGCAATATTTCTACTCGTGAGGACCCTAATACCAGCATATGACGGAAAGAGTAAATGGTATTTATTTTATGTTAACATCTATTGTCCAAATACCTTTCTAAGGTATTACCTGCTTTATAAAACATTCTCTTAACAAATTGAATTGATAAAATAATTTTTACAGCATAACATTATGCATTGCAATAATGACATACTTCACAACTACATAAAATTAACCAACTTCCAGAATCACTTAAACGCAACCAAAATCAAATAACTTTACATGGACTATTATTCATCTTGACTCAACTTACTACTTGAGCGATTGTGACCTATCATGGAGGCAGTTCAACGTACATGTACATGAAAATAAACGGTCCCTGTCATCTTCAAATAGAAAAATATAAAGTATAAAATACTACAAAATATGCTGCTGAAACATTGTAAATAATTGTGCTTTAGCACAAAAGTGTAGCAATATAAAATCTCATGAAAATGAACTTTAAGACAAGATAGATATCAATTATAAGTTAAAGAAATAGTCTTCTAGAACAGTATTTTCATAGTTACTATTACTTTTTAAAAGTAAAGCAAAGTCTTTAAATAAAATCGTGTAGAGAAACATCAGTATTTGAGATCTGAATAATGAGAATAGTAAAATTTTACTACCAAATGCAAGAAAAGCATAGACTAAAATCTATGCTGATGCAGAATAACATAACTTGAATACAAGCAACATAAAACCTATATAATAGATTTGTCAATATCCTTCACATCTAGTTTACATACATAAAAAATTAAAATGAGATTTCCAGCACCTCTTGGGTGTAAAACTTATGGTCAATTATATACAAAAATTAGATATATTTTTTTCCCATGTACAAAATCATATTTTCTCTCAATATATGAATAAACAATTAAGATAGACTAGTACAGCTTTGAAGGCACAATAAATATATCTATTTAACTTTTGATTTTTACAGTCCTTAAAATCTCTAGGAAGCTATCATTTATTACTGCAAGGGGGTGGGGTGATGCAAAAATATAAATTATTCAACCCTGCACATAGGCCATGATAAATGGTAGCTTCCAATAAGTACAGATATTTGCCATCCTTCTATTTAGCATCATAAAATTATGAAATATTTACCCTGTAATAGAATCAATTTTGATATTTCATGTTTTGCTGCTAAGTTAAGTAGAAATAACTGAGGTAATACAACATTGTATCACTAGGTGATTATTCGATAGGGTAATGAAGATTGGCATAGCTCATCTTGTATCTGATGAAATCATCCTGTTAACCTTTTTCCTCTTTACATAATTTAGGTAATTTGGATGGGAAAATTGATAGGAAATATTTTGTTAAATGTTCTCAACAACCATCTCAATCTTTGTATACAAGCCTACTAGTTCACTAATTAAGCATACGCTTTAATGTACTTCAATATGTAATCCGTGTACATCCGAGGTGGGATTTCATTGATGTTATGAGCAATGCTATATTGCATATACACAAAACCAAATCTATATCCTAGATACATGTGGAACTGTCATTTTGAGTCTGTTATGTTCATAACATTGATTCACAAAACATGCTGTCATATCCTTGCTCAACAATTACTGAATGTTCATGCTCTAAAGATGAATTGCTAATGTAAGGCTGGTTCTTTCGAACACCATTTACAATTGCTAATGGAGGGTTTGAAGTGCCATTTTCAGTTGTTGGAGATGCAAAAGGCATTCTTACTTCAAATGGTTCAGGTTCAGACACGAATCCATTCATATGTTTCAACATGGATGTCTGTTGCATAGCACCATTTGTAGACATAAGAGACACTTCTGCATCTACAATTTAGAATTCAAAATCAGTTCTTATTTTGATGAGCAAGGTATAACAGTACGCCTCCAACAATTCACTTTCTGTCAATAACATGAATCGGAAACAACTAAATGTAATGGCCATTAAGGACTGGTGTTGACTTCTGGGAGAAAGAGAGTTCATCATTCATAAGATTGTTGTCATCCTCCATATTGCAGTTAGAGTCATCACCGGGCATTTCCAAATCTTTGTGGATGCCTATAAAAAATATTTCTAAATAGAATAAAATTCATGAATGTTGGACATACTTCAATGGAGATTAGAATGTGATCGTGAAGACTAAAATTTTGAGACTTCTGTAAGAAAATAAAACGCAACTCAAAACTTCCCGAATATCTACACTAGGAAAAACAAAAACTTTCCCCCAACATTCAAAGTCATGTGGCAATCCTGTTAATGTTGTGCAGGAACAGAAAAAATAACATGTGCATAACCTCAATGTGTTCATTATTGTATGATAGAGGATGGCTTATACACACAACACTTGCATGCAACATAGAACACCCACTGCCCGTCCCACAAAAACAAAATATCGATTTTGCAAAAGCCATGCCCCCACACTACTTGTAATATACCTTAACCAATATAATCATGCATATTTACACTTCATTGTTAATTTTGGCATAATTTATAAACATATTTTCAAGAAACAATCATTTGTAGAGAAATGATGTTAAATAAAATCATTAAATGATAAATGAAATCATCTAAATATCTTTGTGTATTTTGTTTTGGTTAAGGTACTACAAAAAAGTTGGGTTAGAGATGTTTAAAATCATTCAAATATGAATGTTGCACATACTTGGAGATTAGAAATACACTGATTTCCCACAGTACATGTCGCATGGTTCTAGATGTTGAGGTAATTTAAGAGGTTCTACTGACATTGCAAGAACTTGTGCATAAGCCTCTTGCTCATATTCAAGATCACTAATATCTTCCGCATGAACACCGTTATTTCCTTGCTCACAATTTCCCAATGACGGTTCAACAGACATCGTTTCACAAACCATGTCATGTGAATTCATGAAGTCTATAAAAAAGATGCATCACATCACTCCAAGAAAATGAGCTTACACTTAATTATAATGGGTATTATTCATAAAGTTATTTATATGGTGTACAGTGGTTAATTTCATATTAGTTGGTCTCATTTCCTTTGCAATTGTGTATGTTGATAAACAAAGAGTAAATAAATTTCAAACACTTATCTAGAGTAATAAAAATGTTATGCTTTGGTTTGTATTGAAAGAGTGTAAGACAAAAACATTTAAGAATGAAATATTACTCTAAATTGACGTATTGAAATGTTATTCAGTTATATTTTATCAACATAAACAGTAAAAAAAAAAGCGGAGACAACAACTGTCATTCAATAGGGTATCAATGACGAAAATAACAAACCTTGAGTCCTAATTCGTTTGAAACAATCACCAACTTCATCCGATTCTTCTCGAGATCGTTTTCTCCCAGCAATAGGAACTTGATTCTTAGACACCCCTAAATCAATAGTGATATCTCTAGTTTGAGCACGAGGTGACAACGCAGTCCCCATAGCACCATGAGGTTCCGAGTCATCCTCCATTTCCATATCAGAACTCTGAGACACTGTTCCATTTCCCACACAAGGATGAAATTTTTCAGTCAATGTTACATCATGTGGAGATGGATCTATGACAGTACACGATCCACTTTTACTGTTTTCACCGTTGTATACTCCTGGAACTGGCAGGTGTTCTTGCATCTGAGCTCCACGCGTGAGGAATTCAGCACATTCGGCGTATCCCGCAACTGCCGCCAAATCAGCTGCTGTCTGGTTATTGTTATTCTTCATGCTAGAAAGCAGAACATAACATATAAGAAAAAACAAAAACAATTGTAAATGACAAATAAAACAAAATCAACAATGAAATAATAAGTAAAATATTGTACACGTAGTTAGATAGGCCTGCAAACTGAATTGCTTGGCTTATAAAGACCTAACTGCTAAGCTAGAAAATAACCATACTAGAATATTTCTAACCACTAGCATGTATACAATGACATGATAGTGATAGCATCAACTTACTATAGCCTTGAACCGTTGGAAGCTAATATTGAAACACAAGCCATGCTTCCTGACCGTGCTGCTTTGTGAATCGGGGTCTCACCCAAATAATCCTGCAAAATACGATGCATTATTACTTATTCAATAGATTATAGGGTACTTGAGTGATAACTCTAATGGTAAAAAATAACAAAATATTCCAATAAATAAACGTGCCATTGGATTGACTTTAAAATAAATTACAGAATTTGATAGACACCAAACAATTCATGATTTCAATATTTATTCAATAGCTATATTTTTAGGAAAAACACAAAAATATAGATATCTATAAAAATATGTATATATCTATCTATAAAATATACCGAAATGTGACATTGAGATTCCCTGACATTTCATATACAAAATCAATACTTTCCTCGCACTTTGTGTTTCTATTATTATATACTATAGATAATAGTCGAAATCATCAAAGACAACCTTGGAAGAGAATGGTAACATCATAGCCGGTTAATAAAGGTTTCCCTTCCCAATCACGTTTGACAAGACATTGCAGGTTAGTTTGGAATTTATTCTTACATTAATTTATTAATGAATGCCTATTTGATAATACATTAGCACAATTGCATACAAAATTCTAGTTAGGGTCTGCATGATTACTACATATGCTATAGTGCCCAAACAATTAGTGCTTGATAGCACCGTTTTAAAGCACTTATACAGTGATAAGTCATTGGCAGCCAATCAATCAGTGACAATCTTAAAAGACAAGACAATATGCCCTCCTTAACCACCTTATGACCTACATGGAGGACAATTAGCGACATTCAAGAATTTGATGGATACCAATAGAAACCATAATCATTACCATTTTGGCGATACTTTCGTTCTTTTCACAAGAACTTCTTCGGGCCGAATGAAAAATCTCAGAGTCACATGACCACCATGGTGGCGGCAGTCATGTGACAGCAGAGTCGAGTATACGACCCGAGCTGAACCGTGACACTGGCTACGACTTGCCCCCCCCCCATGGTGGTCATGTGACTCTCTGAGATTTTTCATTCGGCCGAAGAAGGTTCTTGTGAAAAGAACGAAAGTATCGCCAAAATGGTAATGATTATGGTTTCTATTGGTATCCATCAAATTCTTGAATCATGAATAAAGAAACTCAGGATGAACTAAACATACATTCAATTAGCGACATGGTTGTTGGTCTCGCTAGACGAGCAATCTTTGAATACAGGTCCAATAAAAAGAAAAGTTCATACTCGGATTGCAAATCATTTCATATATCAAAGGAAGCTGCTATGGCAGGTATGAGTGTGTACATTTGTATATGAATTAAAAATTCTAACTTTCCCGAACGAACTGTCAATAATCCTCAACTTACTATGAGTGCTAAGTTGCAGTACCCACTCAGCAAACACCCAATTATTCACCCAGAACGCATTTTACTATATTTAACACTCTCCCTAACACAACCACAAGGCAACGAGCCAACATACGACTTAATGACTTAAATATATCATATTGAGCCCTCCACACCTGAATTTCGATGTCAGCATTTGACTCGATAAGCCATTGTAGACATTGTGGATGACCTCCGAAAGCGGCTAAGTGAGCTGGTGTTTGCTGAAACCTTGTGGTGTTAATGTTGCATTCTGCCCCAATGCGTGTAACACTCATCAATTTCTTTAAACATGCCAGCTGCAAATAGCACAAAGACAATTCTATTTACTAAACCTCTCTAATCCATTCAGAGGAACCAACTTTAAAAACAAGCAGTGTTGTAAATTTCGCCGGTCTCCTGCATCCTGCAAAAAAGAATCATGAAAAGTGCACACACAGACACAGTACCTGTCGATCTTTATGTGCCCCAAGTAACAATAGGAATTTCACTGCATGGGCGGATCCTGCGAAGGCAGCAAGATGAAGCGGAGACTGATTACAACATGAAGATGTTACATCACAAAGTGTTCTATTTTCTCTCAGTTTGGAAAGGCACTCCCACTGAAAATCAACAGAGCATGCAAAGCACAATGAAATTCACAAATAGCACTAATAATAATTTTAACAAACACAAATATAAATTAAATTCTAACTCCATAGCCATATTACATACACGTTAAAATATATCTACATGTAGTTATGGTGTTGTCACAGTGATGCAACGACAAAATCTTTTATTAAAAAATATACCAGCATTTTTGAATATAAATCATATATAGTCAACAGTTGAACAGATCATTATTCTTAAATTCAGAGTTTCATTTATGAAATCAGAATCAAGTGGGGACGTGTTACTATTCAGCTGGTTGAGTAACCTTCAATAATTATCAGCTTCTAGCAGCGCCATGAAAAACAGCCCAGCTGACCTCCACTAGCAACTTTGGATGAGCCTGCCCCAGGAAGTTTTTGCAGAGCCCCTAATTCCTGATGATCTCGGAACTCCCCCAGCCTCACTGTGGAACATGAGGACAAGCAGTGGTACGTACCCACCAGATTTATCAGATCTGTGTGATCTTTCATAACTTTGTCCTTTCATGCCACCTACATGCTGTTTTGTAAACAACCTTTGATGAATGTAATAAAATCGATACTACAGTTAAGTTTAAAGGTAAAAGTCCCATAATAGAAATAAACATGAATAACAAAAGTATCATAATGATCGAAAATTTGCGTCGCATGCCTACATACAGAGCAATGCTTCAAGTTCTTGTACACAAGTCATTTCTTATGTCACTTATGAAACTAAATCTTTTGGCAAAAGGCATTTTAGCACATCTGGTGTTGATATCTATCTTCAATCTTGAAACCCAAAATGCCCAAAGGCGTACCGGGCATCTATACACTGTCTTTGACCTTAGGGAATGTAATTGTAAATAAAGTAACCTGTATTACTCGATCCATATAAAATGGAATTCACGAGTTGCCTGTGCACACAATCTTAGGCTGTGTTACAGTGTAGTGATCTGGGTTGAAAAATATAGATTCTGGATAACTATACATTAATGATGTGGTAGATCTAGGTTTCAGAAATGAGTAAACTGTTTTTGTTTTCTTGTATACCGTAAGATATAAGTATGACCGACCAGTAATTGATCTACTTACATGTCCAAAGTAAGCACACCAATGTGCTGGAGTCCATCCATAAAAATTATCCTCAACATAAATCCCATGTTGAGCGTGAATCAAAAGTTTTGACAAGGCTTCGACATCACCGTCCCTGCACGCTTTGTGCAGCGGGAAGTTGTTGGTGAGTATTTCTTCACTAGTAGTGCCCCAATATGCAAATTTGCTCGTGCTTTCCATTTCGATTAAGATGACTATCAGCCTTGAATAATTCTCAATCTGAAGTCACTAATGAAAATGGTGAAATCTACATAAAAATAGCAACAATCTAATGATTTTTAGACAACACTTTCACGCTCAAACTTTTGGAATTTAGCAGCCGGTGCCCCACTGTCAATCAACATGTTTTGTCCATAAAATTATGTAGCTAGACAATGCTGATGAAGGATAATAAGTTAATTATATTGTGCAAAATACTTATGTAAATAAATATCGGTTGCTAAATTTGAAATGGCAGACGATTCTTACATTAAAATCTGTTATTACTATATAATACTACCACATGTAAATTTTATTTACATATAAATGCCCTTGTTTGCATGAAATTTAAATAACAAATTTTATCGTTAAGTGTTTGTTATGTCCCCACCTATTTATAATAGCAATAAACATTATGAGTGATAATAGTAAGGTAAAATTGTGGACATGTTAGGATTTTCGAAATTAAACAAATGTACATATTCTGACATACTTTGAAATATGACGTATGCAGTAAATACTCTCAAAAGGTAAATTTCAAGATATCGTCTTTATTTTCTGATATTACTTTCTCTCTGAATGTGTATTGTGCGTTTTTAATACATGGGATTTTAAGTTACTCTGTTTAATGAAATTCAAAAGCCCTATCGGGTTTACAATATGGCGGGGAAGGGTGGATTTGGAGTTATTTTGGATAAATATAAAGGTGTTCTTGCAAGAGAAATCGATATATTATGGTATTCAAACGAACTGGTCCAACGCAGGCATTTTTCGATCTCAGATCACCATGAAATATCATCTCATACCATAGTTGATAAACGCGTTTCGTCGTTTATTGACATATTATCGTCAAAGGGTCCCTCTGGTTTTCAAGAATTTTGCAATATTTTAGAAAATACACACCCTAAACTATTGACACAGTTTGTTATGGACCTACAAGGTATATGATATCAATTTTTTTTTATATATGTTAATGCAATTTTACATGTTCGTGTTGATTACAAACTTTTAATCAGAACTCCGTGTAGGCTGTTAATAGCAAGTAAACAGTAAATTCTAGTCTCATATTTTGACAGCATAGTATTATATGTCATATTGAAATATTGGGAACAGTGATATTATTATTGAAGATGTAATTTAAATGTTTTCTTCATGTGCAAGTACATATATGTCACTCAATTTAATTGGTGTAACGCAATAAATTAATGTACTAAATAAAATAGGATGATTTATTAATGAGAATGGTAGACGTAGTGCTCAAATTATGGGCAGTGATCAAATTACGGGTACATCCAGCGCAGCGTTGATTATTAGGTATATCTCCACGGGAACGGATCAGTTTGAAGTGATAGCTGTGAAGTTTATGAATGAAAAATTTGAACATGCAAAACATTTTATGCTGCAGCTAATTTTGTTGGCAATTTATGGGGAGAATTGTCTTGGCAAATGATAGTAAATAGTAGTCTGGCAGTGAAAAGGTTAATGTATGTAAAAATATAGTGTTGTGAATAAAGAAAGATGAACGAAAAATATTTTATACCAACACAATAAACACATTCAAGAATAGAGAATTACAGTAGTCACAACTGCACCTGCCCATAACTTTGAGCAATGTTTTGACCGTCTAACGTAAACAACTGGAAAGATCACCAAAATAAAAATCAGAAATTATAGTACTTATTTAACGAAGCTAGTACTCTTAGTATCATGAAATGATAGAACAGTGATTATATTTTGATGAGCTGGTAAAATATTTCATATATTTCTATTATTTATGAACAAAATTAAATAAGAATCTCTATCACGTCGTAAACTGCCCATAATTTGAGCGCTACGTCTGCCTAAATGTACATGTAGCAAAGTATGTGAGTAGATTTTAATTCCTGTGACTCACAAGTAATGCTTTAGATGGTTTGCAATGAAATCCCATAGCTCGTATGGAAATTGGTCAGTGTACAATGTACAAGACCCTAGAGGACTGCACACCCAATTTGTGTAGACACCCAGTTCATGTGTTATTTAAATAAAATTGTTATGCTTCAAACAAATACCACATAATATTACTACTGTAAAAATTATTGTTTTTCCGGTGCCAAAGTGTAAAAATAAAATTTCTAGACTTTCTAGTAAGATTCAATGTAAATAAACATGTTCGAATTGCATATTATAGTCACGCCCGGAATGGGTGTGCATACGTTATGCACAAATTGCACCATAGATCATAATTCAATGAATCATAATAATTCTGTTTATAATGCGACAATATTAGTAAGTAGCTTTATTTTGACAGATCAAACACTATTGTGGGTTCATTAATAGCTGTACTACGATTGTTTTAGCATTAAAATGCTCTAAGTGGGTGTGGAGTGATCTAATGACATCAATTTAATGGATTTCATTTGAACATCATTGTTAATTTCCATAGACCATGGTTGTTTTGAAGTACTTTTTGTATATTCACATCTTTATGTCTACAGCATCCAATTGAAATTTTCTGTGTCATATTTTTCTCAGCACTTTATGCAGCAGTTGCAAAGCAAAACGTGGATGATGAAGAACATGGGTTCCATAATCAAGCAACTAACCTATCATCCATGAAATCAAATAGGTTAGTCTTTTTGCACCAGTGTTATTAGTTTACGATAACGGTAGACATTTAATTTTTTCGATTTCTTAAACAGAAAATTTTGCTGCAATATAATTGTTGTTTGGAATTGTTCATAATTCTGTAATATAATGTGTTTGTCTACTGTAATCAGGTAAAGTGAACAGAAAAACAAATTGACAAATTTCCAGTTTTGTTTTATATTTTTTTAAAGAAAATGTTTTGGAAATTTTGTTGTTCATCATAAATTTACACACATTTGTTTTGGAAAAAGCCTGAATTGACACTTCTAGGAAGATATGGCCCTACTAGATTAATCAAAATTTGAAAACTACCCGGTAAAATGTGCAAAACAAAAAGAAATATTATGTGTACAGTAATGTATTGTATGTTTGTCTTGTACAGATCATAAGGTTTCATGCTAGTGTTTTATTCTAAACAAGATGCTTTTAACGATCAAAAATAGAATTATTATGTGCGATTATTTGCATTGTTATTTTTGATTTTTTTGTATTTCTGATGATTAATAATGTATTGAAATAGAATTTGAATAAAGTTGGACATGCTTTTATTTTTGATGGTTAAAAGCATCTCGTATAGAATGAAGCAAACATGAGAAATAGTATGTGCCCAGTCAGCAAAAGTCAGTCAGAATATTGTTTTAGGTTTTAGTCAGTATTGTTTTAGTCTGTAAATCTCAATGTTTAGTATATAAGATTTGTGATACATGGTATGCAGCATGTGGTCGCATTTTTGTTAGTTCTTGTTGTTTTATTCTCTTTCTTAAATTTAAATTTAAATTCTTAGATTTAAAATAGGACTTTATTATTTTTCGGATATAAGGCAGCAGAAAGAGAATAAAACAACAAGAACTAACAAAAATGCTCAATGTTTAGAAAATTGGAAGTACGATGATAATATTTATTACTCTCAATCCTTTCAGAGACATGGACCAATTGAACAGGTATAATCCCAGCTCGGACCAGAAACAGATGCCAACAAAAAAGCTGTTTGATGGAACTCAGACACATGCAGAAAATGACATAGAGGTACGCTTGTAATTCATTAATTTTTTTATTTGTTGCATTTTTTGCTACACATGATTACCATGTACAGTAGTCCACGGTCCCACCCCCATATATGGCACACCTCCATTTGGATCTTATAAAAATTCATGTCTTTGGAATTAGGATCCTAGGTGCCAATTTCTCAGCTAGAGGTCACTATTTAAAATCCAGTGGTCTGTCAGCAATGTGTACGTTTATCAGCGCAGGAATATTATTTGATTTAGCAAGACGCCAAAGCTAAATATTAATATGCTTATGTGAAATTGGTTGCTGAATCAGATTTTGTATATAATAGATGTTTACTTACAACATTATTGAGTGAGAACGTTTTTAAACATGACTTGTTTCTTCCCGGTAACTGCAAAAAATCTGCATAGTTGACAGTAACTTGACACGATAATCTTATTTTTTCAAAGAAACTTGCTACTCACAGAGAATTTGAATTACCATCAAATATCCAACTGAAAAGACACAAACCACCCATTATTTACTAACGCTTACCAAACATCTGTTTGCCGTGCGATCAGCAAGTATCCATCATATTGTACTGTATGTAAATGTCTGACGCTTGATTGTGAACGTCAAAATGACGTACTGTAATGGCGCATGGCAAAACATTAGACTTTTCGACGAGTGGGGCCAAAACAGTAATGAAAATAGTGAAAATAAAGACTTTTGTACAAATTTCTAATTTTGGTTATCAGATTACTTTTACTTGGAAGTATAGAACACTCCCAGGTATACATATAATTGATATCATTAGAGTTGTAACAGATCCCCCGATTGAGTTTTATGTTTTGTGGTCCGATTCAAGAGAAATGTGATAGTTTGTTTACTGCACTTTACCATTGATGTAAGAAATTGAAAGTATGTGTAATTATTGCTTGGAATAACTGATGCATAGTACATTTGTATGTTTGTTCGCCACCATGGTCAGGATTAGGTGAAAAAGTTCTACTTCTCAGCAGGACTAGTAACCATCAAATATCTACTTGTCCTGCTGAAAATGTACTCGTCCCTGCACTAATACTCGTCCCTGCACTAACCCCATACTTGTATGCCAAATGTACCAGACTTTGCTACTCGTTAAAAGGACGAATTACTAAAAGATTTTACTCGTCATCCATAAGGTTTTACTAGTCAATACGAGCGGACAAGTGGCTAATCCTGACCCGTGGTCTTTGGCTTGGATCCCTTTTCCAATGTAACTACACTTTCATGTTAAAGCCATCCCTTGATTTCACAGTTTCTCAATTTGATAGCCCTCTTGCATTTCGATAGTTGTATATGGTAGTTTGTTAAGCTAACTCTACTTAAAACAAAATATCCAAGATTGCAATGTTGCAGATAGCATATCTATTGAAGTGAAATGGAACTGATTTGATAAAAGAAAGAATGTGTGACACCAATTCTTTTGTCTAATTAGTACAATTTTTACATTATGTAAATATCTTAGCAACTGTACGTATGTGGCATATGCGCAAAACATAAAGAAAATAAATTCATAGTATGTGTACATTGTGTATAGTAAACATGTGTACATACCTAATTAACAGAACTTTGAACGAAGAAAATTATAATAAGTTTCATTCAATATGATATTACGAGCAGATCTTCAAATATATGTTAGTATCTGTTATTGTGCCCTATTTGATTTAGAGTATAAATAATAATTTACTTTGTCACTGAAAGTCTTCTTGAAATTTACCGATGGATGATTTTGATAACCGGCTTGTAAATGAATTAATTATAAATGTGTCTTTCATGTTGAAATTGCATGTGCATGTACATTTATATGCCCTTTTATCAAATCACAGTTTTTACTGGATACCGAAAATATCTGGTTATGTTCACATATCATGGCAGCCTGTTAAAAAAACATTTTTACTCTAAGATGTAGTAGGAACCCAAAGTTATTAATTTGCAAATATTTCTTTTAGCTGTAGGGTAACATAATCATAATTCGACCACTAAAGTTAGAAATATATTTGTTTTCCATTAAAATAAAGTATATATTCCCATTCCCCATAGATAACGATACTGGGGCCCATGATTCGATTTAATCATATCTGAGTGAAATCCAAAGGACTAATCCAATTATCTTAACTGCTTACAGAAAAAAAGATATAATAATGTTAAAGATGAAAGTTGATATGATGTCAATTATCAGTTTTCAGGCGAACACCTCGAACTGTACACATACACCCAGAGTAAATTGATAAAAGATCTGAATAAGATTATTGTAAAAGATGTATGTAGTTATTGGAACTATTTGTCAATTGCACATAAAATATATTTGAGCCAAATAATTATTTGTAAGCTAATATAATTCCATATGCTAAAAAAAAAAAAAAAAACAAAAAAAAAATGATAATAATAATTCCATATGCTACCGTGGTAGGTACGTGGTATAGAGTAAAGTGGTCAGTTTTCGGCCCCTTAATTATCTAATGATGCAGGCCCCATGAATCAAATCCACAAAGTTCATACGCTTCATGGTGTATGCAAAAACTCGTTTCTGGATATTTTTAAATGGTCATGTTAACAAGAGTCATAGCTATTTAAACAGAGTATGCTGTTTGAATGAAAACTATTCTTATCATATGGTTTGAGAAAACAAATGCGATTACTTCCACATATTTCAGATGGCATAGGTTTAACAAACACAAACCCCTATTGAATAACATTTTTTTCACTTCATTTTTACTCTGTCAATGTTTTCACATATTTTGTACGTCCAAGAGGCTTTGGTCTAGTAGTGTACATTTCAGCTTATCTTTGCTTTGTGCTAAACTCCTATACAAACAAATGATAAATTGTGGTTTAATGAACACTGCACTGGTGACTAACTAGGTCTGTGTAGATGAAACTACGCTAAGTGGTATGTTGTTACAGTGATTGTGCTGGACTGCTGGTTCTCTATTTCTGATTTGTGGACGCGTGACATATGCAAAAGAACAACAATTTCGACTCCTATTTTTGAATAATTTATTACTCGGTTAGATGTTTGTTTCCTAAAGATAAGTGGTTGTGATCATTTTCTCATGTCTGAGTTTTACAGTTTTTTTAATCAGTCACTTTGATTATGTATATTTTTTTACAAACAAAGGAACAGTTTTACTGTTTCATGATAATCATCAATAAGTATCAATATGAACAAAATCATGTGTTCGTGTAAAAACTGTTATGGTGGGTTTTATAGTTAATTCTCGTGTTAAACTTTCATCCATGTAGGTTAGTTTGTAAACACATTCACTATAAGTTGTCGTCAGTCAGTATCCAAGCGTGTCATGTTTCACTGATGCCTGGCCAAGGGAAGCTCATCTGCAGTTTCACAAGGATCAAATATCTAAAGGCAAAAATTGGGAGAAGCCTGGATCTGTTGACAGAAAGTATTCAAAGTCAGTGGGAGTTTAGAGAAAATAAGTAGACACAGATCCTTGCATCCAAGTGGCCAAGAAAAAAAAAGTGCAGTCTTTGTGATGTTCAATTTTAGCAGTCAGAGTGGTTAAATCTGAAAGCTTTCCCTAATAATAAAAGCTGAGACAAGCAGCTAGTAGAAGGAACTGCAGTGTCAGTAGTGGCATTGTGGCCGTGGTGGCGTCTGTTGTGATTGAGCAAAGGAATGGAGGTGTCGAATATTTCATGAAGATTAGATATCTGTTGTCTTTGCCTTATGGCAGCCCAGCATGTCTGTGAAGAAGGCCAGTTTGACAGAAACAATGTTGGTGGCTGCGGCGGCCGTGAGCAGCTAGAGGACAGCGGTGGCGAGTTGATTACTCCTCCACTGTGCTGGCATGTGGACTGATTACCCACTAGTCACAATCTCCCTGCTAGCTACTGCTG
The DNA here is from genome assembly GCA_019095985.1 of Streblospio benedicti. Lineage (NCBI taxonomy): Eukaryota > Metazoa > Annelida > Polychaeta > Spionida > Spionidae > Streblospio > Streblospio benedicti. The sequence goes on along the minus strand of CM032664.1, from coordinate 57,388,295 downwards.
CAAGGTGCTTCAGCTGTAGCACTTCATTGTTACAATAGAGATCTGGAGGATGCATGTTTTCTGGATTTGATTGGCTTTTAGTTTAGATTGAAAACTGTGCGTTTATTGAATTGTTTTTTTAAGGTGTTGCTTTCTGTTGCTTGATGTTTTCATGATAGTTGTTGGATACAGATTTTCGTTGTAGAAGATTTTTGTTTTAAAGATACTTATGTAGTTTTGTAGTAAAGTTTTGTGCGAGTCTTTTACAATGAAGAAAGATCAAGTGAATAGTAAAAAAGATCAGGAGAATTCAAAGAAGGATAATCAAAATGTGTCGAAGAAAGACTCACAGGATAGAGTGAAAAGAGAGAAACATGAAGAGTCGCGAGTGAAAGAAAGGGCAAAGGAAACTGTAGCTTCCATAAAGAAAGGCCTCTCTGCTTTTGGTGTTGTTGGAGTGAAGAAGGATGATCCTGAAGAAGACAACCCGTCACCAGCTCTACCTGCATCCCCTCCACCGGCTCCTCCTCCTCCCCCACCTCCTCCTCTGCCACCAACAAGTGAAAATCAACAGAAAAATCAGCAGACAAATTCAGCAGAACCACCACATTCAGCACATACGTCTACTGCGTCTGTGGCTGCTAGTCGAGAGTCAAATACCATGTCACAATCTCGAATTACAAGACAGCAGTCGCCTACCAATGCTGGCAGACCACAAGGAATGATGGCCCCGTACGATTCTTACGTGTATGATTTCCTGCGACAACCATCGCCCAGTGGAGGATACGGCAGACAGCCATCACCTAATAGCAGAGCTCCACAGAACCCTTATTCTTCTGCATATGGAAGTGAGCCTATTAGTGGAAATGCTGGTAAATATGTTTCGCCACCATCAGGACGACCTGCGCCAAACACGGCTCGCACCCCGTCACCCAGCTACGGAATGTCCAACTTACAGAGATCAGCGTCCCCAACAAAAGCAGCTTCAAACACTGGAAATATTATAGGGACATTGAAAGACACAGAAGTAAGTTTGTTTTCGTTCATAATTGCTTGTTTGTCTTTCGTTTTTGTGTTATTCAATTTTCAATAGAGCCATGATTGGTTTCTTGAATCTGTGTTGAGTGTCATTGAAAACATCGATGTTAATGGTTCTATTCCCAAATAAGGCTGTGTTATGCACCTAAAAGAAAGCGTTAATAAGCATGGGTAGGGTATGGTAGTTTGATCAATATGAATCTTGGTGTGTTCGAGGCTTACAATATTAATTGTTCTAATGTTTCCTTCATGTTAACTTTGCAATGGGGGAAAAAAAGGTAATCTGAGTGCCACACCTCTACATTCAACTTGTTTGTTAAATTTGGGGTTCTGTGATTAGTGGAAGTATCAAGTTTTAAGAAGTTAACAAGGTGCAGATTACAGAAGTTTGCAGACTAATTGGTGTGTTGAGCAAGTGAAGGGTGCTGATAATGGTGATCAACTTTACAGGCTCGGTACAGTAAGGTGCTGCACATGTCACGTGCCAGATCCTCGCAGTGCAAATAACACTTTCTATGGAAAGTAACGTTCAGTGCAAAATGATTAATGGAGAGTTGGAGATTCACAAAATGATTAAAATAAAAAATAATTCAACTGTCCAAACGCCTGTGGGTTTTTATGTCTATGTGAAGTAATGTTCAATTCAAAATGATAAATAGACTGTTGGAGATTCACAAAATAGGTAAAATGAAAAATAATTCTGTATACAACTGTCCAATCGCTTTTGGGTTTTTATGTTGAAAAATGATCAATGTATGGGGTGGGCTTTTGTATGAATCAATGTTTGCTTTGGAACTTCAATGGTCCATATTTTGATGTGGTCCAGATTTGGTGGTTGGTGTTTACATAGGGGTCATTGGGGTGTCTTATAAGCTAAGTATACAAGTCTGTCGCCATGCATGACATTTTGTGTGTACTGTATGACTTGCATTATGCCTTTTAAGTATCTATAATATTATAAGACCCTGCTCTTCTTATGCCTCTCCTTCTTTGACCCAGGTACGCGGCGCTACTAGTTATGTATGAAATGCATGAAGTTTGACATGCTCAGTGATGAGTGCATAAAAAACATGGCACGCATTCCTCAGCTCATCCAGGCTTGCATGCTGAGCATACCAGTCGAGCGTGTATAGCCTCAGAGATTAGATGAAGAATCTTCGTTATCTGTGTCTGACAGACTGTCTGAACACTCGATCTGGTACCTGTTTATGAATGTTTACTCAAGCTTATGTGCCGTACTAGCTGCATAAGTGCTGCAGAAGCAATGGGTAATCATTTTGCATTAATAATTGACTTAACTGGTTAGCAAAGCTAGTATCCACTCGTACTGAATAGGCTGGTGCTTATATCATTATGGCAGGTGGTATATGATATTACACAGATGTACATTGTTATAACAGCTGTCCATTAGCGAGTTAAAGTGATTTAGTGTGGTATGAGGTTTGTATCAAATTCATGACAGTACTAATGTCCTTCTCTGTGACAGGTTTTTAACATATATTGGCTATTTTAGGGTCAGTGAATGATTAGAAATCTATCAAAAATAAGACGATTTATTTACCATGTTTGCACTGTATTTTGGTTTAGCAAGTGCGTACTGTATTATTGTTTAGCAAGTAGAAAGTCAAACATGATAGATAACAGTTGATCCGGACAGTTGATTCATTGTACATCTCTTAGTGCTGTTAAATGTCAGCTTCTCAGAGTCAAATTTGACTACCAGTTGCTAATAAATGGACTCAATTTAGTAATTCTAACAATTGGAATCAGCAAGGAAGGTTTTTTTTAAATTTTTGTTTAATTACTGAAACAAGTTATTCTCCTATATGCATGTATTTACATGTGTATTCAAAACACACACAGACAAATATGAAAAAAAGCGCCCTTTTATTGCTCAAAGTAACATAATGCTAGTAACATTAAATACTCTTGAAAGTTTTATTGTGTAAAATGATTTAAGCATGTAGTGTGACTAACATTTCATAACTCACTGTAACCATTTGAGCAATTTCAAAACAAAATACTCAGAGGCAATAGAACAATCACAGAAGAAAAATGCCCACTCCTCTCCTTCACACACAAAGTCGTTGTGGGACATTTCCCAATTACAGACTTCAAATGGACTGTTTTCCCGAGAGCATTGTCTTGCCGAGCGTAGAATTATAGTGATTGAGCATGCTGCTGGGGATGTTTTCTGTCAATCACAATGCTTGTACTACTATTGACCTCACCACCCATGACGCGGGATTACAGGCTCCTCTGAAATGGATAGTTTACGTTGTTCACTGGAGGAGTGGCTGCTCAAAACTTCATCAGGCTGCTACTCACGTGCATGATCCACACTGTACTGTACCTACAAGCATCAATCAGCACTTTGCTGGCACCTTTACACGGTGTGTTCAAAATTTTTGTTGTGAAAACAAAACTTTAATAGTCTGTGCACCACGAAAATGGTGGAACTTTGGTTTAATTGTGTGTATGTGTATGTACATTACGTGCTGTTCTGACTGCTTATTGGATTTAAGTCTATAACACGTTGTTCACAGTGTCTGCGAACAGACCACTGCTGCTGATGTGATTTGATTTTACGTCCGCGACCTCCGATCATCCATCACCAATAATGGCACAAATGAGCGGCACTGCTGTTTGTGTGCTGTTTTAGTTTCAAATGCATTGGCGTGCTGAAAGCTGCAAGTAGATCTGAGGTTATGATCTCCTGCCGAATATTGGGATAGTTGAGTTGTTTGTTTGCACTATGTGATTTCCGTGTGAAATAGATCCTGTGTGTTTGTGGATTCATCATCGTGGTTACTATGTCTGTGGAAAGGGTACCTGAGCGGCACAGGTCGAGGTCAAGGTCACGGAAGGTAAGTCACCTCGTTTCTCCAGCTGTAACCTAGAATGTGTGTTCCTGTCTCTCCAGGGGCTGCTGTTCTAATAACGACCAGCCTGGTCTTGGAATCTAGAGCAGTTTACAACATATTATTAAACATTTGTCAATGAGCGTTGATCGTTTTTTTTTCTTTCTATCTGTCAGTTTAATATGTTGAGTGTTCTGAACTTCTGATGCTTTCCTAAAATGTTTATTTATTTTGTTGGTTTCAACCCAATTACATCAAGTGATTGTAATGTAGTATCCATGAATGGGAAACATGTGGATGGAATACTAGTGTGCGTAATGGCTGTAATTGTTGTGAATATATAATGACTGTCAATCTGTTATTCTGCATATTTTATCACTTGAATAGCAAATGGGTGGCAGTCATACTGGTCACAGCCATTGCATATATATCACCTTCATTTTTTTTATAGAAAAACTTCATATCAGTTTTGTAATATTGCAAGTAGAACTGGACAAACGCTATGATCAAATTTTGATAACTCTTTGAAATATTCAACAAAATGTGAAATGGTTTGTTTCTGATGATGTTGTTCCTCTCGCTCTCTCGCTCATTCAGTTTCTAGTTTCATCCAAAACAACAATCTGGTTAATGGGAATATTGAACTTTCATTACGAAGCGTTTATGTGCTAGTGTGAGACACTTATATCTTGCCACTGCTGTGAGAAATATTTGGTGGCTACATCCGTATCTTTTTATTCTCTTTGTGACCTTCAAAGTGAACATACTCTATTTCTGTTTTAATTGAAATAATTGATTAGGTAAATCACCACAATTTTGTTTCCTCAGGCTAATGCACCCAATATCTTTCAAGATGGAGTGGGTGCCAAAAAATCCCTTTCTTGAGAAGAAAAAAAATACAGTACTACTACCCTATGAAATCCACAAAAGTCCTAAATTTTCTTTATTGGTGATCATTTTATCAGCACCACATGTTTTGTTAAAATTGTTTTTGCATTTTGCCATCTGTGCTGTTCTTTAGGGAGATATTAAACCATGGATATAAAGATATTCGAGATACATTGTACTTTTTTATTGCATCATCATCGATATCTTACATTTATTTATTGCAGCCGAAAGGATCATGATTTGCCTTTGTTTCTTTCGATTCCCCTCAGCTACAGCGTTTTGACTTCAAACACATTTTTCAATCTATGTGATCTGAATTGTAATAACGCTGGCAAGGCCTTGATGTCACCCGAATGTGCGAGATTCTTTCTGATGTGATTTCCAACATTGTTTATGCTGTTGAGTTGTGTTTAGAAAACGCAAAACTTTGATGACCTTGCGTTATGGATGATGTGCAGCTGAGAGGTGATGAGTGATACCTGGATGCCTGCCAGTTTGAGTGTAAGTCACACTGCCGCATTCTTGGCCTGAACTGTTCTCCGCGTGTGTAAACATTATGAATAAGGCCAAATAATTGTGTTCCAGATAACGCTGGCATTGTTTTTAATGAGTGTATTTGATGAACCCATTAAGAACCAGCCCAAGAGAAAATAGTTAAAAGAATGGTAACTTTCTGCTTGTGATGTTGATTTTTCTTATTTTTAGTTTGTGATGTTGACACTGATAGATTGTGCAATGTTGTCATTATGAGAAATGGATTTTCAAGGGAAAATTGTAATTTGGTTTCCTGTATTGCTAAGTCCCTTGAGTATTTCTAAATGATGGCCACATAATGCATATCCCGTCTTTTGACAGCTTTGTAAATGGCACTAGATTTTATCCGGATTCTCTGTGTTGTAGGTCAATTTTATTGTCCATGATAATATTTACACTGGTGGCTATTGATCTATAAGAATATTATTCTATTGTATTTGTCCGTTTTATTGGTCCTTTCGCCCAACAGTTTATATTGGTACCATTCTATTGATACACTAATTTAATGGAACCTTGTGGAACTAGAATTGATTTTATGTAATACCTGTCATGTACCAGAGTAATGGGGGAGATGAGAAAGAGGATTAATGAATCAGTATGATTTATTACAGCTATAAAGCTGCAGGGATTTGATCACTTGAGCTCCATTGGAGTCCTTGTAGATATTGACCCAGATCAGAAACCCATAACTGGAGTCAGGGGTTTCCGCCTTTATTAACTAACTCACATTCAGTAGGGGAAGTTGAACTGTTCGAGGATCGGTCTATGGGATTTTCTGTTACACTGTACATATATTCAGTGTTGCAATAAATACCGGAGGGTTAAGAACCCCTCTTTTAGCGGGGAATATTCTCAGGGCTAGACTTGCGTCAACAGCAAAAGCAATACTCGGTTTCTCTTACTTGGCCAAGTGAAATCTTATGTCTGATGTTTGATATTTTGGCTGAACATTTGGGCAGTGGGGCTTCTGGTTGGTTGGATTGTGAATGCAAGTTCCACAAATATTAATAGGGTTGTATCACGGCTATATACTACGTATACAGCTGTGAGATATGACAATGGGAAAGTTCCTGCAGATTTTGCATCTAACTTAATTTAAAGGAGTTAGGACTTCAATCTCCGATCATCTGTAGCAGGATAGTGCTGTATAAGATTTAATGGTAAATCTAAGATCTCTGACAGGGACGTAGCTTATATGAATTCTTCTTGATAATCAATGTAATGGGAATGTTCCCACCACGTGAGTTTCCACTTCATTTGTCATGACACAATCGTACATTCCACAGGCAGATTAAAGGCATTGTTTTAGTGCATTTTCACTAAATGTACCACCCATACTACCGTGTGCAATTAATATGAATACAGAGTTTCAAAATGTATATATAAGTGATTAAAGAAAGTGTGCACAAATTTAATTTCGGAAATGAAACGAGCACGTTTGATTTTGCTAGGTTTTAAAGGGCCATTTATATTTGAATCAGTAACCTATGATGCCTTTTGACATGGCTCTACTTGGCCTGAACGTGCAGGCATTCCTGTCTTTATCAAAAGGCAAACAAAGATGTACGATATACTAATATTATGGTGACCTTTTAATAGCTTTTATTATCATGTTGACAAGAATTACTACATAGACGCAAAGGAAAGACTTGTAATGTTGTTGTTTTTTTCCTTCAAAGCAGCAATAAAAGATTTTGTGCGAAACTGCTTAGGAAATGTTACCAATATTCACAGGCAATCACTCCCTTGTCAGACATAAATCACGCTGCGGTGCTCACTTGTTTGGAATATGAAATGGTAGAAGGATAAATATTGAAATAAGTCATACTCAATGTGACACAAACACATCACAACACTTTATTTGCGGATCATGCCCAAATTGACATATTTCTACCAGTAGGAATACATGCAACAGCCGTGTTATTTCATATTGTTCTATTAGGCAAAGAATTGCCTTCTGTATAACATTTTGCCCTCGCTCATGAAATATGGCAGCGATTCTAACAGGGAGCCACCTCTTTTTTATTGAGTGTTGCCAGTTTGGGATATTGGACTCCTGATGGATCATTGATCCTACGGTTACATCTTGTTATTCCATTTGATTTCTTATATTTATGTCTCAAGCGATGATCGAAGCAAAGAAGTGCTTGTAAAGTTACTCAAATACAAAACACGACTGGCTTGTCGTGTTCACTATTTACGCTTGTGCTATTCACTATTTACGACTGCTAGTATCTCTTTCTAAGTCATAAAGAATGTGGAGATCAAGTAGAAAAGCAAAATAGCACATTCTTTTGTCAAGAATTATTGAGGAGCAAGAAACTCATTTGCATTGGACCATGGTATTTTCATCATCTGTGTCAAAGCAGGTGAGATTTCTACTGGACCATTGCCCTCGTGCTCTGGAATTTGTCATGGCTGAGACCACATGTTGTGTATCACAATTATTTCCACATTACTAAATGTGACAGCTTGTGCTTTACTGGAAAACATAATCAAAATTTAATCCACAACATTCCCAACATTTTTGAGGGTCAACTTTATATAAACACACTCCATATGCCACGAGTTTTGTAACGCCTGCCACTGGTTGCAGCAGCAGCACCACCTTCAACTTGTCATTGTATTTCAGAAAAACTTTGAATTGTAGTTCATAGTGAAATATAAAAGAACATGCATGGTACATATAAGTACAGACTTGAGGTCATTGTACGCAATCCCTTTTTTCAACAGAGTTTCGCTATGAAATTTAGAACACTGTAAAAATGTTCTTGATATTTATGACATATTAGGTGTTTTAATTTTTAAAAATATATTATTAAAGAATTTACTCTAAAGCAACACTGCTTTTGTGCTAATTTCATGGGATCTGTACTAAAGAAAATGAAATCACGATGTGGTATGGCACCCCACACTTGCTACACTGTTAATGAGCTTGCACATAGGCGAAAGGACAGAAATTCTGTGATCAAATTAATTTTAGGACCTGAATGATGTTGAGCAAAGTGGTCCTTAAAAGCTGTGTTTTAGTCGTAGGTGCCAGTCAGAAAAATGCATGGGCTTTTCCCACCATCTAATCTTGATCTTGTTTTGTGTTTGCTAAAATTGACTTTTAATTTCAGGGTGGTGAGCGAATTGTCTGGGAAACTCATAATGTCAATCTTTCAAAAGTAAGTCATCTGTCATTTCTAACACGTATTTGTGCTTCTAAAGTTAATAGTTATCATTTTGGAGTATTGAAGAAACTCGTTTGGTAGAATTTTTAGGAATAGCAATAAAGTACTTGAAATTCCTTCTAATATAAAAATCTGTTCATAATATGTGTGATTGAAGGAAAATCAAACTGAACTCTAGATAACAGATAATTCCAAATAATTAATATCGTTATATTCCATTAAAAGCCTGATCACATGGGGTAATTATAACTGTAAATTTGCCTGTTTCAGGTGGTTAGTTACGGCTTTGGCATTGCGGTCTCAGGAGGCAGGGACAATCCACACTTTGCTAACGGGGACCCTTCAATCGCTGTATCAGATGTCCTTAAGAATGGCCCGGCAGAAGGCAAATTATTGTAAGTAAACTCCAATTACACAATTGCAGATTTCAATCAATTCGTTAGAACCAACTTTTTGATTGACGAAAACGTTGCGTGTAGTTGAATGCTCTCTCTCGGTATAGCTTCAAAATTTTGCTCAAAACTTGGTTTAAAACGAATTGATTGATATGTCAGACTTGAGAAGATGAATGTTCAACATAATTATAGATTCAAGTGCATTTCTTCATCTGTCTTCACGCATTGTAATCAAGCGGGATGGCTTCTATCAAATATTGACTGCCACTCACATTGCTAATTTTCCTCTCTAACGAAGCATACCGTCCGCATCTCCTTACCCTCACAAGCTAAATTTGATATTGTTTTAGTTTTCATGGTTCAGGCACTAATGCCTTGTGTAAATCAGCAATGTCAGCTTCGAACATGTATTAGCTCATTCAGGACTATTAGAGATTATTGTCCATGGGGAATTGGATTGATTGACTTGATGTAGCCATCTTTTTTGCTTTTTCTTGCAGGATCAACGACAGGGTTCTTAGTGTCAATGGCATCTCGTTGGAGAATGTTGATCACGCTACAGCCATATCCGTGCTCAAAGACAGCGGAAACTCTGTCAATCTAGTGAGTAAATGACATGATGTGAAGTGAATCTAAAACAAATCCTAAAAATGTTGGAATTGTACGTGTTGTACAGGGCTCAGAATTGGCGTTGGCAAAATGATAATTTGCCAATTGATTTCTCGCCTTTGCCTGTATAGAATTATGGGCTGTTGCAAAATGTAGCTAATTGAAATTTGAAACAAAACTTGTATACATGTACATTGAACAATTGATATATTATCAAGCAAATTGTCATTTAAAATCTTTAGCAGTAGTTGTTTATTGCCTGTACTCCATAAAGTTATTTTCTAGCCTTGCATTTACCGGTATGTGAAGTGATTCTAAAGTAAATCCTAAAAATGTTGAAATTGTATATACTGTACCGAATCAAGCTATTGGAACATCAGAGGGTGAATTATGCTCAACAGTAAGCTTCTTTTATAAAGCATCCTCTTTGATGACAAAGAAATGAGAAATCTTTTCTCTAATAATGTTTTCAATTTGTGATACACAAAAGCTCATCTGCAGCTATCAGTATTCGTGTCATTCTCCCATCAATTGTTAATGATTATTTTATGAGGCCCCATAAAAAGTATATTGTATTGTTGTACTGAAAAAACCCCACCCACATGCATCAATCGATTTGTAGTAATTTCAAGCTTGTTGTTAATCATCTACCGGTATGTATTTTTTATTGAGTCAATGTTCCTGTCGCTTGACACACTAAAAAAACACACCAAACAATGAAGCCTTGCTTGTGTTCTAAACATAAACTTGTATATACATTGGGCACATTTGTTTTCCCAATGGAGCAGAGATGTTATGGTTGTAATTTTAGCGCTATAGCAATTAGTTGTGTCACGTTTGTTCACAAAGACTGTTTGCATTTGCTCAGCATTAGAAAGTCGCCTAGTTGATATTTATCATGTTCAATTTTCTAGGTCATAAGACGAAAAGTTGTCTTACCAGCGCAGGAAGAATTTGAGCAACCTTTCAAAGTGACATTAACAAAGAGAAGCAAAAAAGACGGTATGTCCATAGAATACTGACCCAAATTTTTAGAATTGTTTGTTGACTTTATTACCTGTAACTTATTACTTATTCCGAAAGTCTTAATTACCCATAACTTACTCTAAAGTTGTTTGTTTGAAAGCTTGCACCAGCTCTGCGCTGCACACTGAGTGCTGTGCACATTTTCAACAACATATCATGCAGTAGTTTCAAGCGTGACGCTTCAACCGCAAAATTTTTGGCGTCATTTGAAGCGAGCAAAAAAAGTAAACATTGGCCCGAGGCTGCATAGACGGCAGGAGTGTGTATCATAACACGCTGCTGCTGCCGCCAGCTTTTCATCCATCTGCTCATTCTTCAGTTGCACAGGTGGATTCCAGTGCGCAAAACCTAATAATGTCATTGTGTTAGTCTATGTGCATGTAATAATGAAGATGCATTCTGACAGATAAAGTGGTGTTTTTTTCCAAGCTGCTTTCTAGCGCATTTCATTCTCCCTATGATGCTTAGGATCTCGTAATGTTGTTTTGTACATTTGATATGAACTCATAGGTTTAGAATTTATCAAAGGGGTTTGGCATATCATTTATATACGAGTGCATAAGTCCTCATTTTATCATTTTAGTGGTTAGGTTTTTACATGTATAAACATGTATAGTAGAACCTCATTATCCCAATATTGCTAATATCAAATTTTCTGTTACATGTATATTGATGTTAGTTTCATTTCTCTTCAACTATAATAATACATGATGAACATGTATCAGTAGACTGTCTCAAGCATTGTACTGCTCTCCCTCCTGCTTCGAGTTAATGAGTTTCTACTGTGCATGTATAACTGAGTATCAACGCTTTTATTTGAAGGGGATTTCAGTTATGAAACAATCTTCTCTACTCAGAGTCGGGAGTATTCTTGGCACGTTTCAGTGTGTGCCAGCATTTGGCTCTCATTGTTCGCAGGCGGCCATCAAATATCATCTGCTGTTGAAATATTTGTTTGCGTAAAAAAGTGCTGATTTTGTCGTCATGTCAGATAAGAAGCTTGATATTTCACGTGTAATGGCATATCTTCACTTTCACCTACAGTTAGACAATGCTTTTGTCAGTATTTATGTGTCATTGTAAGCTCTGTAAATGTACGGAGCAGCATTAGCAGCATTTTTAGATACAATTATCTTGGCAATATTTAGTTGCGATTTTATTTTGTGTTGTAGAATTCATATCTTTTTTACATCATTACTTTGTTGTTCTGTAAATATGGAAGCTATATACTTTATTTCATAGATTAATTTTAAGTTTGATAAAGATTTACAATTCATGAGTTTCTTTTTAAATGCTATTTTTTTCTTTTATGAGAGCACTTTGAAGATGATTAATACTAATAAAAATAAATATATGGACTAATTTTGAGATAAATCCATTTTTAACTATTAATACCAAATTGAGATTTTTGGACATTTCTATGTCCATCGTCTGAGACTTCTTTTTGTCACAAGGTGGCAGAAGAAGTCATGACGATTTCATTCAGAATACTAACCAGGGTCAGGATTAAGTGGAAAAGTGCTACTCGTCAGCAGGACTAGTAATCCTCAAATATCTACTCCTCCTGCAAAAAATGTACTCATCCTCCTTGTACAAACTCTATATCTGTATGACAAATTATTCAGAATTGCTCCTTGTCAAAAGGACAAGTTTCTAAAAATTAGCACTTGTCATCCACTAGTTTTTGCTAGTCAATACGAGCGGACGAGTGGCTAATCCTGACCCTGTTAACAGATACAAATAGGAACCAAACATGTCATTTTTGGCGAGACTATCGTTGTTGTCTCAACAGCAAGTCTGGCCAAATATGACAGGTTTGGTTCCTATGGGTATCTGTTGATATTCTGAATGAAATCTTGAATGAAGGAACCCAGGATGCCATAGTTTATATTCTTTAAGTCATGATGACTTCTGATGACATTGTGTGATTTTGTAGAATATGGGATTGTGCTGGGCTACAAGTTGTATGTGCGTGAGATCATCGGTGACAGTTTAGCCGCACAGCAGGGAGACATCAGGGAGGGGGACGCCATCACAAAGGTAGGGGCTGTGCTTCTGTTCTTCTGGATAGGGAGTTGAATTCATGACCAGAAGGTCTTGGGTTCGATTCCCAGTTGGGTCTGGTGGTGGGTGTTAAGCAAACTTAAGTTACCTCTAACAGGTTGAACACTGCTCCATGGTACTTACATGTTAAATAGGTACAGGTCAGGCGAGTGAACAGTAATTTGAGTGACTAACACCTCTGCACTACGGTTGCGATATGCTGGATGCTGGGAGTTGAGAAAGATAAAGTGTGACAAGGATGCCAATGACCTGGTGTAGATGTAAAGTTGCTAGAGCACAACAAACAGCGAATTGCGTCTGTAAATAATCACATTTACATTTACGTTTGTAGTCATCAATAGACTGCCAAACGGACATCCATGACTGAAAGTTATTCTGATCAATGTGGTTTTAAACTTTTTTTTTCAATCAAGCATCATAGAAATTCAACATAATATTGTGTATTTGACATCAACATCAATGTAGAGATGCAAGATATATTCGGTGCATCAATGAGAAATATTGACACACCAATGAGAAAAAAACATTATTGGAATAACGTTCGTTCAAGCATTACTGTTCAACAGTCTACAGGGATTGTATTTTATTTAGAGTATTGTATTTAGTTGATGCCTACACATTACAATCATAAAATAGTTTGAGTATATTCAAAAGTAATGGAACAGGTAAAAGAATAAAAGATATATGAAGCAAAAATGATGTGGACTCTTGCTCAAAACATTTTACATATAATTCCGGCATTACATTATGGAGACATCATGATCAGGATGTTTATTAAGCTGCATATGTGTTACATGAGAATAAGCTTTTTCCCCCAAATAAGGATATGAAAAAAGTTCCTTACTTTTTGTAGATAAACAACACAGAAGTGCAAAATCTGTCGCTAACAGACGCAAGGAAACAAATTGAGAAATCCAAAGACAAGCTGCAGCTGGTCGTGGTGAAAGGAAGTCACCGGAAAGCTGCCGATAACTCACAGGGTGACAGAGGTGAGTTTTACTTGTTTTTAGAACAAACATAATAGTTTTGTTTGAAATGTTGCACTCTAATGTTATGTGGGACACACCGCAGCAGACTTGGCATTTAAAGTGGTAAACATGAAAGTGTGTTGTCTACAAATTATAAGGGATAAACAGTGAACATTCGATGTTATGCGTGTGTCCCACTGAAAATTTGACGGAGAGTACAAAAGAATCTATTTTTTGGAATGTATGCAGAATACGAATGTGATTGATGTACGATTATTGTACGATAATTTTAGGATGAATTTAATAAATGATTGAATGTTGTTTGTTTATGATACACAACAAATGAACAAAAAATCAAATCAGATTTTTATTTATTTTCGTAAATCACAATCCATTGAACAGAAAAGAATAGATATGAACCCTATTAAATAGAATATTGATAAGTTCCTGTGAGACTTGATTGTATAGTACATCGTACTGACATTTGCTTTCATTGGAATATCGACTTACGTTTTGCAACTCTTTTCAAAAAAAAACAACGCAGACACACATTCACAACCATTGATCGCGTGACATATTTTCTAACAGACTATATTCCCATCCGGTCCCCGACCACCCCAGACTTCCAGCACAAGCAGAACAACGTGGAGCGGCCCACGAGCCAGTCGTCGCGCGGCGGCCTCAAGCCCATCTCGTTTGAGCAGCTCGACCGTCCCGCCACGCCGCTCATAGAGGACAGCAGCAAACCCAGCGGCGGCGTCCCCCCGCAGCCAGCAGACTCCCAGCAGCAGGCAGCGCCCGCCTCGCGGAAGTCTGGCTACGATGACGCGGTGCCGCCCCCGCGACCGCCTCCGCCAAACCGCTACGACTCGGGTGAGAATGCTGCGTTGTTTTGTAGCTTATACTCAGTTTTAGACATGTTTTATATAGGCTCAAAGTTCATTGTATGCGTCAGAGCGCTGCGCGGGGGATTAATTTGTTCCCACACCCGCCCCGCGTGTTTAATGTCAAACCGGCACCGCAGGAAAACATGCAATTTAACCCGCAGTCCACGTATTTGCGGGTATCTTGCGCAGGGCTCTGGTAAGCAAGTATATTATATCACTTGGTGGGCTTTATCAAACTGTGGATGTTGGGCAGTAACTAATAGATGTAGATGTCATCTGGTAATAAAAACATTGTTTTTATACCTGATGTGAAAAATCATGAAAATTGATGTTATGTTGGTTGATACGATAGACTATTTTCATCTCTTTTTATGTTGCTACGTTTGCATTTTTTCATATTTGATTCTTACCTATTTGCAGTACTATTTTTCACCTTCACATTGTTTTACAAGATGTATTCCCATTTGTGAGCGCTCTATTGATATTGACACCATTATGTGACTGTCCAGAAGCGCCGCCCCGCCCCCCGTCCCCCCCGGCCAGTCAGACGTACATGCAGCACCCACACAGCAAGTACGCCGACCCCCGCCGGCCGGAAGACAGCGTGGACATGGGGCTACTCCGCAGGCCACACAGGGAGGCAGGGTCAGTCACAGCTTTCTACTTTTATCATTTAGTAGTGATTTCTTAGCATCTGGATTGATCATAGTACAAGGAAAAAACCTGCTCAGATGCTCCTCTGTTCGTCTAGAACGACGTTTCGGTGGACGTTCCACCTGCATCACTTTGCCATCGAAGCTGATGCAGGTGGAACGTCCACCGAAACGTCGCTTCTAGACGAACAGAGGAGCATCTGAGTAGGTTTTTTCCTTGTACTATGACTTCTACTTTTAGTTTAGATGTAGTATACAGTAGAAGCTCTCTATCAGGACCACCTATGGGACCAGTGTTCGGTGGTCTCAATAGAGAGAGGTGGTGTTTATACAGAGGTCCATTTTGGTTGCTTTATGAAGGTTTGGGACCGTGAAAAGTGGTCTTATTTCAGAGGTGGTGTCAATAGAGAGGTGGTCTTAATTGGAGGTTTTACTGTACTTTTAGTTTAGATGTAGTATACAGTAGAGCCTCTGTATTAGGGCCATATGTGGGACCAACTTCAAATAGTTTCAATGAATCATGGTCTCTTTCCTGAGCTTCATGCTGGTCTCTTTATGAATACTTGGGACTGCGGAACATGGTCTTATTATAGAGGTGGTCTTAATTGGAGGTTTTTGCTGTATATATTATTATTTTTCTTTTTCTTTGTTGATACTTTTATATAATTGATTTATTTGATGAGTCAACTATATACTCACATCTTTTTAAAGAAGATATATTTGTTTGCACGCAAGAAAAGCTCTTTGTGTTTAAACATTTTGTTTCATGACTTTTATGAAATGAAGGGAAATGCCAGATCAGTTTACACGAGGAAAAAGCTCATTAATCGTTTCATCTGATCTGGCTATTAACATCCAAGATTTCATTGTCTTTTTATGCTTATTTTTACAACTAATCTGTGTGATATCACAGGAAATGGTACTATCACGGTCCGCATCTTAGGTAAGATATAGTTGAGCGCTGCTATGTTTACTGGGATGTACCATTTGCCAGAGTTTCAGTTTGTGTTTTGTCTAACCCGTGTATTTTATTTGTAAATCCATCAACTGGCAGAGTTACAGGTTTTGTTAGCATTAACATCCAGTGTACTAAATGTTTATGGTGTGCAGTTTGGTGAGTTTCAGTATGTTTAGATTCATCGGTTTTGCAACTCGATTAGCAATACATTTTGTTGTAGCTTTGAATGGCTTTGTAGGTCAAACAGAAACCAACACATCGCTAAAGTATAAACAAAATGGTGTAAAAGTGCTATTTTCCTCAATTGACATTGTATTGGTTGTTGTTTTGTTTTGTTTGTGTTTTGCACTCTTTGGTTCATTCTCATAGTGATAAAAGTGGCTTTTTGTGTTATTGTCAAATTTTGATATTTAACTTCAATAAATTGTATAAAACCGTAAGCGTATAAATAATGTAGCTTTTATCGAATACATAATTACAGAGTATTTGCATCAGTAAATTGTTATATCACACACTTATTTCAAATTCATCAAAATAACAACAGTAGCAATGCTCTTTTTTGCAGGTCTGAGCCACGATTCATATCGTTTAAGAAAGATCAGCGCGGCGTTGGTATTCGCGTTTCTGGCGGTAACAAGACGGGCATTTTCGTGGCGGCTGTTGCTCCGGGGTCGCCAGCTGACCAGCAGGGGCTGCATGAAGGCGACATGATACTCAAGGTAGGAAACTTTACAATTCACTGTACCCAAAATGTATACTGTATTCGTTCTTTTAAGCACACATGCGCCATTAAGTGCTCCCACAGATTTGATATTAAATTTTTTTTGCTTTTTTTGCAAATTTTTTTTACCCTGGCACATATTTGCAAATATATGCCTGGGGTTGTAACTCCCGCAACTTCAAAATGGATTTTTATTTTTCCCTCTATTTGATTCTGCAGTCTCTGCAGTCTTCTTTTTTCCTTGAAAAGGAGACTGCAGATTGCAAAAACTAGTTAAAGATATTTTGTTGCTTTGATTGGTTTATTTGATAAATAAAGCAGTGAGAAAGAAAATATATTACAAAATGAAACCTTATGCTGCATACCAGATGCACTCAAAATTACAGCTAGATAAGTGTTACTGAGAGTGTTGTTTGCAAAAGTGAACGACGTATATACACGTATATATATCTCCATAGTGATGAAAAGCTTATTTGTGCTATAAAAATAAATTATATATATTAGAAGTCAAATATGGTAAGGAAAGACAATTATACGTAAAAATGAGACCTACTGCCACATACATAGTATATGGAATAACTTTTATACATGTGCAGGTGAACGACGTCGAGCTGCGTGGCAAGACGCGTGAGGAGGCGGTGCTGCTGCTGCTGGCGCTGCATGAGCACGTCAACATCCTGGTGCAGCATCGCCGTGACGAGTACACACGCCTCATGGCAGCCGGCGGAACAGGCGACTCATTCTTCATCAGGTAAAACTCCAATTCTGTTATGATTCTACTCTCACTGTTCCGCCAAGCAAGCTCCTGCCACTGTATTGACATAGCTGAAGAGACATCTTCCATTTTACTATATCAAGTGGCCCTGATGGGACTCGAACTCACTCTCAGTGAGAGTAGAATTGAATTCACAAAGCAAACTTGGGAAAAAATATATATATATATACAGTTATTCACTTTTATTATATATTGATACACTAACATTTTGTTAGGAACACAGAAACTGAATATTTACGTTCCAAGTGTTCTGTTTCTGTGTTCCTGTGTTCCTAACAAAATGTTAGTGTATTAATATGTTGAATCCAGAAACTATAAAACATCCTCTGAATGATATCACTTTTATTACCTTTCAGAAGTAGTTTGATGGTTTCTGGATTCATAATATATAAATAGCAACATATTGCGACTGAGAAACTCACTCAGTATTTTGCAATGATAGGAACAAACCAATGACTTGTTTACGCTTCACTTTATTTAGTTTTCCATTTTTACAACCATATTATTGTTCACATACATGTATTACTTTTTAGTGCTAGGTAATTCACAAAATAAAATAAAACTAATAAAACAAAAATGTAATCTAAACTGAGAATTTAATTTTGAAAACATTTTCCAACTTAAAGCCTAGAAAGTTCCTTTTCAAATCTTAACAAAATGTAATCTAAACTGAGAATTTAATTTTGAAAACATTTTCAAACTCTTCAAATCTTTACACAAATCTTTTACAAACTTTTACCACCCACCAGAACGCACTTCAACTACGAGCACACGGAGCATGGTGAGATGGCGTTCCTATTGAAAAATAATGAGTCCTGGATTTGGGACTCGCATCTAGTAATCACTGAGTTGTAATAATTAAATCAATGGTAAATCATCGCACTTTGCTTTATTTAGTTCTCCATTTTTACCACCCACCAGGAAGCACTTCAACTACGAGCAATTGATGTCATTTTGCTTATAATGACTTTTTGCAGCCTTCTTGTCCTTGGAAGTTATAACAGGCTCATTTTGAAAACATTTTCAAACTCTTTTCAAATCTTTACACAAATTTCTTACAAACTTTTACCACCTCCAGAACACACTTCAACTACGAGCACACGGAGCACGGCGAGATGGCGTTCCGTCACGGCGACGTGTTCCACGTGGTGGACACGCTGTACGGCGGCGTGGTCGGCTCCTGGCAGGCCGTCCGCAAGGCAGGACGCAACCAGGAGACACAGCGCGGCATCATTCCCAACAGGAACAGGTCAGCCTCAGGACGGCCGTGGGGGAGGGAGGGGTCATAAGGGCTCACAGCCCTAATTATTTTGCCTTATTTTCCATATCCCACATTTTTTCCCCTTTTTCCCCACATCCCTATTTTTTAGCCTCATTTCCCACATCCCTAAAAAAAATTGGCCTTTTTTCCCACATCCCTAAATTTTTGGGGCTTTCCCATATCCCACCTTTTTTGCCCTTTTTTCCACATCCCTATTTTTTGGCCTTATTTCCCACATCCCTAAAAAAAATTGGCCTTTTTTCCCACATCCCTATTTTTTTGGCTTAATTTCCCACATTCCTAAGTTTTTGGTCTTTATTTCCCTCATCCCTAACTTTTTTGGCCTTATTCCCCACATCCCTATTCTTTTGCCCTTTTTTCCATATTTTACATTGTTTTTTGCATTTTCCCCATATCAAACTTGCATGAAATCCCATATCGCTCTTTCTTTTTGGCTTTTTTTTCACATCCCTAATTTTTTTTTACTTTGTTTTTTCTCACATCCCACTTCCTTATAAACCCTCCCCTCAAAAGCGTGTTTTGCTACAATGAACTGATTTGTCGTATACTATTATACGATTCTAGCATTTGGACATACTAATTAGGTATTATGAGGTCTACAGATGAGACTGACCCATGGATGTTAGAAAAAATAGTCGTTTGGTTTATTTAAAGAGCGCAGATTTTTTGTATACAAGTAGTCAGGTGCTATTTTTTGAATGTTTTCTATTGATTCAGCACAATGTCTTCATGCAAAACCTATTGACAGTTAAAATGCTGTTGAAATGCAGTGATAATTTGACTGAATATTGTTTTTTTGTAGGGCGGATCAGCTAGCGATGACAGAACGTGAAGGAATGGCAGGAAACAAAGAAAACACACCAACCAAAGGAGGAGGAAGCTTTTTCAAAAAGAAAACCGCCAGAAGAGCAAAATCCCTCAACAAAGACCATTGGGATGATGTCATTTTTGGTAAGTGATTATACGTCACGATTAACATGATAATGATGATGTTTTATTTAGGTCATTTCATCTCCACCATTTCAGTTTTATTGAAATTTTGTCACCTAATTATTTTTGACTATTTTGTTAGCGGATGATGACAGTGAGTATGGTTTACAAAGGAAGGGATATTTCAATGTTTTTTTTTTAATGAAATGGACACGTTATCATGGATGAAAACGATCAATTTCTTTGGTATTTTTGGTTCATCCCATGCTAGAGTGTCTGTTTTTATAATTGTGATAACGGAATAGATGTCATTTTGCTTATAATGACTTTTTGCAGCCTTCTTGTCCTTGGAATTTATAACAGGCTCATTAATTTTACATTTTATTGTCTAAAGATTTCATTTTAATGGCACTGCTAATGAGCATCAGACAGCATAGTAATTAGATTACTCACATTTTCTATAGACAACTCATACTTCTAAATGAGTAGTCCGAATGGATTGTTAAATACCTTATGATTGGTTTTGCTGATAAAGTTTTGCGTGAATTTTTTCTAACCGGTGGTGACATTCATATACTGTTTTTATTGAAGTTGTTACCCTTTACACGCACAAATAAGCATATTTCCCTACGAGAACAAATATCACCAGAGGAACCTACGTTTTGACGAGGGTGTTCAAGCGAGGTTTTTGACTTACTGTGCTGTCTGATCATTGATTCATATATTTTTTTATGCCTTTCTTCAATACATGCTTGCTTATACAAACTGTAATTATTGCAAGGTCGGGGCCATCATCATCATGATCACCATCGCTCACAATCGCCCAAAGGTGGTCATAGCCGAAAAGGTTGTTGCTCAGACAATATTTAGGCATGAAGCATGACTACATGTTGCAAATATATCTACGCTTTTTTTTTAAAGAATACCTTCTGTCCATTGCATGTTTATGATGAGATAATGCGTCGTTCAAATGTGTGAAATGTACAAATTGCATTATATTGACCACAATATTGGTGGTTTTTATTGCGTGTATGGATTATGTAGAGAACCAAGTTTCAAGTATGACACGTTGCTAACATTTCCCCAACGTTAACAAGTTGTTTATTACACTATAAATGCTTATATGTCTTGTCTTGTTTACTAAATATCCGTAGTGAGTGTTTGGTTGTGAAAGCTTACATTCTACGTGTTTTATTGACCAAAAAATGGGTTTCAATTTGCATACACATACTTCTTTTTTTTTTCTTTTTTTTTTGTTAATGTCCCTTAGTTCTGGACTTATTTTTGTGCAATAGCTTTGAAACCTTTAATGGAGCCCTGGACCAATTAAAAAAGCTTCCTGATGTTGTGTGGTTGTATTTTTAAAAGCTTACATTAACGTAATTGGTGTAATGGATATTATGTTACAATTTTATAAACAGAACAGAGGCGCATTACTCTATGTTTATCAGTACACTGAGTGCAGGTCTAAAAACATTCAGTTTTTAATTGCAAGGTATTTTCTATGAAAGCTTGAAGTCTGAAATCATATCTCTACTCGAATACTGCATGATTTGTGCCATTTTAGTTTTAATTGATTTCAGTTTTACCAAAAATAGCTGAATAACTACCAGTTTTTGAGAAAAAACCACACCAATGGAAGGCTTAGCGACTGATATCTAAGTTTTCACAGATAGCGCAATAAATAGTCCAAATATCATGATTCAGAGCATGCAGGATGCATTGTGACTGGACAGTTGTGTTCCAGACGTTGTAATAGATGCCATATCAAAAGTTTTGAACATTTATAGGCCATCTTACGCAATCACCCACCTTGCACCAGCTCATAGACTGCGTGGTATCAAAACAATTACGCAAATAAATCAGCAATTTACGGTACATGGTATTTCTCGCACTAAAGATTAAAGCTACATCATGAGAATTACTCTTCAGTTCTTATTGAATACAAATGCTCATTGTTAACAATATATTTTCCAGCTGCACAAGTGTCCAAATTTCCAGCGTATGAGCGAGTCAAGCTAAGAGATCGTAAGTCAATTAATTTGCTGTTTGGAAGATGCAAACCGTGTAATATAGATGATTGCAGATGTTTTCTTACATTCTGATGATTACCATACCTTGTGATCTGTGAATTGTGCCTAATAATATAATAATAATGTAATGAAATAATATCTACAAAATACTACGTATCTCATTGAAAGCTAACATACAAACAAAATATTGCACATGCAAATATGACTTTTTGTTACATAAGTTCAAATGACTTGATGTTGCAGTCAGTATAAAGACACCTGTTCCGACTGGAAGGTTTTGAGAGCCATTTTATTCATTTTGTTGAAAAATCCCCCTCCTTATTGTGACACATCAACCATTTAGAAGTTGTATTTTGCAGCGGGTTTTGTTCGACCGGTGGTCATTTTCGGTTCTCTGGCAGATGTTGCCAGGAACAAACTTGTGAAAGATATACCAGACAGATTTGAATCTCCTCGTAAGTATACCATTTATTTATTTTTGATGGAAACTGATTTAAACTTAGTAGAATATTATTTAACTATCACCGGTAATTTTTATTTATAGAGATAAGTGGAGTCCGCAATCTTTTTTGGTGAATATATTTTGTGATTTGGACTCATCTTCAGTACAAGTGATGTTGTATGTGTATTTGTTGAAATTGTAGAATCTGAAGGTAGACGGGACGAAGAAATAAAGCAGAACAAGTCAGGAATTATCAAGCTTGGTGCCATAAAGGAGATCATTGAAAAGGTGCGTTATTTATTCATCAAGCGGTTGATTCCCTCTTTGTAGCAGCATAAGTAAATATATTTTGTGATTAAGTGTACATTTATATATTGTATTTTGTAAATATGATGTCTGATGATTGCAAAGCAAGAAACAAATTTGTAGCGTATATAATCCAAAATGTTCTAGTTTTATTCCTATGTAATCTATATTGCTCTCAACGAAGACGTCAAAGTTTCCACTCATGTACAGTTAGGATTGAGCATTTATCTGCTCATACTAACAAATAGAACTTTGTCGATTTTTAGCAAGACGTGTAGATTTGCATATTATTAAAGGTTACTCAGCCTTCTCACTAGCAGCAGGTTAACACCTATCATGTATTACTACATTTATCTTCATCAATCTATTAATTTAAAATTAGAATTTAAAGTTTTTTTACTTCATTTACCATATTCGTTCTTAATTAAGCGCACCCCCCGTTTGCACATATTAAATAATAAACAAATCTTGCTTTTTTATTGCAAATATTTCATTTACCTGGCACCACATTGTAAGACTAACACGCCAGTATACGCTGAGCAAATTGTGAAAAACACGCTGGGTGCATTGTGATTGGGGTGCACTTTTTGGACATCTCTTGTATTTTTGTTTTTGGTTGAAATTTGTTTTTTTGTAAGCGCACTGTGCTCTTATTAGAACGAATACGGTATATATGATTGCAATCCTAGTCATAGTGTTTGCATTATGATGCCACACTCTTGAGAAAGGCAAACAGATTTGTTGAAAAAATAATTAGTTAAATATTTGTAAATTGTGACAGCTGTTGCTATGAAGAAAGTACTGTCCGTGTACAGCGTGTTCATAACACTGCTGCACGGATCCTAACCCTAACGAAAAAGCATGAACATATAACTCCTGTTTTGAAAAGCCTTCACTGGCTCCCTGTCAAGCAATGCATAATATTTTCAAGATTCTAACACTTACTTTCAAATGCCTCACTGGACTTGCACCATATTACCTGTCTGAACTCTTACAACCATACTCACCACCCAGATTACTGCGGTCATCAAATAACAGATTGCTTAAAGAATTTAGATCAAGAACTATTCAAGTCTTACGGTGATAGAGCATTTAAAATAGCAGCACCTAAATTATGGAATAAACTTCCACTGTCCATTCGACAATCCAAAACTCTTGCATCCTTTAAATCCCAACTAAAGCACCATTTGTTTATAAGGAGGCCTACAAGCGTACATGAACATTTAGTGGAATTTACACTATATAAATTGTATTGTATTGTATATATACATGATGTTCTCTGTTTCACACCAGGGCAAGCACTGTGTGTTGGACGTGACTCCGAGCGCGGTGGACCGCCTCAACTACGCGCAGTACGCGCCCATCGTCGTGTTCCTCCGCGCCGACAGCAAGCACACCGTCAAGGAGCTCCGCGCGCGCTGGGCCAAGAGCTCCACAAAGTCGGCGCGCAAGCTCTACGAGCAGGCCGTCAAACTGGAGAAGTCCTACGGCTACTGCTTTACATGTGCGTTATTAAAAGATCGTTTAGTTTTGTTCGATTTGTTTATTGTATTAGAAAGATGGAAAACAAAATACAATGTATAACATTTACTAACCAGCGGTCAAACTAGAAAAGTCTTATGGCTATTGCTTTACATGTGCGTTAAAGATTATTTAATTTGATTTTATTTGATTCATTTATTTTATACAGTGAATGTCCTCAACAAGGAAATAGTGCATAATGCAAAAACTGAATAAACATATTTTCTTTGTATATATCTGTCTACTGCTTAATATTCCAAAAACTGAAATGTACATAAATATATTTATTTAAATTTCAAAGCAATAGCTTCCTGTTCACTAATGAATAAATCAAATGAATTCATTCATTTGTGAACAGGAAGCTATTGCTTTGAAATTTACAAAATATATTTATGTACATTTTAGTTTTTGGAATATCAAGCTGTAGACAGATATATACAAAAAAATAATGATTGTCAGATTCCATATACAGCATACCTGATTAACAGAACATGAATAAACATAATCGAAAATTTTCTCATGCACTGTAGTCTAATAGCTATAAAACTATAGACTACCACTTCATCTTCTAGCTTCTTGCAAGAAGAGGAACAAATACTTTTTTTAGTGCTTTTAAATGCAATTATGATGAGGTAAAATGTCAACTTTTTTTCCTGTAGATACTATTTCTCTCACTAACGGAACCCTGTGGTACAACAAATTGAAAGAAACTATTCAGAAGTCACAGCAGCAGCCGGTGTGGATGTCAGAAACAAAGGTAAATATTGTCAGGGTCTACAATAAGCACATTCTACTTGTCCGAGACAAGTGAAAATTGCTGTCAGACAAGTAAATTTTTGGACAAAGGTTCATTATATAGTTTTTAATGAAGAATCCCGAAATTCCAGTAACGTCAAATGATGTCATCACTGCGAACAAGACAGCAGAGCATGTTGAAAGCTCAGTGTAAATTGCTTTGTATTATCCTGATAAAAATTATATAATGAACCTTTATCTATCAAATTCAGAATAAATGAACTTCCATCAGTAAATCAGTAAATTCTTATTGCCAATGTTAATGAGGTTTTGTCAGGCATTCGGGATTCGAACCAATTAACTTGGATCTCTACTTGTCCGTTGGACAAGTTCATTCAAATGAATATAGAGCTCAGTGCGTTATGTTACTGGAGGGTCAATTACTGGAGCATTGTATCACATTTAGTAACTACACCAGAAATGCACTTAGTGTAACAGTGATCTAAGAGCCATGAAATCTTACTGCTTACTTATCAACCAATAAAAAATATTGCCGACCTTCGTTTCACACCATGCATAATCTGTAATCTCATTGAATATGTTTGTACTTTGTAGCCGGATGAAAATATCAAGGAAGATTTTCTGTTCCCAATGAACAATCGACTGTCTTTTGCCTCCTCACCCGAATCGGACTATGACAGTTGGTATCACAGACCGCAAAGCATGTACAATCAACAGGTAAGTCTTTGAGTATGGCAAAATGATTAAGCGGTAATTATCTAAACTATGGTTACATGTTTGAATTTATATTACGCCACCTTCCAGTCATTCTTTAATCAACTACAATGGTAATTTGGTTAAAAAATTTATAAAAACCCAGCAGAAGATATGTAGCTCTGTTTTTTTCTAGATATTAGTGTTTTCAGCAATTTTATATGAAATTAAAATATGTTGTCTGTCTTACACTTTCCATTGCACACACAGTCACTGTGTTTTAAGAATGCAGAATAATATTGTATCAACCAATAGGAATTGGTTGATACAATATTATTCTGCAGGTAAATCCAGATTCCATACTAACTCTTTGAGAGCTAAAAATTTTCCCCATCTTAACAAGATGACTTTATCAGGGCAATCTACAGTGACATATTCATAAAATGGGGAAAATTTCGGCTCTCAAAAAATTGGTTAGATTTGCTTCAAAATGAATCAATTGACATGTAGATGTGGCCATCAACACCTCAACATACGTTAGCCGGTCGTCACACGTACATTTTAGTGACGTGACGATCTGCTGACGTATGTTGATGTGGTGGCACGCGCATCAAGAAAGAAATCCCATGTTGTGTAATGTTGTGACTGCTGCAGGAGCCCGGAGACGACCCGCTGGGAGACAGTGGCCGGCCTCGCATGGTGCGCTCGTCCTCCGACCCCAGCATCAACACCCAGGACGCCGTCCCGGGCATCCCCCCGTACCCGGCCCCACCCACCTACAGAGGCTACAGGCAGTACCCCCCGGTACGCAAGGGCTTCAACGGTGTCACCTTATATAAAAAGTTTTTGGAGCTGGTCGTAGTCGTACCTTATTATATTAACCCATTACCCCTCACGTTTTATTACATGACAGCCCTTGTATCCTCGCAAATATTTGCAGCGTAGCGCGTATTAAATCTTTCCATTTGTCGGAGCTGCATTGCCAACTTTAAACTACCATAATTTCCTTAAAAATGCTCGTATTTCAACAATCTTTTCACCAAAATACAAAGCAGCCATTTTGGCTTACCCCATTCCCAATTTCACAAATGTTTTGAAACAAGCAACACATTTCCAATGGCCATGCTCGGATCGGTTAGGACTGCGGTATAATACCCGAAATTTGCAGCGTAATTTCGAATAAATTAATCACGGTAATTTAGAAAATAATTAAAAATATTTATTGGGTGTTTTTGGAATTCATTTCTATATCATATTAAAGCTTAAGCTTTTAGAAACACGAATATGTATTTCTCATCAAGATTGAACCATTATGAGTATGTCTACAACGTGATCAAACATTGAGGTTTTTCCATTTAGTGCGATATGCGCAAACATGGCGCCCGTGTAAGTGCAATTTAATGCTGTCAAATGAAACTTTTATATATTCTCTTAAAATAAAAGCTAAACATTAAAATAAATTATACATAACGATTCCTCATACGGTTTTACATATAGTAATCTACTTTTAATTACGATGGCACCGCTGCTATGCCCCAAACGAATGAATTGTGTAACGAAGCTTTTGACAGCCAAACACGTGAAATCAGCCGGCCGGTGTAGGCCAATTTGAGGGAGAGGGCCCAAGGCCAGTTTAGGCCGTTTTGAGGGGTAAAGGGTTAAAACAGAACAAATTATGAAGTCCAAAAGGTACTAAATTTTATTAAAATCACGATTTTTCGCATCTTCAATGCTTTATCAAGTGAAAAATGTTTTCACTTGATAAAGCATTGAAGATGCAAAAATTCGTGATTTCAATAAAATTTAGTACCTTTTGGACTTCATAATTTGTTCTGTTTGTGTCACCTTATGTATCGTAAATCTTCTACTACCAGCCTACCTCTATTAAACGCCCCCTGAGTTGGCAGGTGTTCTGTTTGACGGCAACCTCTAATAAACGCCTACCTCTACCTCTTGTAAAAGCATTTAATGATCAACGTGTGAGTCTGTTTCGATTTCATAATGCATTATAATGAAGCTGAATTGTGTAAAGCTTCTAAAACATCATGCATTGTTTGAAAGAAGTACGCTATGTCCTACCTACGTTATACACCGCCTACCTCCATTAAACACCCGCCTCTAATAACTGTCTTTGAATATGAAGAATATACCGGCGCATATAAATTGCTTTGAATTTATGATTTTGCTCATCCTCCTATATGTAATCTATATAACATCGGTATGTTTTGACAAATGTTTCCCATTTCTTTCTATTAAATTTTTATTCATTGTCTATTTTTGTTGTTTAGGACGGACGAGACAAGCAGCATCAGTACAGTCGGGAACGGCAGATGTCGGAAGGTACGCTGCTCATTTAAATCATTTGACCACATAGTATGCATGCTTAGTTTCAATATTTGGATACAAGTGGTATAACAATGATTCCGTGACTTTTTGCCGATAGTAGATTTCATTTTGATATTGGTTATTATGATTGGTTCATTCCCAAACCTGTTGTAATCAGAACGTTTTAGTTTGATGGCTGGTGGGCTTAATCACAGTTGCTTTCACAGGGCGACCAGAAGACCGATACTATCCGTCCTTCTATAACGATAGCCTCCCGAGGGAAAGTTACGGCTATAACCGCTCTAACATTGATCCTTACGCTACACTCACACCCAGCGAAAGGCTTCGAGGCTTAGACCAAGGTGAGGCTCAAATCTGCTCTGTTTCGCTCGAAACAATCTCTTCTGTCATACAAAGCAGCTAGATTCATAAGGGAATGGATAAACTTTGGAAAATCAACAGATTTCATTCATGGTTATTAGCCTATATTTACCATTATCCATTCTTAATGAATCCTTTTGTTGTTTTCCTGCATATAGTAGCAGTATGTCCTTTGCTTAGTTTCCAACTCAACTAATAATATGGTTTGAAGTTTGTAACTAACTGTGATGGTAATAGATTGGTACGGCATTAAAAACAAATGTAGAGTGCATGTAGTATTTACTGTCTTGTTGCTTGTTTATCCTCTACTACTTGACGATTGGTAAGAAGAAGAAATGAATAATTGTAACAATACATTTGAATTTTGTACCCATACACATGGTGTATAGTAAAAGTAATCATGAATCAAAAAATTGCTTGGATCCAGTGCTTGATTAAGGGTGAGGCTGGGTGGTCTGGCCAGCTATATTTGGGGGAAAAAATGAACGCCAACAGTTTTCAGTAATTAGTGCTGCATTGCGATTATTGCAACTTCAGGTCCTAAAATGACATGCATAAACTTACTCTTAAACTGATGTGAATAAACAAGATAACAACATAAAGAAGCACTTGATTATAATTTTTGTATCACCAATTGTTCGTACGGGTCGCAACCAGGGACCCACAAAGCCAAGACCAATAATTTGTGCAAGATGAATTAACTAATTTTAGATTTGAGAAACGGTTTCTAAAAAATAATTTTGCTTTTCTAAATCTATATTTGAAAATGTGTATTGAGCTAAATTTCTAATATGATTGAATCTTGAATTGATTGTACTTGAAGTCTTAACATTTCTAATTTAAAGTTTTTTCTATACTGCAATTAGAGCTTTTAATATACTAAAGATTTGCAGAAAATCTCTATTCTTGTAAACTTACTTGTAGAAATAGTATGTCATCAATTTTATCGTGATAATCTGCTTTTGTTCTTACCTTAGACAAATGACTGACAAGTCATTTTGTTTCTCCTGATTAGATATAGTCATGAAAGTCAAACGTATTGTCCAGTATTCATTTCTTCACATGTTAATGGTGATCCCTGCAAACAAAACACTAGTAACCCATTAAGAATTTGCATATCTATGGTGTAACTTGTATAGGTACTGATTTTGCATGCCTTGGCTGGATTTATGTTCCTTTTCTTCTCACAGTCGTGGGCAGCATGGACTACGAGCCTCATACTGCAGCTAGACATGTAGAAGTTTCTGGATCGTACGATTGGCCAGACGATTACATGTCTGACACAATGCGAACGAGGAGAATCGCAGAGAATTTAATTCCTTTTATGATGGCTCAGTCAACCATAGAGAGAAGAAGAGTTGCTCAAGAAGTCAGTCGTTATGACAACTTGCCAACTTACCAGGCCAAATTGGTGAATGTTGTAGCTCACGAACAGCAGTCATATGGCACTCAACACGTGGAAAATCTATCACCCAGATTATCTTTTTATGATGATGATGTTTTCACACCACCAAGTTTTCAAGAACCGTCATATGCAACTCAAAATTTTACAAGGTTACCTTCTAATGCACAACCTGGTCAATATTATAATGCTTCTGTGAACGATGACCATGAATTTTTTCAAGATACTAAAACACTTGCTGATGCAAATAGCGAACTAACGCAGTCTACAGAAAATATTCCCCGATCAAGATCACAACTTTTAGTGACTGAGGTCGACAAAGAGTTTAACAGAAAGATTGAAGCTTCTGCAAATGATATCTTGTTGATTGATGAAAATGAAAGTATGCTTCCTTTTGAGCAATACAAAAATCAAGTGGCATTTCGTACTTTTTCTGCTAGTAATGATTTAGTTTATGAAAACGTGACTCCTTCTAAAACATTGACTAGCAGTGCTGTGAACGTCACATTGTCTTCCTTTTCACACGATACACCTGTAAGAAGCAGCAGTGTACAAAATGCACCTAACATTTACAGCGTACAACAACAACAAAAACAGCCTAGTTTTCGAATGCTACCTGATGTAGACTCGTACAAAGTGGCAAACAATTATAGTCCGCAGAAGCAATCAGACAGTGAAAATGCTATGTTTACTCAAATGTACGAGTCACAACAGTCACCATCATTGCCACCATCAGCATATAAGAATCCAACTAACTCCAGCCTAGACACACATTCATCTAGAATAAAATCCAAGGGTCGCGACCCCGATTTAATTGCCCACGGTGTCGTCTTTCATCAATCGGAAGAAGAAATGGAGAATTGGGAAAAGCAGCAGTTACAGTCATCTAATCAATTTAATTCATCATCATCACAATCATCATCTAATGTGAACACAAATCATAATGCACACTCCAGCAAATTGGATTCTAGCAAACAATCAGACATTGATAAAATCCCAGACATCTTAAAGATTGATAAAATGTCTGTCGACTTGAAACTGTTGGCTCTAGCCCTTCAACAAGAAGGAACTGAATGCTGATGTGTTGTTTGTTTAATATTATTAACATTAGTTTGTAGATAACCCATGTATTGTAGTGCTAATTAATAATGTTCTTTTTGTAATGCTTACATTATTTGTATTGGTAATCTAGTTAATTAATCTGTGATAACTACTACGCATTTAATGTCAACACAGTTTGGTTGACTTTTTGACAAAGATTGTTTTTAACTTAAGAGCTATTGACAGTGGTGCTATTTATTCTTTAACTTGTGCTATATTATTTATTTCTTGGTCTTAAGTCTGTGGATCATAGTGTCAATTTTGTATATGTATATTATATTAACTTGCAGTAATCATCTATAAATGTAGTTATGTACATGGCTGATGTAGTTTATGTAGTATCATACTTAGAAATACATGGTTTGATTTCAACACTTACAGTACAAATTTCTCCTACAATACTCTTCATGTGATAGGCTTTATTTTGTAAGATATTTCGCACAAACCCCAAACTATTTTCAAGGACGGCGATTCGAAGATCCTTATTCGGACAGAGCATTGCACCAGCACCAACCTCCACGATCTCCAGGCTTACACAAGTCGCCGTATGATCAAAGAGATAACGAAAAACGTCTGTCAGCCATGGAGCGCCTCAAACCAGGTTACCCAGCTAATGGCACCATCGACAGAGGTCCACCAAAGTCTAGTCTCGGTGGAGAAAACACTCATAGTCTGGACAGAAATAACCCACGGGGCTACATGACTCCTGGAGAAAACACGTATTATGCGTACAGAGTGGAGCAAGGTCCTCTTGACATGGAGAAGAGAGTTGTGGAAGGGAAGGTACGAGATTTGCATAAATGAAATACATTGTAAAATATGATAATTATCATCATTTGCTCATTTATGATTCCTTTTCCAGTGTTGATTTCATATGCCAACATTCTATTTTCAGCATTTTGCAGAAGATTCGTCATACAGTGGTGATTCTTATACAAAATATACGCTTAATCCTGCCAATAAACATGATGATTCAAAATTGCGAGACAAGTTCGGAACGACCCAACTCCCGTTATCTACTACAATAGATCGTAAAATTGATCCATATCAATTCACCAGAAGTACCACTCGTGACCAAAATAAGGTCCCGTCGAGTTTTAAATACAGGTATGTGAATTTACTCATGAAGATAATGTATTTTATTTATTTTTTAAAAGAAGTACCTGTGCTTTCATATTCACTGCTGCATTCACCACAAGATTTATTTGATGATTTTAACCTTTGAACGGTTTTATTTAAGAGTCTTGTGTTTTCATCATGCATCAATTTCACACTTCCAGAATGGAGGATCCTGTTACTGGTTCTCCTTTAGCTGATTCTAGTCCTACAAAGTCAGTGAGGAGTCCTTCGTCATGGTCTAAAGCTGAAGAAGACAACCGGAAAGCGAAATCAGAAACCACTCTGTATCCAGACGCTAATGAAAACTCTTACACTACCAAATCTGTGCCAAATCTGGACGACATTGCAACGCCTGATGAACAAAAAATAAGGTAGACTTGAAATCAAAAACTTTTTTCTCATTGTACTTGGCTCCTTATTTTAAGACAAACTAACCTTTTGTCCTATAATTTCATTCAATCTGGTCAATACGGATTTCCATAAAAGTTACATCGCCTGTTGCATAATTAGACATGGCAATTCAAAAATCATAGCTTGATGGTCAAAATTCTAATGTAAAGGAGAAATTTTGTCATTTATGCTGAGGATGTGTCCATGACACAAAATATATTCAATAAATCTTTGACTTAAAATAACGTCTATATAGTAGCAATGTTAAGTTTTTGTGTATTATTCAGTATCATTTAAGGAAATGCAGTAATTGAAAATTGTCAATGTAATATTTTGTCTACGTTTTACATTTTGTGTTTTAGAAACTATTCACACTATGATTTCCCTGCACATGAAGATCCGCACCATCAACGTCATCGATATTTAGAAACGCATGGTGACTATGGAAGGATCTATCCAGAGGGACCCCCGCGAGAATCTCAGTACACACAACCACCGCCCAAACCGGAGCGATCATATCACGCTGCATACAACAACCAAACCTACATGGATCACAGGGAGCTTGCGAGGTTCGATTGATATATTTTTTCAATTTGACAGTATTATAGCAATATCTAAACACAAAAGTATTTACCGGTAATAGGAATATGCAGCCTTAGTAGGGCTTACCACAGATGTAAAAAGTAACCCACATATCAAGTTGTACATAGACATAATTAGTTATGAATTATATTACTAATTACATAATTTACTTTTTACTTCAGGAAACATCCACAAGGAAAGGAAGCATACGCTCCAGAATCAACGTTTCCCAATTCAAGGTAAATGATGCATTCTTATTCTAAGCGGGGATTTTTCTTATATGTAAATAATCGGTGTAAATGTATATAATCACCCTTCTGCTTTGCTTTTGCTACAACCGGCCAATACGCTAATGATAAATAACGATGAATTATAGCTAAGTACATGCCTACGTCTGTCATGATTGTAGCCCCAGATGAAATTTTTTTTAATACTAACAGAATTCTGGCCACTGACACAGAATGCACTGGCCCGAACTAAGCTTTAAGTGGCCCAGGGCTATCGGGCTATCACTAACATTCAGCTGTGGTTTTACTCACAGCTGATAGGTGCATGTGATTTATGTACTGATATTATGGACTGTGATAAAAATCGAATGATATTAACCTGCTAAATTGTGCAAATCTTGAAAGCAATTTACTAATATTTTAATGAGGATGATAATTAATTCTTATCATGAAAAACGGGAAAATATTACGCTACATATATCTAGACGCCTGAGAATAACTTTATAGTAGTGCATGTAAATTGTATATAGTAATTCCATAAAACTAATGAATATAAATATATCAAAGTAACCTATTTATTCCAGATTTCCAAGTAAAATAATCCATAGATGTTAAGCAACCATTGATTTTTTACGGACAGCCTGTAACATATCTAACCTAATCAATTAATTGCATGTGATTGCCTGTGATTGTTTCATGAACCTACAATATTACACCTTCCTATTAATCATCGTAATCATTTGCATGTTACCAACAGTGATTCACATCCCTCTCAATATGGCTTTGAATCTTACAAGAAACTGGTGACACCTGGCTTCTATGGAGCTAAGAAAACCAGAGAATCAAATAATAATGACACCAGGTACATTCATATCATGTAATGTTATGTAAATGATCTGTTAGTCTTTTGTTATTAATGCTATTAACAAATAACACGATTAAATTTACATGAAATCATGAAATCTTTTGCAATTTTCCGTTAATTTGTAAGTCAATTACCAAAGGAAAATTTAAAGCTTACATCTGCCATTTATGTTTGCTGTAAAGATGACAAGCAAACTCTTCTATTAGTGCTTTGAACAACCCATATTTTTGGAAGCTGTTCAGTTGATAGAAGACCAGTAGAATTTGTTCCGATTTTTTTGATAAACCGATATTTGCTTTGCCATAATTTTAAAGACATAGTGTATAATTCATATGCATTCCATATACATTGTATATAGTAGACATTGATTTCAATAAAAAAAAATAATCTAGTCATGTAATTTCTGTATATACTAATACTGTTGTTCATGCACATTTGGCTTAGTATGAAATTATTTTGATAAACATTGATATTTGATTGATAGGATTTTTTATGTATAAAGTATACATCTACTTGTATCTTTTTTTTTCAGAGGCCATATGGACAAAAGAAATAGTGCATTTGAATCATACAAAAAACCTATGACCTCAAATATTTCGCAGTTAAGAGAATCTGAAAATGTGTTTCCCAGAAGGTAAGTGGCATTGAAATCAGATTTTCTTTTTATTAATAATAATGTATTTTATTTGCATGTTAAGTTACTGATTAGACAAGGGCCCCGCAGGTGCCCGATGGTTAATCAGAATTGTATGAGAAAATGAACATGGAGATCAGCGTTAAGTATAAATTGCAAAGACATTTAAATGTGCAAAATAATATTGGAATAGGGTGCCCTTGGGCACACGAATCTCCAATAAATCTGTGTAATTTCAGCAAAATTCACCTTAGAAAAATTGTTGGTTTTAAATCATAGTACGCACTGACGAATTTCCGTTTCGATTTCATCTCATGTAATCGAAAAACTCCAAATGTTTGTTTTCGATTATATAATCACTTTAATTTCCTGCTCTATTATCTATTTGTTTGTTGTTAATTGTGATATATGGTAAAGGCTAAATTGACTTCTAGACTTCTATAAACTTTTTTAAAGTGCCAAAATTCATTGCCATTTTAGGGAAGGTGTTGACACTGAAGAGAATCATACTGTTGTTGCGACAGCTCGAGGTGTTTATGACAGTAATGGTGGTGTACTAGAATCTAACGACACCGGAGTAAGCATTATCATTCCGAAGGGTGCAATTCCTGAAGGCGTGCAGCAAGAAATTTACTTCAAAGTTTGTCAAGACAACAGCATTTTGCCACCGCTTGACAAGGAGAAAGGTAACTTGTATTGATGTACAATGAAACATGTACTGTATTTTTATAACGAATGTGTTTCCATGGCTAGGTTGTTGGACTTTTGGACTCCTGGACCCATGACCAGAAGGTGGTGGGGGCAATTGCTAGTAAGTCTAAGGCAGAAACGAAGCTGAGTGAGAGATCAGCCCCATAGCCACTGGAGCACAGCCAGTCTCAGCATTTACATGGTCTTTTCAATGGACCGTTCTTGGAAACATAAGTTGTAAATGTAAAATTCATGGAAAGAATAAGATAGAACCTCTCTATTAGGACCACCCGTGGAACTGACCTCAAGTGGTCTCAATATACAGGTGCTCTCTCTACTGAGGTTCATTTTGGTAGCTTTATGAAGCTTTGGGACAGAGAAAAGTGGTCTTATTATAGAGGTGGTCTCAATAAAGAGGTGGTCTCAATTAGAGGTTCCACTGTATTTAAAAGAACACTTATCTGTGTTGCAGGAGAGACGCTTCTGAGCCCTTTGGTGATGTGCGGCCCGCATGGTCTGAAGTTCCTCCAGCCTGTAGAACTGCGTCTTCCTCACTGCGCATCTGTCAATCCAGATAGTTGGTCGTTCGCTCTCAAGTCCAGCGATTCTCCGACAGCTACTAATGGTCGGTGAATCAATTTTAGTATTTATGGATTGTATATTGTACATAAACTTGTTCATAATATTCAATTTTATTTTAACTTTTCACAGTCTGATAGCAACCTTATGGCTGACAGTGAGCGTATTATATACTTTTACGTGTTTTTTTATATGTATAATGCTTAATTTCATCACAGACACAGAATAATATAGCCTTATCAGCCTCATGTGAAATGCACAGGGTCATGATCAATCCACTCCATAAATGACCACAGTATGCTTGGAACCAGAGATAAAAGTACTAAGAGTCCAACTCCACTGGATGGAATGTGGTTGTTGGCCCTACGGTACTGCCCAGTACAGATTCTAAGCTCAAAATGGCACTATCTGTTAAATGCATGTAGTACTTCAGTGAATGACATGACTAATATTACTGGTGACGATGAGTTCTTATTACAAGCATGCCAAGTGGGGAGGTCTGAATCCTAGCTGGTCCAGTATTACGTAGAGGCTAAAACTAGTGTTCTCTTATGGAGACCACTGTCACACTTCTTTCATCAATTATTCATCGCTTGTATTTTGTGCTTTTTTCAGTTGGTCATCAAACCCAGTGGCAAAATATGACTTTAGCAGGACTTGATGGAGTTTCCCAAGGAAGAGTTGGTAAAAACAGTGTTTCTGTGCTTGTCGATCATTTTTGAAGGTTATGCTGATAACCATGTGAAAGATTCTTGACAACAATTTTATTGAATTGTTATATTGAAGACAAGAAAATCACAACTATGTGTTTTTCAAATGGTGCTATAATATAATTCTTTTGCTCGTAGGACTGTACAAATGAACTTGAAATTACAGACATTTAATATTTGTAATCAAGCAGCATTAGAACATATGTTGGCCCGTGTACTTAAGATGTACTTTCTCCTAAATGTATGCTATGATCAGTGGACTTATTAATAAAGTGCCTTCTAACAATATAGTAGGAATGGATATGAAGTTATACAAACATACCAGAATCAGAATATGTTAAGACAAAAATAATAAGAGCCTTTAGCGTATTTCACTCGATTCATCGTCATAACTGAGTTGTGTTCTTATATTCTGATGCTGATAACATTGTAACGTTGTATGAAATGTGCAGTGTAAAATAAAGTTTGTTAATAGGTGATCATCCATAGCATATAGAAATATAACTTACCCATTGTTACAGAGCTTAGCTCAACCAAAGTTCACACTGCTTTATTCTATCCTATGACAAATTGCACAGTAGACTGGGATGTCATTGCAGCGCCCAAGACATTTTCTGAAAGCATCACATCTTTTTCTGTATAAAATGTATTAATCTGAAGTAAATGTAAATTTTATGGCTTATAGTCTTTGTCCGTGGTAAGCAGGATCGAATGACTTTATATTCACACCAGGTCATTGTAAAACTATCGTTCTCAAATGCCATATAATGAGAGCTCCTTGATTTTTATTTCAAAACTTTGTAGTTGACGTGCAATGATTGATGCCATTTCTTTTCAATAGAATCTAATATCTATGGACACACTAGTTTTTAGTAATTTTGTAAACAAGTGGCAAAACTTGAGATTAGAAGTATAGATTATTGAAATGACACTTGTTAGCTGTTGAATTGTTGCTCTTGAATGTTCATTTTGTGCTGTTTTTCTATTGAATTTTTGTAAGAAATTGAGCAATAGATTCTACCGTTATTTCATGTAGAAGGGATATGAATTTAAAAACTTATTAATTGCAATAGATGATAAGGTTTTAAAAGACAGTATTGTAGAGACTAGTTATTCTGTGTATACAAAATAATGGACCCACATTGCAGGTAATACATTTACTTTTTGTTACAAGCAATGCACTTTAATATCAATAATAACATGTTCATGATAAACTTATTGTATACATGAAAAGAAAGATCGCATGATTACCTTTACTAAAATTATTTTCATTTAATTACTGCAAAAAAATATTTTATGTGGTCACTAGAGTTACAGCAATGGTAGCTTTATGGGTATGTAAGGTAAATGAGCCATCTTGTTTGCCAGTACAGGTTACCTGTATTTATTTAAGAAAAAATGTTTTTAAAATACAGGTAAAATTTCACAATATAGCAACCAAATTATTAATATTATGGTTGGCATGTTGAACATTTTTGATTTAATATGTGCCTATGGTTTCCAACGTTTTGATGCATAATAAGCAATACTTTTATCCATGGTCACACTGTAATCAATTAGTAATCATGTAAAATTTAATGTTTATAGATGATCGCTAATGGTGTTTCAAAGGTGCTATATCTTTATATTTGTTATATTTTACATGTTTATACTGTATTATGATTGTGTAAATGTTATTTGACTGAATAGCTTTTCATTTGTAATGAATAACTATTTTTATTTGTTCATAAACTTTTAGTTGTAGAAAAATGTGCCATAATACTAATCAAATTGTATAAATGTAAATGTATACTTCAATCAAGTAACTGTTTACTGTTGCAAATAAATTAGAATTGTAAATTATAAATTTATTTTGTATGTTTTCTATATTTTTTATTTTTATAACAAAACAACAATGTTAATATGTTTGAAAAGGCAGTAGTATTATTACCATTAGAACTTGTATTTAGATGTGAATTACTTTTTGTTTTATCATTGTAATGAAATATTTATCATTGATTAAAAATAAATAAAAACGCTTAATAATATATTGATTATCTGTTTGTGTTTGTGTGTTAATTAGTTCATAACTATTATTGATCGTGTCTGTTATTGGTTTAAATATTATTACATGAAAATATATATACATTACTTAATTCAATGGGTCATAGTGATAAGGGGTTTTTGCTACACAAAAAATACTATTTAATACCATATACAGATACAGATACAGAAAGTTTGACTTAAAATCAATTTACAATCAATTTATTTTTAAGAAAAAACACCATCTTGTCAATATGTTTTAGGAGTAATTTTTCTTTTGAGATTATAGTAGACTTTATTGTTTGGTTTCCATATAAGTAACGTTCCTTTCATTTTACCACATTTTGTTTCATGGGTAGGGGTAATGAGTGGTGGATCTTAGTGATTTCACCATACAGGTGGTCCAGCTGTGGTCAATTGCCTCGGGGAGTCAATTGCATGGTCCATTTATAGTGTATGTAGTCAGAGGGATTAATGCCCACCCTACTTTGAATTAGTCTAAGTCATTGTGAATGTTGACCTTTTAGCATAAACTATATCAGTTTTAGTGGTTACGTAGGTTTTATTAAATCAGCTTCTAGTAGAAAGCCCACTGACTGGCAGTGTCAAGAATTTATGAGTCAAACGGGGAGTCACCTATTATGACGTCACGAAAATAGCAATAGACCAATCGCATTGTTCTATTTCATCACGTGATGACCTATTTCCGAGCCACGAAATATTTATTGGAGGTTGTGAAGACGGAACCCAACGTTTGAGGAGAAATTCTACTGAAAGGAGTACTTGTGGTAAGTTAAAAATCTCTACATTTGTCGATGATAACAAAGGGAAGTGATTTAGATGAAACTTATACAATTATGATCGTAGGTTAGCTTGTGTTAAAGGTGGTTATCAAGGAGAAATTGATAAAGACGTCGCCATTTTGGCTGGTCAAAAATTAAAGGTCTACGTGGTGATTTAAAAGGATTGCATAAAGGTGTACGAACATTTTGACTAATATCTTAGTATGTTAAGTATTGCCTTAATTATAAGCAATAAATACAAGAATTCGTTTTGCTTCTCTTATTGCCTCTTCAACAATAGTAGTCTTTGTTTTGGAAACAAAGAAATATTTTTAACTGGACCAAAATTGCGAAGTCATGGAACGTGGAGCATCGTAATTATCTTGTCCCCTTCTCTGCGTATCATAGAAACATTTGGTTTGAACGACTCCGAATCTAGGGGTAACATTTCCTTTTAATTTTTCAGTTACAAAGTTACGAGAAGTTAGAGAGGAGCCAAAATGGATCAAAATGGCAGTAATCAGAATCTGACTCATTCTAATCTTTGCCGGAGTGGATGTGGATTTTATGGTAATCCAGCATTTGAAGGGATGTGTTCTAAATGCTACAAAGATTCAGTGAAGCGTAGAAACCAAAACCCCAGTCCCACACAGATTTCAGGCCGGATGACGCCAGCTGACTTTGGTACGTATATTTATATTATCAACTCTGTCAAAAAGTTCAATGACTCGTAGAAGAAACTTTATCCCAAATTTAGAAGAAATACAAACATTATATCATAAAAGCTGATTGGAATATGGATATTCATATGTATGAGCCAACCCCTTTCAAAAATCTTTTCATTCTTTATTTGTAGATCTATATTTTTATTGTAGAAAAAAAATCTTAAACGATAACCAATAAGCATAATTTAGGGTGATTTATAATTACTTCGCAGTAAGATCTTCACAAATAACCCTGGGTACTCGATCATGGAGTAGTAAACTGGCAGGTACAACTTTCTGTTGCCCCATCTAATATGTGTACATAGAAACAGAAGGTACGACATGTGCATGTGGTAGGCTACTGCTTAATAGTTAAACAACAAAATTTCTTAAGGCAAGAACATATTACATTATCAACTGCAGTTGCAGATCCAAGGGGGGTGGGGGGGTCGCTTGGGGCCCGGGCCCCCGGTTCCTCCCTAAGATGGAAGGTTTTGATAAGGGTTGACCCAAGCTTGCGCATCCTGAGGACGAGTAAATCTTTTGGGCATGATGTCCCATTATACTTTTTAGTTCACATGATAACAATTATGTCAGGTTGGTATATGTCATGTGCCTTTGGCACTCTTTAAACGGTTCTGGACCCCCTATTCCTCTAAATCCTGGATCTACCACTGAACTAACTGGCCACCTACTTAAATGTGTATTTTCTCAGAATTCTTAAGTGACTGACAAAGGGTAGCTGGTTAGTACAAGAGTCAAAGTAGATATTCATGGAAATTAT
Source organism: Streblospio benedicti (assembly GCA_019095985.1). Taxonomy (NCBI): domain Eukaryota; kingdom Metazoa; phylum Annelida; class Polychaeta; order Spionida; family Spionidae; genus Streblospio; species Streblospio benedicti. The sequence continues at coordinate 57,347,503 of CM032664.1, read as the reverse complement.
TCTCTTTCATGTCTTTTGAAGTGTTGCCCGACTAATGAGACTGCTTACCATGAAAGTACCATGCACACTTAACACGTATAATTCAGACAAATTACTCCGTGTGATTTCCGTGTTATAATCGGGTATGATACTGTCCGACTTGGGTCAGGTTTAGCCCCTCGATACTTGAGATAAAAATTTTGTGCTCGTGAGGACAGAGTAAATGTGATCTTTGTTGAAGCAACGGCGATGTCACTTCATTATAATTTTTAGTTATGTTCACATGATAACAATTATAGTAGAGATATAAAAATTCACACTTAACTGCTGTTCTCGGCATGCTGTCGTGGTCTTCAGACTGACATGTCGTATGTATGTGGTGGTTTAGTTTTAATAATAGTAGTAATTGTTTTCATTACATTTCAATAGTAATGCCGTCAACTGTACCTGAAGCGACAGCTATTGATAGAGCCGTGGAGATGATGGCTGAAACAAGTGTCCAGACCGCCACCCCCACCGTACCATCTACCTCAACCTCAGAAGATAAAAAAGCAGACAAATCTGAAGGTATAGTTTTACAGATTTGTTTATACATATTCTTTTGCAAAGGGCTCTTTTGTGAGACTTATCTTTGTTTTGTCTATGAGTAAGTACGTTCCAATGTTATTGTATCGTAATAATTTATGTCTTTTGTATCGTAATAATAATCTCTGAAGCACATTAAATTGTTGACAAATTTGACATTCATTGTAATTTACACACTTCAGATTCAAACACAGCAGCAGCAGCTGTTTCCTCCAATGGCGAAGGATCTGAAGATGGTGAGAAGGATAAAAAGCCCCCAAAGAAAAATCGCTGTCACACTTGCAAGAAGAAGGTTGGCCTTACAGGTACACATCCCTCCTATTTAATGATTTGAAAGCAACACTTCATACTGATAATAATGAACTTTCACCTGATCTAGAATACGTAATGTTATCAGAGTTGAAAATACATGGCAAAAAGTTGCCTGACATCAGGACAAGTAACTATAAAAAGTTACTTGCCCTGAATGTAAATTACTTGCCCTTACAATATGCAAAACAGGTGTGAGGGCGTCTTCACAATATTGATCTAATTCTTGTTCGTTGTGCTATAGGATTTGAATGCCGTTGTGGAGGCCTTTACTGTGGACTTCACCGCTACTCCGACAAACACCAATGCACGTTCGACTATAAGGAATTGGCACAGCAACAGATTAGAAAAGCTAATCCTGTAGTTGTAGGTGAAAAGATTAACAAGATTTAATCATTCTGGTTGCTGGCTGCTGTAAATATAAAGGACTGACATGCAGTGGTCACATTGTATTCATTGTCATTTTTGCCTGGTCTCTTTGAGGATGCTACAAGGTGAATTATGTAGCAATTCTTAAATAACGGATACCAGTGCTTTTGGTGAAAACCTGATTTGTTAATGGATACTAAGCCTGGATATTTTTTCTTCGTATGAATGGGAGTGATTTTAGTCTGAGTCAATTTTCAATGGTTCGATTTGCTTGTGGGTAATCTTGTTGATTTAAATGTTGCACCTGGTCTTACTTGCATTAATTATGTTTTGATTTTTGCAAGACCACCATGTTTATTTTATATAGGAAAATTTATGCATGAGGGTATGACAGATGAATGTTGAATGAGCCCAATGTTTTAAGAAATGTCTGGCCATTTTGTTTATGCAACCATATTTTATGGATAGATAAATGGTTAGTAGTGAATGGTGTAATAGTCCGTCACGTTATAGAAGACATTTTTTAGATCAAAATTTGTTTTTTGTAATTTTCGGTGACTTGTTTTTTCCACTGAATTAGATCATGTGTAAATGATGGTTAATCGTGTGATTTTTTTTTCCCCACAATGAATTTTCACTGTTTAGTGGGTCAGTTTCAATGTGTGGTTTGACTCTATATCCACGTAATCCCATTACTTTAGCAAGCATTCTAATATATGCTAGCTGTAAATCTTAACATCTTGACGAGTTTTTAGTTCAAAGATTTTAATGAACTGTATTTGTGATGTATTATTAGGTTCTACACGTGTGTGCAAAATATGCATGTAATCGTTTTCTGCTTGAACTTGGCCATGTATTTAACTTCTCAAGTATAATACTGATTACATAATGCTAGTTAAATATAGCGTTTTAAGGTATTGTTATTGTAGTGGTTAAGGGATTATTATTGGACAATAATTGGAGTCTTTATTTTTCTTCTGTTTTTGTAGTTTTAGGATGCTGCACATTATATTTTTGCTGTTGTGTATTGCAACATTGTGTATAATTGATGTTGTTTGTTTAAAAAATTCATTTAACCACAGAAAACCACATTTAACAGAATTCATTTATTTTGTTTGTTTTATTTTATTTCTAATATCTTGTATTATTTGCTATTTGTAAATCTGTTTACAAACTTACAGCAGATATTCCCAAGAAAATCATGTGATCATTAATGGAAAAACCAAGATGTTACTGTTGTTTTCTAGTGTTTCCATAGCTTAGGTTGTTATTTATCACAAATTTTGATTTATTGTGTACACTTGGCTAAATAATGATAGCTATCTGTAGTCAAGATAATTAAAACCAATGTTACAAAGATTTGTTTCTTCCCTCACACACTCGCATTGTAAGATAACTTGCATCAGAAAACTAACGTCTTGATTAGGCCACCATACTATTCTTGTAAACATATTGCATGTACATCCTTCATGGCACCATCTTCATTGGCCAAAATCACCAAATGCTGTTCATTAGGGAATTTATGAATCTCCATT
>CM032664.1:57318166-57338561 GCA_019095985.1 Streblospio benedicti | reverse complement strand
TGACTATAACTCTTATGATATATTGCTCCCTACATGGTTGAGCCCTCTTCATAGACACCCCATTCCAAACTTGAAACCATCAATGTGTGTGTGTGTGTGCATGCGTGCGTGCGTGCGTGTGTGTGTTGGGGGTGGGAGGGTGGGTGGATTAAAACATTAAAAAATAAATCATGTCCATGCAAATATCTTTTAGAAAAAAACAACAATTCTATCAATTTCACAAGTAGAACAGCAATAGTCCAATCAATTTTACAAACAAAATGCTCATTTTTTTGCGTGTAAGATCAGCATTTTCATATGGCCTTACCATTCATTTTTGCAGCTTTACGGGCAAGCATCCACCATTCATCAAACTCTAGAATGGTCATTGTTTCAATGAATATCATTTATATGAATAGTATGTTTGGAATTTAATGTTTTTTGCTAGGTGTGGTGTGTCTATTCAATACTTAATAAGTTTTATGTGCTATCAGGCCATTGCAATGGTCTCCATCACAATAACCGATTTTAAATATGCTCTACGCGCCGGTGTTTGCGCCGTGACTATACTCGCAAAAGCGGTGAATGTTTGAAAATCCGCCCTGAAAGAAGGGGCGGGCCGTCCTTTTCCTGGGGCCGGCGCGCATCTCCGCACGTAGAGTGTGGGCAATTGAGGCGGGATAGTGATGTTGCGGGAATATTCGTCGGCGCGCCGTCCTGCAATGCACGTTCGCAAAAAGCACACGGGTGGACAGAGAAGAGATTGCTCTACGCGCCGGTGTTTGCGCCGTGGTTGTACTCGCAAAAGCTCCTGTTTCCCTCATCCAGCGACGGTGCGCTGCCCCCTCGCTCCCGCCCTTTTCAGTTCGTAAGCCGACCAAAAAACCCGCCTGTTTCACTCATCCAGCGATGGTGCACCCTCGCAGGTTACCACGCCTCGTGCAGCTTCCCCATCCTCACACCTCAGACCGAGCTGATAATCAAACCTCGTAAATCAAATTAATTGATTTTGACAGCTCAAGGTCACGCCCACCTGCACTCCGTGACCCCGCACCGTCTGGGCAGTGACCTTGAGCTGTCAAAATCAATTAATTTGATTTACGAGGTTTGATTATCGCCCATCCATACTACTCAAATCATATACTATACACTATATACTTATATACTATATACACATAAACCTATTTGCAAACAACCTATTTGCACAGAAGCAAGAGGCAAAAGATTTAGCCGAAAAAGAAAATATGGAAAGGATGATGATCAGAGAGAAGAAACGGTTGGAAAAACTAGAAAGATTGAAAGAAAAAGATGATAAAAAGAAAGTAAAGAATGTCAAATCCAACAAAAGACAATTTTCAAACTAAATGAATACGAAAAAAATCTACCATTCCTGTAAGTAGTAAGTGTGGCAAGAAAGGATCATTGAAAAGAAAAATCAACTTTGAATTGGAGGCAAACGTGATGCAAAACATGTCCAAAATGTGATTTAGGAGAAATTGTTTCTGGTAATCAAGATGTATTTATAGGGTGCTATGAATGTTCACGTTGGTTTTAAAAAAAGCTAAAAAAAAACAGGAAAAAAAACGATGGATGGTTCATTTATGAACAATCCCTTATTGAAGACCAAAAAATGTGCAAAAAAGGTTACAACCTATCACGTTACTATACACCATTGTTGAGCCCTTGAGCTCCCCAACGGTATCTTTAATTTGTGGTCATGAATGACCGCAGATCACCGTTTTGATTATTCACTTTCTGAACTATTTCTAAACCTATTTACATGATTTGCTCGTTAAGAACGTTCATTCTATGTTCCAATATACCACGTGGGCCACATACACATCAGCGTCAGATTTTTATCCCTGGCAACCAATAACCTGCTGCTGCTCCCCGACCCCGCTCTCCGCCGCTTGTTGGCTCCGCCCACCGCCTCTGCTGCCGTCGGTATAAGATTCAGTGACAGCGACGTCACCGCCACCAGCAGCGGACGCTCAACCAGCGACTGCTCATCACGGTGACAGAACACAGACGGATTACTCGGATATTTGAAATGAGAGACAGTGTAGTAAGTAAAGCCGCCCGCCTCGTGCGGTGGGGCCTGGTCGTGCTGCTGGGACTAGTGGTGGCATGTAAAGCTCGGTGTTCATTCTCGGACCACGCGTCTGATGCCACGATCATCCGGATGTACTCATGTGGACTCACAACAGTCAATACGGCCGAGCTCACACGATTCACCAACCTGCAGACTTTGAATATGTCCTTTAACCAACTCACCACATTCCCCGACCTCTCCCCAGTGGGAACCACACTGAAGGCACTCAGACTGAATGGTAACCAAATCACAGACATCAGCGATGACATGCTTATTCAGCTGACAGCATTGGAACATCTGAATCTGGAATACAATCGTCTCCCTACATTCCCTAATGTCTCCGCATCAGGCAGCACATTGAGGGGTCTCCGGCTGTATGGTAACAAAATTACACACATCAGCAATGACGTGTTTAACCATCTAACAGCATTGGAAGGACTGAGTCTCGGTGGAAACCTGAACCTCACTAGCCTACCACATCCCGCTCACATGAGAAACCTTATGGTGCTCTACATGCCTGACACAGGCATTTCCCACCAGCCGCCGATCCTGCTCGAGAACATTGCTACTTCACAGCTATACTTGGAGAGAAGTGTGGATGTCTGTCTGTGTGAAAATGCCTGGCTCAAACAGGAAGGTCCCAACATGGCTGTTTTCTCTTATGATGATGCCGAATGTGATGGCCACCCCTGGTCGTCCATGACCACGCAAGACATGCTCACCAAATGTGCACACCAGAGAACACAGGAAACCAAACAGTTCGCACGAGCCAAAGCAGTCCCACCAAAGACGTCACTGTCACCATTCCTTTTGCATTCGTTTGCGCATAACTCCAATAAGATTAAATGTACGGAGATATGTATGGACACCCCGGGATGTGTGTCCTTCTACTGGAGGCGTCCGCAGACTGGATCTGGTGATTGCATCATTATCGCTCCCGGGAACAGCATCGGTGTGTCGTCCGTGCCTGAGGGAAACCTCCCAGTCTGGATGTATTATGCCCTTACCTAAGTCAACTCAACTTATCTTAGTCAACATACATACTGAATTTTGAATAGGATGTGCCTCAATGTCATGAATACGCAATAATATGAATAACTGCAAAAGTAAATGTGAATAACAATGAAAGTATGTACTAAAATCCTATACCAAAACTTGAAGTAATCAAGATTTGATGACAAAAGAGAACAATAAGAACGGACTTTTAATATTCAGTTACGGAAGTCTCTTATAACACTACATGTATATTATCAGAGCAAGTATGGTTTATATTATAATATATATTCCCAATATAAAGAGCTTAATCATGGATCAATATATTGTATTACTGATATGGTGGTTATATTTATGGTTATATATGGTTATATAGAGTAAGTGTGGTTTATGCTGTAATATAATATTTAAAGTTGTTAATTAAATCATGTTGATGGTTATATTTTCAAATCTTGTGTGGTGTATATTGTAATATTTTATGTTAATCAAATTATGCTGTACTCGTATAACCTTTAAAGACGTTCCAAAGTAATATTCAGATTTTGAATGGTGTCTAAAGCAGACAATGATGCTGGATAACAAGTTTGTAAATTCCCAAGATGTAAAGAAACACCTTACTCGTGGATTTCATCATCACTAGCCCGAGAGCTGGAAGTGGCATCGGCGACCTTGACTCTCAATAGGCTGATGGGATGACTGTCCATCATTCTCAATAGTCTGACAGCATCCAGTGCAGAGATAGAATCGTTTGACAATGATCTTGTGAAAGACAGAAAATATTTCAAGAACTCTCCAGTTTCCAGCTCAAATAATCCACGTGTGGCCACGGAATTGTAGTTTCAAGCACTCATAATAAAGACAAATTTGTTTCTCTGAACGTTGGAATGGGGACATTTCGGATAATATTTTGCAAGTCATGTAATTTCACAAGCTATATTACGCTTAACGTTTGCAGCTGTTGGATTATTTTTTATTTAGATCATGGATTCTATACATGGCATGGTCTTTTCTTAGTTATTGTGTTTTCTGTTAATGCTATTCTAAGGTATCTCATTAGAGCTTTTTAGAGCTGAAAAGCGTTAATAAAATCTTTAATTTTAGGACTTTGAAAAATATTGTGATACCTTACAATAGCATAGAAAAACACAATAACAAAAAGACTATTTCATTGTTTGTTGTAAATATCACATATACCATATACCTAGTGTGATCTTAAGACTGTATTTGTCTTTTACATGATGTTTGTATTTTCGGATATAGAGTGGTTTATGTTGTAATATTTAATTAATTAACTCGTGTTGGTGAGTCACTCATCAATTAATAATGATAAGGATAAGGATGGTTTTATTTAGGACATACATCCATATTCACAAGTGAATAAATGTAATTAATGTACCGATACATATATACCTTAATAAAATCTCTGCTACGCCAGGACAGTGTGAAGTGTGATGTAAAATGTATCAATTTCTAAATGTGGTATCTTAGAGTTTGATTATAAATCGGTCGGCAGATTTCTATATAATTGAATATAATCGTAAATAACATTTTCCTTTGTATATATTGAAATATGCATATACCTTGCATAGACGTAGAATAATTGTTGCACTTTCCACATTATTCTGAAATATCATTGTTTATAAAATGAATGTCTACAATGTTACAATTAGTAATGTTAATAATTTGTATTCATTGTTTTAATGTCTAAAAGCATTTTGAATTAATATATTGGATATCTTAAATTGTGTGTTATTATTTCTTTGGACTCTTCACATCATCAGTCTACAGCGATCTCTTTTACACAGCACATATATTCAGTGTTAGACTAATAAATAAAGAATAATGACAATAATAAATAATAGACTCCAATAACTTGCGAATCGGACAATCCCGAAATAAATTTACCCACTTGGACCTATCATTAAGATGGTACGACCTTTTAACAGGGCACATGTACATGTATATGCACATACCCATATGTATACCAAGTTCATTCACATAGACCAGTATATAATACGTTTTAGACATCATATATTTACTCCATCATACAGTTTTAATTGTGATAGTGCTCTTGTATGGTTATTGTTTACTTAGATCAATTCTTGATAAACACTAGGATAGCATAAAATTATACTTATAACCGAACCCTCGCTCTATGTTATTATACCGCTGTGTTGTTAGTTGATTTCCGAACTGATTTTTTGTTAGCCAATGACATAGGCACACGTATCGGTCTGATTCTGTGATTGTCCTTAATGTGAGGACTTTGAGCTTGGGCCTTGATTAAACCTTATTTATGCTTTATTCATTAATAGCCAAAAGTCACAAATATTTAAGAGATGAAATAGTTATACACGTACTTCTAGCAATACAGTACTCTTCCAACAAAACTTTTTGGTTGCCATAAAGTTTGATGAAATGTGCTCTGCTCCACGGCGGAGTATTTTTGTGTGTCAATTACTCTGATACTCAAATGAAAGGCGACACTACAGCGAATGGAAAGCGATCTGCAATCACAGGCCAATTTGCTATATGCAATCACAGGCCAATACTTATAACCCCACGGGACTCGCACCGATGACCTGGCAGCTGTTCCCCACCCTATATTTATAGACCAACTGACAGCCATTTGTGCCGGTGTCCATGTACAAAACAAAACACGCACCCGCACGCACCACACACGCACACACACACACACACACCACGGTGTCCCACTCAAAGTCCATACTTGTGATCGATGCCACCCCTAGATGCAAATGCAAAATCTAATATTTACTGCACGCAATTAAATTTAATAGAGGAGCCTAAGACCCATTTGTTCACCAGCACATCACAAACCCTGACACCATAACGGCCTCTCCATCACCACGATCACCTGATTGTTTATCACTTACATATAACAGGGTATTGTATGTAGTCGAGCAAAAGCATGTATACCTAAAGTGAAAATAACATTATAGATTTAATATCCTAATGAAATTTTTATTGTCTTACAAGTAGCATGTAATTCTATTACATTGTCGTGGTATTTTCAATATAGGTCATTATTAATCGTTAAAGTCACAGTATAGAAAAAACGGATGAAACATGAACCCAGATAGATTTTTGTCGACGTGGTTCATCCGTGGTTCATCCGTGGAGCGCCGATCATCAGTGCCTCGTCCGTTTTATACGGCGAATTACGTGAAGAGATTTTACGGGTCGAGATGTCCGCGCTAATCATTTTGGAATGTTCAAAAGTATTTGCGCGGATAGATTTTCATATCGTACGTGGACTGTACGTGACATTACCGTGATACAAACGTACATTGTCCGTAAAACGTCCGCGCAATACGCTATTTATCCGATATTCATCTGTGCTAGGTGTTTTGTGCGTGGTGATGTCCACACTATACAGTTTGGCAGCTGGCAAAGGTCGGCGCTCGCAAGGTCGCAAAAACAACCACGGGTGCATCCAAAATATCATGTTTGCGTGAGTGTATGTGGAGTGTGTGGATGATCCGTGTATCATCTGTGTTTTGTAAGTGTATTGTCCGTGTATCATTCGTGTTAAATCTGCTTAAGGTTTTTTGTTTTTTTTTCACGGAGCCCCGCGTATCAAGAAAACACCAAAACATTTGTACGTCCTACATACGTGTTTCATCCGTTTTTTCTATGTGACAGTGACTTTAATATGTGCATCATTGGTTGTGAAAAATTTACATTGCAGCTGGTTTCTAGTAACTAATCGTAGATCATAGTAGACTGTATGAAAAATCAGAGCAGTTGTATAAAGAATATCCACAATGCAAACTAGTGACTGAGGAGCATAATACAAACATGATACACGCAAGATAGGCTTAGTGAAAAACAGACCTGTTCTGTTATATTTCGTATTACCCTGAAATGCGAAAGTAGAGTTTCCCCATTTGTGTCATTGTTCATAAGAGGTGGTTCTTTCTAATGATTATGATGTAAATGTAAATGTAAATGTGTTTATTTATAGTCGCAATTCACTGTTATGCAGCACATCGCAACCGTAGCACAGAAGTGCTAATCACTCACATTTGCGTTCACTCGCCTGACCTGTACCTAGAGCAGTGTGCAACCTGTTAGAAGTAGGTTTGCTCAACACCCACCACCAGACCCGACCGGGAATCGAACCCACGACCTTCGGGTCACGAGTCCAACACCTTATCCACTCGGCCACGGAAGCATATTATATTATATTTGATTATATTTACACAATAATGTTATATTTGCAACACTACAAGCAAATTAAAAGCTAAAACCACCACACCATCCACGACGTCTTCCAATCTTTGATTCCCAATATCATATCCCCAACTCCAGTACAGCAATTGGAACTACAATCTTGTTTGTAGGTGTTGCATCTGACAGATTGAGTATCCATTCTAATGGTTACTTCAAAGATCTACTCTCCCCTCAGCATTTGATTTCTTGCAACTATGACCCCAACCAGAAAGGCTGCGAGGGAGGTCATCTGGACAGAGCGTGGTGGTACATGAGGAATCGCGGGTGTTTGGTTGAAATTGAAGAATAAGAATAGTTTGAATTTCTATCTTTTTACTTTACGTTTCTACAAACAAAATAGGACATATACAGAACAACAATCACTATCTAAGCAATTTAGAACACAATGAAATGTTATGAAAACCAAATATACAATATAATTTTACCTCACTGTATAGGATCTAGTCTAGTTCGAATAAGAATGAATTCAGAATGAAAGATTGGCTTGAAAATGACTTTGAAACATGACATTAAAAAACAGTACTTAATAATTCAAAATCATAAAGAGGCTTATACAATGTACAGTACAGGTTTATAAACAGTGAATATCTTGCAAATTACATAGGTTTGCATACAGCTAAGGCTTGAACGTGACCCAAATATGAACAGAGAGTTGATAATGCAATCCATTAAAAATAAAAAGTGCAATGATAATCAGATAAGAAGCATCTCTTGCCCCCCATACAATTGACGCGAGCATAGAATCTAAGTGAATGAGACAGAGTGTATTCATATTTAAGAAGAGATCTGAATTTGATGTTCTACCATATATCCACACCATTCTGATACCCCACCCCCAACTCTTCTCTCAATATACCCCTTCACTTCCAGCGTTGTGAGCGACGCATGCTACCCGTACACAAGTGGCGCCACCAACAGCCCCGGCTCGTGCCTCATCCCCAACCAGTACATCTCGGCCTCGGCCCAACCCCAGTGCCCCGGCAGCTCCCAGCAGTCGTCCAGCCGCGTGTACCAGGCCGCGCCCCCCTACAGGATCGCGCCCAATGTACGTGGATACTATGTTTTATCATTCTTTTTCATGTAATTTCAATGGTTATCATGCTCCACAAGTATCCGATAACCCGGAGAGGGTTATCACCCCTCTTTGAAGACGGGTGATACCATAATTATCATGCTTGTACTCAGCCGGATTAGTTTTTTTTTCAGATTTTTTTTAATCCACTTTCAAGATGTTCATTCAAATTATAAGTCACAATATCAGTAATGTTAGTGCAGATTAAATTTTTTTAATGTATCTATTCTGTTATATTCAATGTTTGACTTAGTACACTCTCTAAATATAGGAATTGAAACTAAAAGTTTACAAAAATGATTTGTAAACATAAGGGTATAATACTATTTTTTTTTATTTCTTTGAAGCTAAGTTATTTTAAAACAGTGTTGTGGTTGTTTAGAAAAGACTGATAAATACAAAACCGAGTTCGTTGTGAAACATGACTTATGTTATCAGGTTAGTTCTTGGGGCGTATCACGGCGAGCCTTGATACGCCCCAAGAACTCACCCGATAACATAAGTCATGTTAACAACTCACCCGGTTTTGTGTATATATTGAACAGATTCATTGGATTTCTTATTGTACAATACTATATAATAATACAAAACTGATGTCTATATTAAACATGCAAGTTAATGATCTTGAAGTTTACAGCTGATATGTTCATTTGTTAAACAAATATGTGTTAAAACAAAATTGATCTAATGATCAATATTATATGTAATGAATAGATATAATATGTATTGTCAATTCATTTCTATATATGTATATGTCAAATGTTTATTGTCTTTGGTTGTACTGACATTGTTAGTTGCCAATAAAATCTTCTCTCTTATATTCATTTTGAGATAAATCCTTTATACTTGCTTTGTTATAAGCCAAATATTTTCTCCCTCTTGATCATGAAGGCTTCATCAGGGCCAATGTTCATGTGACCATTCGTTCACAATCGTTCTTTTATTTCATAATTCATCACAAATCACTTGTAAATTTCAAAACTTTAAACTTTTCAATGTTGCAGGAACGAGAGATAATGAAAGAAATCTTAGAAAATGGGCCTGTTCAAGCGACACTGGAGGTGAAAGAAGACTTCTACATGTACAAAAGTGGTGTCTATCGCTATTCTAGACCTGCAGACTATCTTTTCCCAAACCACAGACGAACAGGATTCCACTCTGTGAGAATCATTGGGTATGTAGAAAAATCATATTTGATTTGTCTATAATACGTTGATGAAAGGGTAATATAATTTCCCATGGCTATTCTGGAAAATTGCGGCCATCTTGGATTTGTTGGGTGATCTAAGTTGTGTCTTAAGATAAATCTGAATAATTGACCCTGATCAAAGTAAATGCTTGTAATATGAAATGAAGTTCCAGGTCATTTTTGTGACCATACTTTCTCTGCTATTGGGTGTTTTGTTTTCTCACTTTATATTGAAATATCTTACATATTTTAACATACAATATGACAAAGATGATTTATGGCTAAAAGAAAAACAATACCTATAATCATCATGTTGCTGATGTCATTCATAGAACTAATTCACTGTTTCAGATGGGGTACTGAGGTGATAAACAACAGGGAATATAAATATTGGGTAAGCAGCCGCTTTTACAGTTTTGTTCTAATATAGTACATTTTGGTGTTCTTAAAAGTATATCCATTTGTTATAATAAAAGATAGAACCAACATCTTTTTTATTCACATTTTAATTAGATATTTTCAACCTTGCGGTCATCATCCGTATATAATGTAAAATGAACCAACTTTTGTTTTCTGATTATGGTGACATCCTGATTACATACCAGAAAACAGTAGTTGATCACTTGCTTTAGATTAATAACATGTTTATATTGGTAAGATTATAAACACTCATATTTTAAGTAGAAGTAATCTGAACATGAATCAATACATTTCATTGAATTACTGTCCTTTTTTCTAGCTATGTGTCAATTCCTGGGGTGAAGAGTGGGGTGAAAATGGCTTGTTCAAGATTGCAAAAGGAGAGGACATGTGTAAAATTGAGTCGTTTGTCCTGGGAACATGGGGTAAAGTCAATGGGAGGCAAATTGTAAGTCGCAGGAATAATAGGAGAAACAACAGACGCCGTAATGATATTCAAGGCGATGAACCTCTAGAAGCAGAGAGCATCGGTATACATTTAGATGACGACACTCCTCTTGCTGATGTACAAGACAATGTTCAAAGACAAACGAATAAAGACAATGGAAAGAAGAAGAAAGCAGACCGTGAAGCTAGAAAGCAAAGAAGAAAGGAGGAAAAGGAAAGGAGAAGACAAGAGAAAAAAGAACAAAAAAGGAAATTGCGAGAGCAGCGGCGAAAGGAACGCAAAAATAATAAAAGAAAGAACAAGAAGAAGAACAAGGATAATTTGTTGATTGATACAGAGAGCTGAGTTCTGTGAATTTAAAGGGACCAATACTGATTAAGAATTAGTGGGGTTGAAGATTTATTGTATACGAGTTGTAAAGATACATTTATTGCTGTTATTGTTTCATATAACTTTCATTAAGTAAAATTTATGTCATTCACCTAAAATGAATCTCTATGTGTCATATCTGAGCATCTGAACACCCATGTGTTTTTTTAAGTTGATTTTTTTTTTCAATTTATTTGGTGGGCTTTTAAAAAGAATGTGCATTTGTAGTGGAATTCAATGGTCCAAATTTGTATTTGGTCCAAATTTTGGGGTGGGCTTTTACATGTGCATGGACTAATAGATGGTTGTATACGGTACTCATTCAATAGTGTTTGTATAGGAAAGATTTGGAAATTTAGATTGATGAGAGAAATGTAAGTTTCCAACCATGAGTAGATGGGATTTGTTTTTATTTTCAATATAAGGCACTACTAAAGAAAATGATACCTATGTTCCATCATTGCATTCAAACAAACCACCATCAGCTATTTTGATTTCACGTCTAGTGCATCACACACAAAACTCAGTAATACACCCACCAGTGTCAAAGTGGGGTGACCAAAAACACGTGTCAAGAAAAATGTAGCTTGAGAAGATAGCTAGATCTAGAAATAACGTTGTTGTCAAATGTGGTCATATCATTTTGGAGTAAATAGCATAGTTTTGCATGATGAATGTAGATCATTCCTCACCAGGAAATACAAACGGATGTAGAATGTAGTCATGTAGTGATTATTATGGGAAATAGATTAAAATCTAGAAGCTTTGGTGTTTAGATCTACAAGTTGGTTTGAGAATATGCATAGCTCCAGATTATTTTGGCTCATAGACCTAGTTGTTTATTATGCATTAGTTCTGTGATATTCGTTGTAATAATCAAGCATATTTGCTACCCATTCAGTGCTAAGTGGATATAGTAATATAATTTTCATTGATATTAATATGTAAGGCAGCAACATTTTACAATTAAGTTTTGTTAATGTCTAGTTTGTATACAATAGTGAATTGTATTAATTCATAGCTTGAGAGGTGATAATTGTGTTGTAATGAATGTGAGGTATTAAGTCATTTTTATTTGAGCATCTTCCATGAAATTAAAACTAGATTTGAAAGAAAATAAGGTTTATGATATCTGTATGTGTGCACACATCATTTATAAGATATTTTAATATATGTAAGTCACACAGTATTTGTGTTTTTTTCAATTTGTACTATCAAGTGTAGTGTGTCATGCTCACAAGATGTATGGAAGTACTTTTAGAATGCTGTTAATGAATAAAGGTATTACTCTTAGTTATTTACACAGACCTTGGAGAAGTAGATTTATATTTGATATAACATTCATTTCCTTTATAGCATTGTCAATGATTGTAGAAATAATAATAGAGTTTTGTAGCTGCATATGATGAAAACAACGATTTTATTTTGACCTTTATCATGACGTGTTTTGTTTTGTTTTTTGTTTTTTAATATTATTTGATGTGCATTATGAATTCAGCGCTGTACGCTTTGTATGTTCAACAAAAGAGGAAATGATTGGAATATATTCTGCCCACAATAAAATCATATTAATCATATCTTATCTTTTTCATGTACCGAGAGAATAAACCTGATGTCGGCACTAAAATGTCCTTTTCAATGGTAGATGCAGGTTTTCAGAATATGGAAAGGGGCTTCCAAACGACAAATTCCATGAGATGTGCACCTGCAAATGCATAGGGCAATTAATGGCAAACACCTTCAAGTCCCTGTGTAAGGCAAACAAAGTGATAACCCCATAACAAAATCCTTTATTACAAAGCTTTGTATCACGGCTAGCCTGCAGGGCGAGCCTGATACGCCACAAGAACGAATCCTGATAACATAATTCATGTCACACAACGAACCCGGTTTTGTATTTATCATTCTTTTCTATACAATTACAACACTGTTTTAAAACATTTTTAAGTAGTCCGGCTGAGTACAAGCATGATGACCATGGTATCACCCCTCTTCGAAGATGCGTGATAACCCTCTCCGGGTTATTGGATACTTCTGGATCATGATAACCAATGAAATTACATGAAAAAGAATGATAATGTATATAACGGGTCGTCTGTTGCGGGAATGCAGGTGCGCACAGACTCGTATTTGTCAGTGGGTTTATCCATATAAACAAGCCCATCGCTCTTCCCATGACGTAGTAGTCATAGACTATTTAATCAACACCTGTCAATAACAATTAGTAGATGATATATTGCTGTGGCAAAATGGTAAAGAGGAATACCTTGTCAGACACAAGACAAGATAGCCATATAGTGAGTCACACAGAATCGCTTATTATGTGTTGTGAGAGAATCTTACGTGAGAGCCGTGTCAGAAATCATCACAACTGTTCATTGTACCCCAGTCTATGATATACATGTATTGGGGAGGGTACAGCAAACCAAAAAAATACTCTACGTTCACACCAGATCATTGGCATTCTTGACACACTATAGCTTTATCAACTCTGTGGGGAGCATACAGCATATAGCAATCGCAGTGCATACATGTGCTCATTGCACACATTATCGTTCACTAGTCTCCCCTGTATACATAATTAAGGTATAGTTACGCAGTTTGCTAGTGTAGGAATGAGTTTCCTCAACACACAAAGCCAGACCCGACCGCGAATCGAACCCTGCCATTCCGATTACGAGTACAACTTCCTAACTGCGCTCGGCCACAGAAGCACACAAATACCTCCAATTAAGAGCACATCAACAAGACAACCTATATAGATAATGAACCCCAAATCTTGATAAAGAGACAACTGTGAACCTCTATAAAGAGGCCCCCTCTTCATCGTGACAACTTGGAGATATTTCTGAGTGGTCTTAATAGAGAGGCTCTGCTGGACATGTATACAAGAACATATCAATAGCTTTATAGCCGTGCAGGGGAAAACAGCAGGTCGTTGCGTGTCATCCATCCACTCGCTGGCAGTGCTGGCAGTGGGACCGCGTAATATACCCGGATTGTCGTGTCACTGAGGTAACTTTGGAGGTCTCGTGTAATATAAACAAACATTGGGACTCATTGATTGTCGTCCACAGACAGCATGGACCTCCATGCAGGCAGCGGAGTCACGTGTGTTGTGCAAATTGTTACCATATAATATGCAATTTCTAATATATACATCAGTATTTGATCGTTGAAAGTTGTTTCAGTTACAGCATCCTCAATGCCTCATGACTGCAGCACGTGTTACTGACACCGCATGTGATATTATTTTCTGAATCCATAACTTACCTCTAGTTCCATTAACTCGTGTTTTTCCTTACGCATATGGCTGGAATCGAGACCGTCCCTGAAACTGCATCGTCGGTCTACTGTAATTATACAATGTACATAAACAGACGAAATTCTCCTCCATCACCAGCCTTCCTAGCTTTCTCGTAGTGTGACTGACATGGCCCTGTAAGCAGCATGACAAACATTTCTAAAAATAATTTTTTTCTTGTATCTTTATCATTAAAGGTAACCTATCGACCACCAACTTGTCCTGTTTGTGCATGCATAATTGGAGTGTGTACGTCTTCTGGTTAAAAAGCCTTATCTATCGATAACCCCTAATACCAAGATCCACATTTCGCTGATGTTCATATTCACTGCCTCTGGCACTATGAAAACACGAGGAAATTTTAACCTCGGCCACGTCAAAGCTTGAAGGCTCGATCTTGCATGGCCACGTAAGAAAAAAAAATACAATAGCCACACAAATTCCTTCAGACACCAGAACAAACGAAACAGAACTACACTAAATAGGCAATACATTTGAACGCTAAAAGACCAAAGCATCCCATATACTTTAAAATGGAAAATATTAGCAAGGTGGCGATCATACATCACATCTACATAATTATGCAATCTATGTTTGACCGAAAAAATATTATATCATATGTAAAACATACTTATCCACACTCAATACAAGAAATGAACTACCAAGCGAACATAGGCACAAGAAAAAACACCTCCTCTGTAACTTTATACCACCAAACCGCTGACTATAAAACCTTTTTTAGTATATAATATCTATTGTCTATAAGCCTATAGTTCTAATGTAATAATAGTGTTCTGTATATTGTAACTGTAATTCCTGGAAACATGTATGATTTTGTCATTTTATTCTGACGATTGAAGAATCATGAAACTCTTCGAGTAAATGAAATGAAAATATATTGACTATAACTCTTATGATATATTGCTCCCTACATGGTTGAGCCCTCTTCATAGACACCCCATTCCAAACTTGAAACCATCAATGTGTGTGTGTGTGTGCATGCGTGCGTGCGTGCGTGTGTGTGTTGGGGGTGGGGGGGGGGGGGGGGATTAAAACATTAAAAAATAAATCATGTCCATGCAAATATCTTTTAGAAAAAAACAACAATTCTATCAATTTCACAAGTAGAACAGCAATAGTCCAATCAATTTTACAAACAAAATGCTCATTTTTTTGCGTGTAAGATCAGCATTTTCATATGGCCTTACCATTCATTTTTGCAGCTTTACGGGCAAGCATCCACCATTCATCAAACTCTAGAATGGTCATTGTTTCAATGAATATCATTTATATGAATAGTATGTTTGGAATTTAATGTTTTTTGCTAGGTGTGGTGTGTCTATTCAATACTTAATAAGTTTTATGTGCTGTCAGGCCATTGCAATGGTCTCCATCCCCCGATCTCACCCTCCACTAAACTCTAGCCCCCCTCGTGATCTCATATACACCCCAAATAAACCCTCCCCTTGCTCTCATATACACCCCCCACTAACCCCTGTTAACCCCCCCCCTCCCTGATCTCATACCCCCACTAACCCCCCCAATCTCCCCCCCCTCCACCCACCTTCCCCACACCTATCCACCACAAACTGACAGAAAACTGACAGAACTGTATCTCGCACCCTGGTCGGCGTCACAGCCTTTGATTTTACTGTCTTTCATCCTGCACACATTGTCCATGATGGAGTTTGATACGCATCCAAAAACAATGGCGTATTTCACTACATGATGGCAATTGATCAAAAAAAAATGCAACGTATTACTAAAGTATGATCATGCAATCCTTGTTTGGATGGCTCACACAATCCAAACAAGGTTTTTCATTGATCTTGTAATATCATTGCATATAAATATCAAATATTAACTTTGAAAGCAGATCATATAAATAATTGTATTAATTTGAAGTTTATAGAAGAAAAAAGTGCTTAGACAGAGAGAACACATAAATTATCGGGATATGATCATACCATCCCAGCAAGCTCTTGTCTGGATGGCCCTTACCATCCAAACAAGCGTTTGCATGTAAAATGCAATATTACATCATCTAAATGTCATATATTCATTTTAAAAGCATAGCATATAACACATTGTATTTATTTTGAGCTGATAGATGACAAAAGTGCTCAGAGAACACAGTGATCCCAACAAGTCTTTACATGGATGGTGAAATATTATACCATATAAATGCAATCCAAACAAGCCTTTAAGTGGATGGTGCAAGACTGTGCCACATAAATATTAAGTATTCATATTAAAAGCATAGTATATAACACATTCAATGTATTTTAAGCGGATAGACAAAAAAGTGCTCAGAGAACACAGTGATTAAGGTATTATCATATAGCATCCCAACAAGTTAAACATGGATGGTGAAATATTATTCCATACTCCGTATATGGTTTTGAGCATCACATAAACACAGAAACCTTTTGATGTCCAATTTCTTCACAGTTTCATTTTATCTTGAATACTCATCTGCTCAAGTTTGTAATCATATATACACTTTTTCAACTAACTTTTGAGCTTGTTTTAAGGATACATGATAGCTTTGGATCCTCTCGGATCTTCGTCAGTCCGCAGTCAGTCCGCCGCCTATTCGTCACCAGAATCTCGTGGTGTGACGACATTGGCGCCCAGTATGTTGTAGACGGTGGGTAGGTATAGGGCCCCCACGTTCTAGTTTAGATCGGGCTTCAGGCGTCGGATGTGAACCGCCTCTCTGATCTTCCTCTCGAACGTGTTATGATCCCGGTCGAGGATCTTGATGTTGTCCAGGCTTATGTGGTGGCTGTGTCTGTCCGGCTGGTGCAGATGGAGTGAGACATGTGAAGATGTACTACTAGCTCGAAGTGAGTTTTAGTGGCTTTTATGATCTAGAAAAGTGAGTTTTTAGTGGCTTGACAACCAGGTGGGGGGTGTGCTTACATGCGCTATAGAGGTAAGTACAGTGAACTTCCAAATTAAGAACACTTCTATAACACGATCAACTCTATAATAAGACAGTTTTCCATGATCCCAGACTTTACAAAAAACAACAATTTGTAAATAGACCTACTGTATTTGGTGTTAATAGAGGTTCTACTTTCTTGCTTGGCACTGTGTGCTTTAAAAAATGCAGATACCAAACCAATTTGAATTAAGTCATTGTCTTTAAACAGAATTAAAGAACCATTTTCAAAAGTTGGCATTTTTTTCTGTGGGAAATCTCACATGATTTTATGATCCCCCCCACAACAAGATCACCGATTAGCACACCGGGATTATCTAGCACTAATTCACCAGAACTGTGGAGCTGAAGCCATTAAGATGTCCGAGTGATTACGTGTAGTCAATAGGAATCATTTCATCAATATACCGTCATTGCATGTGGTGCTGTGTCTGGAGTCACCGGATGAAGCATATGTTTTGTAATATGTGTGTAATTATAAATCAAACATGCTGCTCAAACAGGTAAAATAGCGCTATGGCATATGTCAACTTGAAACTTTGAAGTGCTTATGCTATTTTCCAAAAGGAATGGTCAATTTTGGAAAGAACAGTCAATAGCATGCATCTGCTATTTCTCTCTTTCTTTGATGGTTGCTCAGGGGCATGGGGGTGACCCGCTTTCCCACCATTCCAGCTAATCGTCTTTCATTGAGTCTGCATCACCCGGTCGTCCTTGGTTGCACCTCCTCCTCACTGCTTTACACAGCAGGTCAAGGGGGGGGGGGGTTCTTCCACTGGGATAACATGTTGCATATTTATCATAGTTTTTAATTTATTTTCCACACCTGTAACACGTTGGTATAGACCAAGGGATTCTATAATTTCATTAATAGTGAGATTCATACTAATATGCACCAGTAATTCAACTATTGGGATGTATTCTTATAGTTAAATATTGATAGGTTTTGTCAATAATACAATATTTGGATATCAGCAGCCTAATTTTTTGTTCTATGAATGTAAATAAATGTAAATGTGGTGGTTTATAGGCACATTCAGCTGCGCATTCAGCGCATTCAGCGCATACCGGCACTCACACTTTCTTTCAACCCAATGACGTGTACCTAATTCACGTGTAGTTGACACAGAGCAGTGTGGAATTATTTAGAGATCGTTTGCTCAACGCCCACCACCAGAACTGACCGGGAATCGAGCCCACATCCTTCTGGTCATGAGTCTAACAGCCTATAGACTCGGCCACTGATGCACAGGGCAAGGAACGGATCGTAGATCATTCACCCACTATTTTTACATCAGAAAGCAGCAGATCAAAATAATCGTATATATTTGTAATGCTAGGTTTATTAATCGTTTCATAGGAGTCCACTAGTGCTGGGACTTTGAGCGACGTTGCGTGTGAATTATTTCAAGGTTAAGCATGGAGTTTTGTGCAATTTCGCTCAAATAATGTCTGGTCATTTAGGTGTGAGCCAAACACACCAAATAACACACAATTTAAGTCACTTGGTCATTCTAATTTGCGGACACTCAGCATCAAAATTAGCATCACGGAAATTTTCAAATCCATGTTTTTTTGTTACTAGCCGTCATTGCACACTGGTTGGTTGGAGATTTGAGACATTACACATCATCAAGCACCATGCTTAGGATGCTTGGTCTTATATCAAATTGAGATATCGCACACGGGGCCCTGTTGCATAAAGAACACAATCGACAGTTATGGTGTTTTTACGATCATTGTGTGCGATGTGATCTACGATGACGGTTGTGCTCGTCCGTTGCATGAAACAAATCGACAAAGCAGGACGCATCCGCTCACTGAACTATATTATATTACTTTTTGCATCAGATTGCTGTCGCAAGTTCACCACGAACGTGCACACTATTCATTTTGGCCCGTACGGTCGTGCAATTACAGTGGAATCTGTCCACGCGGAAATCTCCCATTTCTCCCATTACATGTTCATCGTGTATTAGGCGGCTCACCCAGTTGTTTGATCGAATCTAGTGTAAAATAAATCCTCATCACGAACAGTTGTACAGACTAAGTAGGCTACTATTTTAAGTGAAATAAGAAATGCTAAAGGCCCATCGTCAGGATTTAGAAACAGGAAAATCTCACGCCAAATAGTACATGGTTCATCGTGTGAATATGATTGCTGTTGCTCTCGTAAAGTTATTTATAAAACACGACAAATGAGAAAAAGGGACTAATATTGTGTGGTTTTCTATGATTAACGAGGGTAAAGTAGGTTTATGCAAAAGGCCCCCGGAATCATTGGTCGTGCTCTAGTGACCTCGAGTGAACTCCTAGCCTCTTTTGCCCCACATGAAACGTGATGCCATCCGTTACAGATGTACTCGCTGTGTACACAACGATGAAATCCACATTCATCAGTCAATCCCACTGTTCTAATAGTGTAAACAAGTGATTTGGTGTGTTGAAATAAATATGTATGTGGCTCAATCATTGTGCAAATTTTTTTTTTCACTGTTAGATGCCATGCACGTGCGAACCCGCTGCCTGCTAAATCTATATTGTTTCTGACTTGCAAATTATTGAGATTGCTTTTTAAGCACTAATGCTATGTGGATTAGATCTACAGGTTTGGCTGCTAAAGACTGGGGATAAAAGTTATTATCCTACAGGTTACGTTTTAAAAAAAATTAGTTGCCTATTTTGTTATATTAAATGTTTGACTTGGTACAAACTCTAAGTTGAGAATTCTATGGTGATATTGGCCAAACCCACAAAAAATATACACACCTTTCACAGTGTTCACGCCTTAGCAAAAATTAGTTGCAGGTCCATTGGACCTGCTGGTCTAAAAAAAAGTTGTAGGCTCGACAAAAAGTTGTAGGTCCGATTATGCAAATACCACATCAAGAACAGATTAAACACACCTCCATCACCTTCCATCGTCATATCTAACAGCCATATACACAGAATATGACAATGATTTAATCTCCCTAATAAAACCGTCCCGCCCCCAGCTACCCCACAAAAACAGTCTTGGAACAAATTAAATGCCCCCCACTCCTCTACACTTCCTTCCGCTATGGGGTGGTTGGTGAGGGTCACGTTTTCCGTATCGCCCACGGATCGCCCGGCGATCGACGATCTGCAGCTGGAGGGCCAAGGTCACCGAGTCCAGACGGATACCCCTCGGGCTGGGCGGGATGTAGAATTCCAGGCACGAGTTGGTGGTCGTGATTTGAGTCGTGGGTCTAAAGACCACCTCCTCCCTTACGCTCCACCCCGCGTTGGTGGTGGGCGGCACGAAAAGGAGAAGACGCTCGTCGTGAGCTCTAATGGAGCTGGCCAT